>VYXB01000618.1:24715-62255 GCA_013397135.1 Pachyramphus minor
ACTGGCAGAGGGACAAGAACCAAGGCATTCCCCTTTCCAGGTAAGCATCCCAACCACAACAGGGAGAGAACCATGATACAGCTGCTCTTTTGGTCTGTTCTTATGCAGCAATAAAAATCCATTTATGAACAGCAGCCAGCAAGAGGAACCTTCCCCCCATCACCCTAAGCCAGAACATCCTCAATGTGGTTATGGCCTGAAAAGTGGAGCAGGGTGAAGTGCACAAACCTTCCTGCACTGTACTCGAGGTACATTCCTGCCCCTGACCTCCTGCAGACACTCTGCCTGCAGAGAACTGGTGACAGGTAGCAAGAAAAGCTCCTAGAGGCTGCATTCTCTGTGTGCAAGGTGCTCAGCTATCTCCTTGATCCCTCAGTGGCCTGTCACTACCCATGATGGGGTTAAGGCAATTACTAAGGGCAAATTATAGATTGATTTAAAGATTTAGACCACCTGGAGCAGCTCCCCTTTTCAAAAACCTAACAGTAAATATGCTTTAACTGTTTCTTTTTAAGTTAATGTTACCCTGAGCTTCCAAACGTTGCCCAATATTCTCAGCCACCACGTGGCACTGCTTCCACACTGTAAATCACACCATGATTGAGATGTTTAGAGAACATAATACAGAAACAGATAGGACTGGGTTTGAAATTCATTGGTAGCAAATGTTGTACAAGATCTTTAGTGCTAAATCCTAGGGCTCAAGGAAGCCAGTCCTATGCACTAGTGACTGGATGGAGTGGTAGAGAAAGTGCTGAATCCATCAGCCTGCTGAGCTGTATATTCTCAACAGAAGAGAAAGATTTGTGCACAATGAAACTGGGGTAAAAGATACCCTAAGAGACCTCCATCCTAATCTTTTCTGATCAAGCACTACAGAGATGGTGAAGGGCCTGGAGCATCTCCCTGAGGAGGAAAGGCTGAGGGAGCTGGGGCTGTTCAGCCTCCAGAGGAGACACTGAGAGGGGACCTGATCCATGTGTGTCAGTGTCTGCAGGGAGGGGGCAGAGGATGGACCAGGCTCTGCTCGGGGGTGCCCAGCAATGGGACAAGAGGAACGGGCAGGAACTGATGCCCAGGAAGTTCCAGCTGGACATGAGGAAGAACTTCTTTGCTGTGCAGTGACCGAGCACTGAACAGATTGCCAGAGAGGGTGTGGAGTCTCCCTGACTGGGGATATTCCAGAGCTGTCTGAACACAATCCTGTTCCATGTGCTCTGGGATGACCCTGCTGGAGTAGGGAGGTGGGACCAGATGACCCACTGTGCCCCTTTCCAACATATTCCATTCTGGGATTCTGTAATAATGCCATGAAGTTCATAGCACACTGCAACAGCAAACCAGTGGCTCCTCACATGGCATTGAAAAACAACATTTCACCACATTAGTAGAGTAATAGTTTCTCCCCTTCTCCCCTCTGATGATAGCAAGTCAAAATGATAATTTGTTTCTCTACCTAAGAAAGAGAATGAGACAGGAGCAGCTCACAACCACAGTGAATGAGGGAAAAGTGGATTGTATTTAATGGTGGGTTGCTCTGAATTACCATGGCCTCAACTCAGTAAAACACTCTCTGGTTTTTTAACAGTAGCTTTCTTATGCTCTAACTACAGTGAAAAATCTTTTTTTTCCCTTTAAAATAAAAGCCCTAATGAGCATAAATTTTAGCAGACTGGTATGAATGTGAAAATTCTCAAGTAATATATATGAGTGGATATACACAAATTCAAAGTTTAGAGCTGCATTTTAACAGATTTCAATGAGACAACACTAGGCTTTGGGAGAAGAAATCATAAGGGCTAAAAGCCATATGTGTGGAATTTTCCCTGGAATGAGGTATTTCTTTGCAAGGATCCTGCCCCCCTGACATGTTAAAATCGTGGTGGGCAATACACAGGTATAAAGAAAGGGGAAAGATAGGAGGTTTTTTTCCTCTCCTCTTGGGGCATTTTCTTTGTGGCTTGAAAGTAGAAGAAAAGCCCACTATAGAGAACTTTAAATTTAGTCTCCCCTTGGTGTGGGACATCACCATTTCAATATTTGCACAAGTGGCAAATTCTTTGGAGTTGGTTTTGTAGCCACTGCAATCAAAGTCAAATATCTCACAGATTTAAGGTAGCAAAATAAATGCCCTTTATTCTTTCGAAGAGCCTTGTGGAGGCTTCTAAATAGTTCTAAAATCCTTCTGGTTGCTAAAACAAAAAGCATTGTGACTTTTGTTTACAAATCTACACCTTTAAGGAAGATCTGGATTGACTTCTTGACTCAATGGGGGCAGCAGAATTCCACCAAATGGAAATATTTTAGGCAGATTTATAAGATAAAAATGTTCATGCTTTTGTTTTACATTTTAATGTTACGCTAGCACTGAATTAAAATGGAGTCNAGAATTGTTTAATGCTTTATATGTATTTGTTTGATTGTTCCTTCTTAATTGTATCATTTTGTGCTTGGCTTTAATGAGATTCTTTTTGTTTATTTTGGACTGGTTTGCCAATTTTTAGAGATTTTTTAGATTCTGATCCCATCTTCCAAAGAACTTTGAACTTCCTTTTTCTCTATGTGATATTCAAGTCTTTATGAATCCCATTAAGCACTTAGCCCCAGTGCAAATACCTTGTGCAAATAATGAATTTTTCCAGTTCTTAGACCAAACAAACAAAACATTTAGGCCTTGAACTTAACCGATTTCTTTTTTTCTTGGAGAAACAAATGAAAAAAAAAAAGTCATTATGAGTCAAAGAAAATATTTTTGTTTTCATTGCAGACAATTCTAATACAAGTAAAGTACTGGGAATGAAAAGCTTCATTAGGTAACACTGAAAAATAACAAAGACTCTTTCTACCTAACCCAGTGCTTAATCTGCTTACCCAGAGTATCAGAGATTTAGAGTCACTGCCTTCTCCCATGAAGAAGTGTCAAATCCCCAGCTCCCAGGATGCCCTGGCCTCCAAACTCTATGCCAGAACTTTTCAGACTCTGCTTTGAAATAACTAATTTTTACAATGTGCTCAGGTGAGAACTGGCAGAGGGACGAGAACCAAGGCATTCCCCATTCCAGGTAAGCATCCCAACCACAACAGGGAGAGAACCATGATACAGCTGCTCTTTTGGTCTGTTCTTATGTAGCAATAAAAATCCATTTGTGAACAGCAGCCAGCAAGAGGAACCTTCCCCCCATCACCCTAAGCCAGAATATCCTCAATGTGGTTATGGCCTTAAATATGGCCTCAATATTTGCACAAGTGGCAAATTCTTTGGAGTTGGTTTTGTAGCCACTGCAATCAAAGTCAAATATCTCACAGATTTAAGGTAGCAAAATAAATGCCCTTTATTCTTTCGAAGAGCCTTGTGGAGGCTTCTAAATACTTCTAAAATCCTTCTGGTTGCTAAAACAAAAAGCATTGTGACTTTTGTTTACAAATCTACACCTTTAAGGAAGATCTGGGTTGACTTCTTGACTCAATGGGGACAGCAGAATTCCACCAAATGGAAATATTTTAGGCAGATTTATAAGATAAAAATGTTCATGCTTTTGTTTTACATTTTAATGTTACGCTAGCACTGAATTAAAATGGAGTCTCGATGGTAATGTGCAATATCTGAATCAATACCACATGATTAGTGTCATGAAAATGAATATTAAATGATATAATAGCAGTGGGACTCACAAAACACAAAGGGATTTTTAAGGGAATAAAGCTATTGGTGTCCATTAACTCATGCCTGACTAATGCCAAATTATGATCAAATATCTGGAAAATACTTGTGAGAGCTTCACTAATGCCCACAAAATGTATCCTAATTAACACTATTATGATAAATTCTGAAAGAATTCTTTATGGCTCAGTACTTTTAATAGATATTTACCCATAAATTTCATCTCAACAAACTGTGGTTTTATCCCAACCCCAGTGATGACTACCAGTCCCACCGAGATGCAGTTTGAAAGCTCACGTTAAATGTGTCCAACTCTTTATTTAAAGGCTACCAATGACTACTGTTTCTGTTTGATGTGTTTCTCCTGGAGCTTTCTGCCCTAACTGGGAATCCACATCTTGCCTTGTTTTGAGCACCAAAGCCTCCATCAGGCAGCCTGAATTACACCACGTGCTTCATGTTCAGTGCAATCCAGTCCAGTCTCATATTCAACACGAATTTTACTTCATTTACTAGAGAGGAATACTGCTTTGATTCAGATTCTGCTATCACACACCAGATCTGTGGATTTTTTGAGGTTGTTTGCTATTTATTTGATGTCTTCCACTTATATTTCCCTGTAGCTTATAGCAGGACCTGGCCCCAGTGCCTTCAATGTATTGAGAATCTGTTTTATATTCTCTTAATGTAAAAATAACACAGTTTCTATCAAAATACTTCCCAGCAAAATTAACCTCCCAAATAAGTCAAGTATTCTTCAATATCTAAAACATGAAAGACATTTACAGTTTATCCCAGTAAATTGTTAAAGACATGGTCAAGCACAGGGTAATTTACAAGACATGGGAATAATATAAATTTAAATTAAACCTTTGTAACTTGGTGAAAATTACAGATACTCTTTCAAGTTCCCCTATTACCTTCATTATAGTCAGATCTGCTCTCTGAACTTTAATGTACACACTCCTGATTTCACCCAAAACACATGTCAGGCCAGGACAATGTTTTTGGAGCATATGCTTTACTGGATTTATGCTTGGATTAAATCCAGATAAGCTCAGTGTATTCTTCTAAACAGGACTTCATTCATACATACTCATGTTTGTGTTTTTTTAATCAAGGCCTTTAAAGGTACAATGGTGCTTCCTCTCACATTTATTGACCGAGATTGTTTTCTGTGTAGCCAGTAGACAAATGAACAACAGAAGGTCTGTTCATTGTTTGCATGTCTGTTACTTTCCATATTTTTAATAGTTTATGGTCCCCATTTGTCTATACATTGTTTATGCCACTTATAAATAATTTGAATATAATTTTTTAAAAAATAGTTTTGCTTTTCCAAAACTGAATAAAAAGTGGATGCTACATTCTGATTAGCAGGGCAAAAAGTTTGCCATGGGACAGATGCATCCCTAGTGTGTGCCAGAGGTTAATTTGTCCCCATGCAATAGATTTAGAAATAATAAAATGTGCTTCCACCCTGAAAACATGTTACATCAAATGGTCGCTTCTTACACCAATCAGTTCCCCATTCTGAATAATCAGACTCAAAACAGCTGATTTTGATGACAAAGTGAATTTTTTACTGCTTTTTTTTCCCCAAAGTCCATGTCTGAGGTTGTAACTGGAGAACGTGCTTCTGCATATGGTAGAATTCAAAATATTTAGGTGGCAATGCAAGCCTGACCTAAGTATGTGCTAAAGTGCTGACCCTGAAAAAGATATTTGCCTGCACATAGAAGAGTGAGGTAGCAAACTGCTGTTCCATCTAATAATTCAAGCAGATCAGGAAGTAAAACTTTTTTTCTGAAGAAAACTATAAAGAACTTTCATACAAGACATTGCCACCACCACAGCTTTTCTTTGTTTGTTTTGGTTTTTTTTTTTAAACTTTATTTTTTATTTTTCAACTGGTCAAGATACCACATTAAACAAGCTTGCTTGAAAATTAGACTCCTCTTAAAGAGTTTAGGTAGCTCAAATAGTTCAAAAATTCAAAACTGTTGTTTTCCTGAGATCCTTAATCAATTCTTCCCTCTCCTGCTCCTCTGATCTTGTACTTCTTCCACAACCATACAGTCCCATATTTCTCATCATCTGAACATTGCTATTAGAATTCCCTACACCTAAACTTGCATTAAATCTTTCAGGGAACCTTAGTTAATGACTTTGATTTATACATCTATCATTTTTAGCTAATTTTTCTTCATTTGTTTTTAACATCTAGCACAAGCTAAGAATTTTACTTTTGCTTCAAGCAGAGATATCAAAAGGCATTGATTTCCACCAAGGTAAACCATATCTGTCTTTTTACTTCAATGCTTGCTTGAATTTTTTTATTTTTGTGTATCCATGTGTTAAAGCACATGAGTCAACCAAATTGGTGTTTCAAGAGAGCACTCAGGTCTGCAGCCTTCAGATTTAATTGTCAGGCTTCAGCTGATCCAGGCTACTAAGAGATCTCTCCAGCTGCATTCACAACAAGCCTGACTCACTTTTGAAATTCCACAGTAATCTAGTGAAGTCAGATGGCCCTTCACAGTTAGGCTGCCACTGCCAGGAGCTGTTCTTTGCCACATCTCATTTTAATGTGCATGCACATGGATTATCTTTCAGATTTGCATGTCTGGATGCTACAGTCAGGTCACCTGTGAAATCCCTGACTTTGCAGTAACAGTCTGACTGCAAAGTCAGCTTGCCTGTGTCTGGACATTATTTTCACACGAAATATGCCAGAAGAAGATAAACTTTGGTACAGAATTCATTCTACTCCATGTAATGTACCTTTGCCTTCAGAGGTTAGCTACAAACTCAAGGTACTTTTTGTCCAGTCAGCTCCTCACAGATACTTCAGCACACACCCAACTTAGTTATCCTGTGGATAACTAAGGATAACTAAGAGGAACTTAGTTATCCTGTGCTGAAATTCATGTGGCAAAAACTACACTGGTCACAGCTGGCAAGTTAGTGCCATTTCAACTGGCCAAGACAGTTCCTACAGGAACTCCAGCCTTCCCTTATGGTGTTTCTCTCATGGAATTGTGAGTGCACGCTACAACAAATGCTGTATTCCTGCCAAGCTTTATTTTCAAGATCAAAATCATTTAGACAAATCACTCCAAGTTGTCACCCTTGTCCTCAAGCTGATTGTTGGAGACTGGGAGAGTATACTGGGGCAGTATCACTATATATTTACTTGATTCTCACTTGTTTTCCATGGAATGTCCTATTGACCTTCCCATGGGCCAGGATACTGAGCTGCATGGACTCCTGTCCTGGGATCCTGGTGTTCTTGTGCCCAAATTTAATTTACAAATAGTCAAGACCTGAAGTGATGAAAAGACAGCGTGATAATTCATGAAAACTGGTATTTATTTCTGTGTTAATATTAAACAAGCAAATCTCTCAATTCTTCAAAATCTGGCCAGTCTGGGAACAGAAGCTCCACAGGGCTGATTGTCCTTCAGACCCATCAATTCCAGTTGGAAGAGGAGAGGCAGGAACTGGGGCAGGATTAGTCCTACTGAGTATTAGCAATCTGAAAATTAGATGTCTGGCTCAAGCTGCTCACGGAGAGCTCTCTCCAGTCAATGTATAAGCACCTCAAGGGAGTGATTCATCTCCCTCATCTGAGAGATTAAATTAAGTGAGGACAGCCAAATGTAGGGGAAATCAATCTTGTTCTCAGTTTCACCCTCTTGTCTTGACTTCCCCGTTACGTTCTTTCACCCTACTGATTGTATTCTAAACAACTGGATAGTGATGTATAACAATCTTAATAAAACTTATTCAAAAAATTAGCAAATTTAAAAAAAATGGATTTTCAAAAACTTCTCAGTCTGCCAAGGCAAAACAAAAGAATGTTTTATGTATCTTCTTCCCAGAGTCTGCAGGACACAGAAAGAGAGATTTGGAGACAAAATCTGTTGGAGTTAATGGAGAATTTTTTATTCTCATGAGAAAAAAACCCAAGCAACCAAGAGCATTCATTTCAAGGGTTTTGCTTTGCTCTGTTTTGTTCGGGTTGACCCCAATCTGTTTCACCTCCTGGAAGGAAAATTTTCTTTTCTATTGTAAAATTATTTCTACAATTACAAATAAACAACAAGTGTTAAGAATATGAACCACCAAGAGTTTTCAGGAGGAAAATGGCATTATGAGTCTGAGATTCCATTTTCTTCCGAATCATGGCACTTGGGAAATTCCAAATTTTTTGTTTGCTTTCATTTCACTCTAGAAAGGAAGAAATTTTGAATATTCCAAAAAACAATGTTCTTCCACAACTTGCTTTCAGTTTCTTCCAGAGGACTCTGACTGGTTGTGAGTGAGGAAGAACCGTTTCCAGAGCTGTCCATGAGTAAAGTCTACTCATTGCCTACAGCCAAAAATGGCTTTGTGTCTTGGGGCAATGACTTCCAAATCAGATTTAGTTATTTTAGGAAAAAATGCCCCCTAATGCTGCCAGCAGCACCTGTAAGAGAGGATACATGTCTGTGTGGGATTCTCCCTTAATCCAGACTTTCATCTCCATCTGGGTTAAAATTTAATTTATCTGTCATTGGGGATCATATTTACATCGACCTCACAGAGGCGTTGCAAAATAATCTGCCAAAAGTCAGGTCCTTGGAAAGAAGATGGGATGGAATTATAATGAATTTATTTTTAGTATTCAGAAATGAATCTTTTAACCTGCCAAAACAGATGTTCTGTGCCTTTCTCTGTGCCCTCCAGGCTGCTGAACTCTGGTGAATCATGAGCAGAAATTAGCTCCAGACTTTGCCTGTAGACAGGGTAAGGATTGCATCAGACCTCATGGAAATAACAGTATGTTCTCAAAGACCTGTTGGAATCCTTCTGAATCTGAAGATTGTGCTCAACAACTTCATATATGATTCTGCAGGTTTTTTAACTAAAAAAAGTGCTGTTTGAAAGGTCTTCTCTTGGAATTGACAGCAGCTTAGCCCATTGAAATTTGGATTTGTTTTCTGAAATCTGCTGATTTTTCAATCGTTTTCCCATGTTTGGAATTAGTAATTTTCAAAACTGTAATTGTGGAGTTTTCAAATGAAAGAAGTGGAACTATAAGAATGCAAAAAAAAAAGTAGAATCAAAAAAAATTTAAAAAGAACCCCAAAGAAATAGAAACCAGCCATGCCTTGAAAACTGAAATGGAACCCAAAAATGAGAAAATGTTAAGACCCAGAGTAATAAGAAGGGAAAAATGCATAAGGACTAAATAGTCAAAGATTATTTAAGCTTCAGCTCTTTTTCTTATGTTTTAAAAATTCTTCATTTTAATTATGAACATGAACAGTTCAGTGACCCAGCCTACAGACCTCAATAATTACAGTTCAACAACATGCAAAAGCTGTTCCTGCCACTATCTTCTCCTCTGATACTTGACCACTGCTGCTGCTATATTTCAACTCAGCCATGTGCTACCAAAAATGGGAATGTTATGGAGAAAAATGGCTGCAAACACTAACATTTCCTCTGCTGCATCATGAAAAATGCCACACGACCAGTCACTTACTGTATGGCCTCACTACAGAGAACAGAGCCATGTAAGAAACAATGTGGATCTCATTGCTTCCAGCTGGACAGACTTCCAGGTTAGAAAGACCCTGTGCTGGGGGCTTCCACGGTGACCTGATCTGAAATAACATCTTTGTGTCCTTGTCCAGTTCTTACACTCCTTGCCTGAGCATGCACTGGACTCTATCAATGGATTCAGACTGACAGAGCAGGGTTAGATTGGATATTAGGAAGAAATTCTTCTCTGTGAGGGTGGGGAGGACCTGGCACAGGTTGCCCAGAGAAGCTGTGGCTGCCCCATCCCTGGAAGTGTCCAAGGCCAGGTTGGATGGGGCTCTGAGCAACCTGGGCTAGTGGAAGGTGTCCCTGCCCGTGGCAGGGGGTTGGAATAAGATGAGCTTTCATGTCCCTTCCAACCCAAACCATTCTATGATTCTATGATCTAGACACGGGGCAGATGGTCTGATCCAGACCACTGATGACTGCAGAGCACTACAAGTGGAAACACTGTGGTGGAGAGGCTGAAGTCCAAACCTGGGACATGACCATCACACTGCCAGGATCACTTCTCTCTTCAGTGCGAGTTAGTGCCTCTGTGTGGTGCTGTGCTGCACCAGACAGACCAGCAGCTTGCTCAGAGCTAACTTCACATGATCACCTGATCACAGAATCATTTTGGTTGGAAAAGACCTCCAGGATCATTGAGCCCAACCTTTGACCAATCACCACCTTGTCAACTAAACCACAGCACTTAATTCCATGTCAAGACATTTCTTGAACACCTCCAGGGATGGGGACTCCATCACCTCCTGGGCACCCCCTTGCAATGCCTGACCACTGTTCTGTAGAAGAAATTGCTCCTGATGTCCAACCTGAACCTCCTCTGGTGCAGCCTGAGGCTCTTTCCCCTTGTCCTATCACTTGTTACCTGAGAAGACCTTGATCCCCCCCAGCTCCACTCTCTCTTCAGTGGGTTGTAGAGAGCAAGAAGGTCCCCTGTGAGCCTCATTTTCTCCAGGCTGAGCCCCCTCAGCTCCCTCAGCTGCTCCTCACAGGACTTCCACTATTGGCATACTTGGAGTATAGAGTTTGAAGGTGCACATGGGTCCATGAGAGCACCATTACACTGACACCACCAACAGCTGAGGTGATGTTCAGCTGTAGATTTACCACGGAACACAACCAACCAGGCATTTCAGGTACAGAGAGATAATGGAGACACGGTTCAGAGAAGTGAGTCACCTCATTCGTGCCGCTAAAACGCTGCTAATAAAATGTGATGACAGCTTCGGCGTTAATAACGTGTGCACTATCGCTGTGATCAGCAGAATGTTTATTCTAAGGAACAGTGTTTATTCCTTCCATTGCCTGTCCTAGTCATTCAAGCCCGAACAAAAGATCATTTGTGTGGCACAGAGCTGGGCTTAATCCTACAAAGGGCTAAGCATTCTTGCAGCAGTGGACTTAGTCACATGCTTAACTTTAAGCATGTCAACAGCCCCCAGTGAAATGGGCAAGACTAATTATGTCCTCAAAGTTAAGCATGCGCCTAAGTGCACTTTTGGATCACAGCCAGAATACTCAGCACCTTGCAAGGCTGATATTCAAGTGACCGAATTTTGGGGTTGGAAGAATTTATATTCAAAGAAAGCAAAACGACTGGGGGAAAAAAAAAACAAAGAAAAGAAAAAAGGAAACCCCTCCCATCTTTCTGTAAGTATTATCAAATTGGATCCAGGCCAAAACTTTACCATTCCCACCAGCACATGCAGCTGTTCTCTGAGGAAAGGGTGTAATTCCAACCCCTGGATAAAAGTGTACATTTCACGCATTTGCCATAAGGAGAAGTTTGCCATTTTTCACAGTTAAAGCAACTTTTCCTGGTTGGTGGTAGTTTCCTTGTCTCCAGTGAAAACTACCTCAATTTCCTATGGAATGTTTACAGGCAGGAACAGGAAACAGTTTCATTTTATTACAGACCCAAAGTGCATTTCCCATTTCATCAGGCCAGTGAAATGTGCCTTTGAACCCCACAGGCTGAGCTGTGCCTCCGAGAACACTGGGGAGAACTCTCAGGTCCTGCAGGACTTCCTTACATCAGGACCTCAACAAGTTGAAAAGAGCAACTTGTCATGGGCAGGGACACCTTCCACTATCCAGGTTGCTCAGAGCCCCATCCAACCTGGCCTTCAACACTTCCAGGGAAGGGCATCCACAGCTTCTCTGGGCAACCTGTGCCAGGGCCTCCCGACCCTCACAGGGAAGAATTTCTCCCTAATATCCAATCTAAACCTGCTCTCTGTCAGTTTGAAGCCATTGCCCTTTGTCCTGTCACTCCAGGCCCTTGTACACAGTCCCTCTCCATCATCCTGTAGACTCCCTTCAGGGGCTGGAAGGCTGCAATTAGGTTGCCTCAAAAACTTATTTTCTCCAGGCTGAATATATTTGCAGGCACAGATCATTTCTCGCTGAAAATAGAGTAATATAAAGTGAACATGCTTTAAATGAGATTCAAGTTCATTGACTGCACCTGTACGAACTTCACTGTCGTACCCCAGCACATTTCTATCCAACTATGTCCCTTGTGCCTGAAAAAACTTCATCATATGCCCCTGTTTCAGTGTGTTTGCTCCCATTGATGTGAGCCAGAGTAGAAGTCACTGTATTTCCAGTAATCCACACACTCAAACACACCTCTGTGAAACTGAGATTCCCCACTGCACAGCTTCCCAGCTCCTCCAGAATGAATCCAACCTGCAATTACTGCTCTGCTGTATTTATTTTTTTCACCTGAATGCTTGTTTTTCTCTGATGATCACCAACATTTTTCCTCAGATTACTTAGATCCTCAGCTTTTCTCCTACTGCTTGATGCTGCCTGTTCCATGCCTGGGCGTGAATGTATCCCAGGAAAAAAATTCTCACAGCTGAAATAGAATAACTGCTCTTGCAGAGAGGAAATGGGAGGGGGGAAGGAAGCAGGAAAGAACCAAGTCCCTGAGCTTTGAGCTCTGTAACCGCCAGTGCTTTCCTAGCAATGCCCTCCCAACTTGCCAGAACCTATCAGTCTAGCCTTCCTCTTCTCACTTCCACTTCGAATTTCTGCTGGAATGTACTCGTTTGCTGATTTCCCATTTGCTGTTTGGTGAGGTTAGTGAGGAGCAGCTGCAATACCTGTCCTAACTCCTTCATCTCTTCTCCTCCTCCCCCATGCCCCTCTCTTCTGAAACCCATCAGAAATGTACAGCTGCTCTGGCTTGGAGACCCTACACAGAGACTCCAAGCAATGTTTGGTAAACAGATCTTCAATTAGCTCTAAAATTCCCAGGTCTAGCTCTGGAAACACTCTGTTTTTAATGCTTGGCATTTTCAGGTCCAAGTGACTTCAGAATTCACCCTTATCCATCATCTATCCAAGTCATTATATTGGGCCCATCACAGTGGGACATGAGAAATGAGGTCACTTTCCTGGAAGGGTACTAACTGCTGATTGATTTAATTAAAAAAAGAATAATTTGTAAGCCCAGAAAACTGCATAATGGACCAGGACAGTGTGAGTGCCTCCTTCTGCTTGTTAGATATTTGGAGAATCACAGGATGGGTCAGGTTGGGAGGGACCACAGAGGGTCATCTGGTGCCACCTCCCTGCTCCAGCAGTCATCTCAGAGCACATGGCACAGGATTGTGTCCAGACAGCTCTGGAATATACCCAGTCAGGGAGACTCCACGCCCTCTCTGGGCAATCTGTTCAGTGCTCAGTCACTGCACAGCAAAGAAGTTCTTCCTCATGTCCAGCTGGAACTTCCTGGGCATCAGTTCCTGCCTGTTCCTCTTGTCCCATTGCTGGGCACCCCCGAGCAGAGCCTGGTCAGTCTTCTGATACCATCCCTTCTCCATTTTAAATGTCAATGACTACTTTTTTCCCCCCAGAAATCCCTTTTGCTATTTTTTTCCTTGTATGTGACAAGACTGAAAGGACAATCTGAGGTTCATGTCTGTGTATGGCCCTATTCAAGCTTTCACTGTGTTTTACTGTGTTTCCATGTCCATGGATTTGTTCCAGTCCCATGTAAACAGGTCTAATCATTTAAACATGGAGCACAAATTTAAGCAGTCTGGAAAAAGCAAGGCTTTGTCAGTGTAAAATGGTACAGAAGTTTGAGAGCAAAAGGCAAAAAAGACAGGTAGCAAAGGCAAACTTTCGGTAAGACAGCACACTCTGAGATATTTACTTTCACAAATGAATGCTGGCAAAGATTTTATTTTGTCATTAGAAAAACTCAAACAAACACCTACAATGCTTTCTACAGGCTACAAACTTGTTTATCTAAGTTGTACTGGCTTTCTAGACATTCTAACACTCTTAATGCCCTCTCCTGCAAACAGTGAGGCATTAATGGTTCCTCTGTCTAATTCAGCAGTAGAATTAATAATAATACTGTAAATTTTTAATAATTTTAACAGTGGTACTAGCAATGTGCAAATTTTTAAAGGAACAGGAACCTGAAATAATGCTTTGCTGCAATGAATATTTTCTTCTAAGATTCAACATGCTCCCCTCCCTCTGTGTCCTCATGCTAAGCTGGGTGAAATCCTTGCAGTTCCTGGAGAGCAGATCCATGCAGCATTTGAATGCCATGAGATATCTGAGACATTCAAGGTTTATTAAAGAAAAAAAAGGGAGGCATCATGAGAAATGTCTGCTTGCTTCCCACTGGAGGAATTTGAGACAGTTCTGAGGAAGTAGCACTTAATAACAGTGCAACATTTTTGCAGTCACTGTGACATGAACTCAGTTTTTTCTTGAGAAATTGCATCATTTGGAAAACTATCAATGCAGTGAGAGACTGTACATCTTTTCCTGTTCAGAAAATTGTAATTTTTGGTATGGCAGGACTGCTTTAACACAGGAATATTCTAAGAGCAGAAGGGATCTTTTAACAGTTATAGTGAGGAAAATCAATCTAATTCATTATGGAAAGGGCAAAAGTAAAGGAGTCAGACTTTTTAGAACTCTAAACCAAAGTATATCCCATGGAATCCTTTCTTTCTTTCTTTCTTTCTTTCTTTCTTTCTTTCTTTCTTTCTTTCTTTCTTTCTTTCTTTCTTTCTTTCTTTCTTTCTTTCTTTCTTTCTTTCTTTCTTTCTTTCTTTCTTTCTTTCTTTCTTTCTTTCTTTCTTTCTTTCTTTCTTTCTTTTCTCTCTTTCTCTCTTTCTCTCTTTCTTTCTTTTTCCTTCCTTCCTCAGGATCTTATAACAGGTGCATGAACTCTTGCAAGTGTATATTGCTCCCTGAGCTGAGTGAATCTTGAGTTCTTTGCTATAAACAGACATATCTTTGTCAAGAGTCTTTTCCTTGTCCTGGAAAACCTGAGTGGTTAAGATACTCTGCTGGGAAGTTAAATGGGTTAAATGCTGTAGGGCAATAAATTAATTTCCACTTGGGTTTTCTACCTCTGGGAAGAAGATCTAAAGCACTAAGATCCTGAACTGAAACAGCAAGCAGCAGAACTAGCAAAATCTATTTTATTATTTAATGTTACAGCTCCACCTCATCACTACAGGGATTTTAACTCTTCCCACTCTCTGTTCTGTTGCCTTTCAAAATTTTTTGACATCCATTCAAATGACCTCAGGTTCTTTGAGGTATGAACTAAAAAAATATAAATTAGTGGGATAAATGGAAGAGGACTATCCAAATCAGATCAGAACAAGTGCTATTTCTTTTCCTAGTTTAGAAGATGAGTCACCTTTTTCAATGGATGATCAAGCTGAATTGTAAATCCCTGGCTCATGTTAAAGAAATTTGACTTGAGGCCAACCTTTTCCCTCTTAAAAATGAGGTCTCAGATAACACACAGGAAAGTAACTTTTAAAAGCCTCTAGCAGCTGGTGAATAAATAAATAAATCAGAAGAATGAGTTCTATGGATATAATATTTTAGAAAGCCTGGAAAAGATAGTATCTTCCTAATTACAGACTGTGAAACATCACTGCTTTGTGGTTGTAAATAAGTGTGAAAATTGACCATTAGTCTGGAGGAATCATCTGCAGAAAGCATGCTGTGTGTGTATTTTTCTTATTTATTTTTTTTCACTTTTGTTATGACTAGTAAATCAGATCTGGTTCATTCTCAGGCTCGACTCCCATCTTCTTATTTTTTTTACCAAGTTTTCACTATATCTGCCAGTCTCTCCAAAATTCCTTAGGGACAATTAGGAGCAACTTGCAATAAACTATGTGATCTTAGAATTTATATAAATGTGTGGTAACTCATGATGGGTCTCATTTTATAATTCTGATCTTTCTTTCATGTTTCCTGAGCAAGATCAGGCCATTTGTAAGAGCTGCAGTCATGAAGGAGTGTGAATTGTGCAAGCCAAGGGGAATTTCAGATTCTGTAATTTATTCACGGAGTAAGGTTGTCATTAACCGCTGTCAGAAGATTTCATTTCAAGAGTTGTTATTATTTTGTGTCAGGAAAACTTTGGGATGGGGAAACCATTGTGTTTTTGCACTCAGTGCCTGAAAGGAATTTAGTCTGAATTGGCCAAGGAACTAAAAATTAGTATCTCAGAAAATGAATTGGATATGATTACTAATCTTTCAGGCAACAGCAGAAATCCATCTTCCATTGATTTTGGGGCACCTATAAATACACTTTTGCTGTTCTAAGTAGTGCTGAACAGTAACCATTTGAATCCTTCACCATGTTGATACCAGCCCAAGATATGACACTTCCAGGCTGGTGGACCGGCAGGATCTCGTGCCACATCTCTACAATTCAAAAAAGTATTCCAGAGAGTGGAGGAAGACTCAGGATGAAGCCAGAATTTTAGGTGTGGAAAACCAGGAAAAAATGGTACAACATGTGACCATCAAAGACATTTTCTGTAAATCAAGGAAAGCAACTGAAAGAGAAAAAGTGTGTCATTTGAAAAAAAATAACCCAAACAACCCAAAACTAAGGCAGAACAAACCAAAGTGACCTTTATATTGTAATTAAAAATGAAGGAAGTTTGGTTTTGCAGATAATTCAATCAAGAGCACAGGCACAAATCTTGACTCAAGAAAGAGGTGACTGAAGACTTAAATATGAGGCCATAGGAGTGGGGAACACAAATGGAAGGTGAGGAAGGACCAGAAGGAAAGGTTACATGCCTTCCAAGGTGTTTTCAACATTGATAAAATGTCTGGCATCATTTTCCAAACCTCATTAAGAGGGGGAATTTCCCAATATGCTGACAGAGGCCAGATCTTTCAGTAGGCAGTGCCTTATCTTTGGTTTAAGCTACACTGCTGTATATTGATTTGCTGACTCCAACCAGGATGTTCTTCCAAGCAATTAGATCTTGTCTGAATATGTAGGAGTTGCTGCTTGTCTCTACTAATCCTAAGATGTCAATCAATACTCACGTACAAGATCCAACCAGCACTAGACAGAATGTGCCATGACTGACCATTTTAATGGACACTCTGTCCACTGTGAGACATCCCCACTCCCACACAAACTCATATCTTCCAGAGGAGCCTCCTGCCTTAAATCATACCCTGGAGGAACCTCACCTCCTCTGCTGTCTGCCCTGAGTAGTCCCTGGTTCCAGTGCTCAGCCTGATGTTAGTCATGTATTTCCTTTTCACCCCATGGTCAGACTGCCTGGAGCAAGTCCACGTGGGCAGTGATGAGGGGGAAATCTTTTGTTTCTTTGGCTGTTGCAGCACGGAGGGAATATCATCGTTCACGTCTCCAAGGCAGCAGCAGAACATCAGTACCTTCCCTGGCCAGAGGATGGGGAGGGAGAAACTGTGACTCAGTAAAGCATCTCTGAGTCACAATCCTCAGAGCAAACATCAGGGTGGTGCCACCATCACCACCCTTCTCTCCCAGAGCTGCACTTGAACTCCCAGTCTGGCTCACTCCCTGTCTGCATGAGGCTGCTCTCCTGAGGGACTGAAGTTCCTGCCCTCATCTATCTGAGTTTGATATTTGGATGACATTTTCTAAACTGCGGAATAAATGTAGAAGCATTTCTTTGAAAGAAATGAAAAAAAAAATGTACCACAAAAACCATCTAAAATATCCAAGTCAGACCTTAAGCTGAGTCTGGCAAGACTTTAGGCACTAAACTGAACATTTCTGCATACCAAATAATTCCCTTTCAAATTAGGAAATAGGATGAGACAGAGGAATTTATTTAAAACTGATAGAAAATCCAAGAACAACACAGAACTGGATTTTTCCCAAACAATTCTTCCCCTTTCTTGCATCTGAAGCAGCGAGTGACAGTGACATTCTTAGACATCCAAATAAAGACCAAGCAGGTGGTCTTGCCCTACAGCATTCAACCCTTATCTGCAGCTTCTCAGCAGAGTATCTTAATCACCCTCACAGCTTCTGCAGTGTCAGGTACCCCAGCTATCAGAGTTTTTATAGTAACCACAGATAAATATTCTTGCAATCACCCACAGGACATTGTTTTCAGGTTGAATAAAGTCAAAAGTCATTTAAAAATTATAAGCCAGGCACGAAGGACGCTTATAGTGCCTTAAAAATTGCATTGGTTTTGCACTATTTATGAGCAAATCTGGGAATGACTCAGACTTGGATCAGACCCATTAAGGCAAGATATTCCCACTTACCATGGATCTCAAGGCATTCAGAGTCCTCCACAGGGTCCTTTACTTGCAACTTCTCTAGAGTCAAAGCAGCCCCAAGGCCCAGGAGTGAATCTGGGCTTTGTATGAAGATTCAGAAGGATGACAGAAGTAAAAATTATTTGAGGGCCTGCTGCAATTCAAAAGAACGTGTGTAGTCCTGGTGGAGTTTGAGGTGCTTCTGTAGGAAATCAATTTATTTCTGGCCCAGAAGAGTGCTGTGTGCATTCTGAGAGCTGAACAGGAAAAGCAAAACACTTGTAAATGCATTTTGATCAGTAGTTTTCTCTCTTTTCACCGAAACTTCCTTTAGGAATTTACAGGAATTGTTTTAGTTAGTTGGTCATTGCCACCTTCCCACAGAAAAGCTTTTATTCTCTCACATTTTGAAATAGTCCTGAACGAATATAAGAGAAAGGAAACAAATTTAAAATAGAAATCCCTTTAATATACCAGAGGTCATGTATGATATGAGGAAAAAAATGAAGCGAAGGGAAGAAGAAAATAAAAAGTTCATGTTTCTAAGAATCAGTCTGTTGCATCATCATCTTCAGAGTCATTATGCTGGCTTTTCTACACCTCTATATACTGCCACCACAGTTAGGCCATTCCTGAAATGTGTATTTATTCAGTTGTACTTTTTTTTTTTTTATTTTTTTTTAATTTTGGAGCAATAGGAGTTCACCCACTAGCAAGAATGTGTATTCTGAAAAAAAAACAAAAGCAGAATGGACCCATGTTTGTGCCATTTGGAGCCAATAGAAAGCCTGCTGAAAATGGGACTGCCAGGATGTTGCTATTCCAGATTCATCTGCCCTGCCAACACATCCAACTTGCTTCAGCTCTGGATAGAAACAGTCCAGTGGTTTCTGCAGGGCACTCAGCAGGAGGTGGGGATGAGACCCTGTTGCTGCACAGGGTTGTCACTGATATGTGTCACCAGAAACATCAATTTAGGCCATATAAGGATTAGGCTTGGGACAACAATTTGAAAAGCAGGACCCTTGACAAGCAACTCGTGAGTGAAAATTCCAGACAAATCATATGAAGGGAGCTTGGGCAGGCCTAAGAAGTCTGTATCAGATCACATTTGTATCCCTCTCAGTTCAGTGTTCTATTTCTGACTGCAGGCAGTGCCAGTTATTTCAAAAGAAAATCATCTGTAGACTATTGCAATTTATCCCTGGGGAAAACCTAGTTTTATATTTATGGTGTGTCTTCAACAGAAGATCTATATCTCTTTGAAAAAAAAAAACGAAAAAAAGCAAAAAAAAGCTTGATAAACATTTTGCCTTTTGGACAAGACACTCTCCAGTCCCTGGGGAGAAGCATTTTGAAGAACCCTGGAAGGGGTGATGGGGGCCTCAGACTCACAGTTTAAGACTCCAGCCTCAGGGATATGGGAGGAGCTTATGCTCATGCAAAGTCACCTTAGGCTAGAAACAGGATAATTCCCTGGCAGATGTGAAATTCCCATCCATGCCACATGAAAGGCAAGTTTCTTTTTTGTGTAGGATTTACTCCACGCTGACAGTGGGGGCTGAAAACCACCCCACTGGTGTGAGGTGGTTTTTCCACTCACTGCTCTTCCCAGGGAATGCCCAGCAGCTTTCAGTGAGTTTGGTTCACCAGCCCATCCCTCTCTTCCCTGCCAAGCCCCACCTGTCCCTGGAAAGCAGCAATCCCGTCTAATCCACAGCTGGATGATATGTCTCAAATGAATCCTCTAAACCTGCTTCCTCTTTCAGAAGCACTCAGCTGACTAAAGATTTACTGGGCTGTCAGGGCAAAACAAGGAGACCCTCCTGATCCCATCCTCAATCTCATTAACTTCCCGCTTTCCCGAGTGCCCCGGTGGCTGTGTGTTAACGAAGGGCTGTAATTGGTAAATGAAATTGATTACACAACTCTTCAAATGAGGCAAATTGTCCATCTCGAGAGAAAAGGTATCATTTTCCACCGTGCATAAATCAAAGGCAGGTCTCTTAAAAGCACTAGGTAAGTAGAGAGCATTTCAAATTGGCTACAAAGTGCTGGACAAAGCACTTGGCAGAAGGAAGGGCACGGACAAAAATGACCTCGGCAGCTCTTTTCTCTCTCCAGTTTCTGTGATTCTATGAATTTTAATTCTGCATTGCACAATTTAATTACCACTCGCACAGAGCTGCAGAAAATGGATAGCCAGGCAGATCTGCTCTGTCATCTGTCAGCTGTGAGGGTGTTTAATTGTTCCTACAGAAATGTGGACATAAAATTGATTCGTGTCTGTCCAAAGAACAGTACAAAGGGCATCACAGCTAGAAAAAGCTGTCAGAGCTAGTCCTAAAAACCCCAAACCTCTCTTCAGTAAAACAATCTGAACCCTGCCATGTTGCAAGACTACTCAATATCTTGTCATTTAATCATGTTAATGTCTTCATATATCTGGGTTTGAATTGGTGCAGAGAGAAGAAATCAAGAGGGAATCAATTCCTTCCCTTCTCACCTCCATTTATAGCAGCCATTTTACTCGTACCTAGCTTTGCTTTTTCCATCTTAGAGGAGAAATATGTTTCTGGGCTATTCTTGGAAAGAAGGAATAATTCCCTTTCTTTGTGAGATGCCCTTCTCACATTAATATCACAGTTGTGTCTCTCTACTATCCTTAAAGGAGTCCTCCAAGCCTGGTGTCAGTTTTGTTCTGAATGTTCTCCGTATTATGCACTTGCACCTGAAGCTGTAATGACAGCACAGAGACAAAAGGATTTCAGTGTCTGGCCATATAAATTCCTAAGTTTGTGTATTCAGAGAATCATAGAATCACAGAATGGTCTGGGTTGGAAGCAACATTAGGGATCACCTAGTTCCAATCCCCCTGCTGTGGGCAGGGACACCTTCCACCAGACCAGGGTGCTCAGAGCTCCAGTTTAACAGTTTATTGCCTGTGTATCCCTTAATATTTCTGTTTGCTGCATCATGATGTTATGATTTTTTGGGGGTAATTTTTGCTGGTTTCAGAATTTCAGATGTTGCTCTTTGCAGCTGCCTATGTGATCAATATCTGCCTTGTCCATTCCAGTTCTGCAGACTTGGAGCTTTCTGGTGTGCTGATGTAGTCCACCAGCAGAGCTTTCCTTCCTTAGCCAGTGTGTCTGTTGTAAGGGACAGGTTACATAATTAAACAT
The DNA here is from genome assembly GCA_013397135.1 of Pachyramphus minor. Taxonomy (NCBI): domain Eukaryota; kingdom Metazoa; phylum Chordata; class Aves; order Passeriformes; family Tyrannidae; genus Pachyramphus; species Pachyramphus minor. Next base: position 45,730 of record VYXB01000618.1, read on the forward strand.
TTCTTGTGAAGAAATATGCACCCTATTCTCATGCTGCATCTGGGCACTTTCATCCATAAATTCTGTTATTGCAGGAATTAAGGATCTGGTGGAATCTTTGATCTTCCTACTTCGGGGGTTTGGCCTATGCTGGTCAAGGTAGCAGAGTGTTCTGTGAGAAGTAGTGCTTGGTGATGGAGGTTCTTTCACACTAAACTAAAAGCCTATTTTGTGACAGCTTTGAGGCAGGTTTTACAGCCCAGATGATACCTCTAATTACTATCTTATTTTTTTCCCAAGTGGAGCTATTACTTTTAAATCATTAACCTGTGCTCAGCAAGAGCTTCTCGTATTGTACTTCTGTTGATTTTTTTTTTTCTCTTTCTTGCGTTGCATTGATTTTTTTATGCAGTGTTTTATAGGTTAGAAGACCCAAAATGATCCTAGACAGAAAGTCTCTTCTCAGGGGAGACCTTACCACTCTCTGCAACTCCCTGACAGGAGGTTCTGGTCACGTGGGGATTGGGCACTTCTCCCAGGTAGCTGGTGACAGGATAAGAGGAAATGGCCTCAAGCTGCACCAGGGGAGGTTCAGGTTGGATATCAGGAAGAATTTCTTCACAGAGAGGGTGGTCAGGCATTGGAAGGGGTTGCCCAGGGAGGTGGTGGAGTCCCCATCCCTGGAGGTGTCCAAGAAACAACTGGATGTGGCACTCAGTGCTCTGGGCTGGGTGACAAGGTGGTGTCCAGTCAATGCTGGGACTCAATGATCTTGGAGGTCTCTCCCAACCTTTATGATTCATGCTCCAAGATTTCCAAAAATGCCTATGGATGGCAGGTGTTTTCTTCAGTTTAGCTGCATTTGGTAATCCTATTAGAAATTATTAATTCAGTAGGATTCATGAGTCTATAAAGGACTAATTGTAACACTATAACATGAATTTAGACAGGAAGATTAGGACCTTGAGTAGCTCAGATTATCTCTGAGGAAGTTAGAGTGAGTAGCTTTTTCAGTGAGGCAACAAATAATCATTTGTATTCAAATGTTCTCACTTTTGATGGCTTGATTTACTCCAGCTCACTTGCACCAGAAGGGAAAGCACTATTTTCTGTGATGTTCTGAATGATGAAGTCTCCCTATAAAGCTGGTGTAACACACAAATAAATGTTTTAGCCATGGGAAGGCAGAAGCAAGAAGGTGTTGAGACTTGCCAAAAGCCACACCGGGTGTTACTGTCAGAGACCAGATCAGGATTTTGCAAGTCACTCATCAACAATCTCACTTGATTTGGTATCTGGGAGTTACAAAGAAACTTGGCAAACTTTACTGGTTCTCCTACCACTGGCACCGAGGTAGGATCCAGGAACAAGTTTGTGTAGGACAAAGATTCTGCCACAGTTTCCTTTCCCTGTCTTGTGTACGCGAACTCTAAAAGGATCTGGCAGAAAGGTGTAAAAGCTGTGGGTAGAAGTTGTAGCACACATTCTGTGGGACTGTGAAGCAAGTTGTGATGGGTGGTTTACTGAAAAGCCCCTGTGAGCAGGGAGGTGGCCCTGCATTGTGGTACAGCTGGATTGGTTACTCAGGAATTCCCGTGGAACAGGAGGAATGCAGACGAACCAACAGTTTTTTTCTAGTTACTGTGTTTCAGTGTTGTGTCCCTCATGAAACAATGAAGATAAAGATTTATTAAATCATAGAATCACAGAATGGCCTGGGTTGGAAGGGACCTGAAAGATCAGCTAGTTCCAATACCCTGTCCACTAGACCGGGTTGCTCAGAAGTCCATCCAAACTGGCCTGGAACGCTTCCACAGATGTGGCAAATGAGGAATAATATCCAGCTACTTTTGCACACATGTACCATTCTGTTCCTAGAGTCAGTGATGAGTGTTAGGAATAGGGTGTAGGGGGATAGAGTGAACCTGTAAGAGCACTTCTGCTCTCCTCTGTAGTTCTGGTAACTCAACAACCTGTGGATTTTGCTCAGTATCTTCCAGCTAAGAGGCAAAGTTCCCTTTCCTGTTCACTCTGCAGTGTTTCCTGACAGTCAGTAATTGCAGCTGAAGAGCATATGACATTTTTAATGTCTATTGCAATGTCCTTTTGCTCCACACACTGCAATAGTTTGTTGTCTCCAGTTCCTTCTGTGGAGGAGTGGGCAAGGATGGCCAGCAACAGTTTGAATAATTGATGGCATTGTCCTCTGTCACACCAACAGAGCTGGGTGTTGATGGTACACCATTCCAGACCCAGGAGTTTGAGACCTGCCAATGTCATGTTGCTCAATGAATAATTTAAACCACAGTAATAGCAATACCTAAAACAATCTTCCCTCACCCGAGTGGAATTGCTAGATGGACACAGACATATTCACCCAGATGCACAATTCCTACAAAAGTAATATTTAAATGTAGCAGGTCAAAGATATCCCCAGTTAAATTCTGCTGAAAGTGATAGTGTGAATCAGTCTGAAATCCTAAAAGTGATGCCTAAACCCCTTCCAACTAGAGTCAGCAAAACCTTATTTCAAAAGTGTGAAATAAAAGCAGCAATGAAAGTGTAGGAGTAAAAAGTCTAAATGGGGAAAATCTAACCCTGATCAGCATTTTAATTTGTGGTCCAGAAGGTTTTGTCAGAGAAATATTGCACATTTATATTGTAAATGCATATATACAATGCAATTGTACTGCTGTGCGTAAATATTTGGTTTCCAAAATGCAAACCTGGAAAATATCATCTAGATGTCAGGCAGACATTGGGAGCTACCTTGGTTTTCAAATGCCTCTGCATTTTCAATATTATGAGACTATAGACCTGTAAATTACTGGGTATTAATTTTAGGAACAATCAGGAGAGTTACTCAGTGACAATATCAGCTTAAGACAATGTTTGTACCTACAGCTGGGCAAATACTGCAGGATGTTTTGAAGATTATATTTTGATCAATCATTGTAGGAACAATTATCTATTCTTAGAGACAAGAAAAGAAAAAAACTTGTAATTATTCAAATATATGTCCAAGGTGGATATTGATGTCGCTTTTTGGAAATTAATTCCTTTTCCTGCTTTTAAAAGTTTTCATTGTCCAACCAGGGAACTTAAACAGAAAAAAAAAAGAGATAACACCAAACTTAAACACAGTTACTAACAGAGAGTTTGCTGGCAAATAGATGATTAAAACAAAACAAAACAAAACAAACAAAACACAATATGTTTAATGGGCAATTATAAGCCATAAAAACCTCCATAAAAATAATGTGCAAAAGGCTACATTCATTTAAAAAAAAGTTGCAACTAGATTTTCACATTTCTTTCCAAGCATGGTCTTTCCTTGCTTGTAAAGACTGTGGACATCCTATGGGATCAAAGTTATGGTGAAAGTCTGAGGACTTGAATTAGAATCAAAATTCTGAGACTCTTTGTTTCAAGTGCTGCAATGTCTCGGTGACAGCACTAAACAGAATATCTCATGGTACAAAAACTTGTAGAGTCCTCCCACCACAGTGTCACATAGAAAACCAGCATTATTTCTCTCCATTATGTTTGCTGTCTGGAATCTTGCCACAGGGGATTGGGAAGACTTGTCGTTGCTTTGACCTTAGTAATGAAAGCCATTCCTGTCCTACCAGACAACTGAACCAGCAGCACCAAAACTGCTTGACCACTTTGGATTTCCAAGCTCACATGGCAGGTCTTTTGGATTTTTTCCTTTCCACACAGTTCATAAAAAGGTCATAAAATTCACCTGATTTTGAGCTTTCCTGTGCTGGCTACTCAGTTAAGCAGTCATGTCATTATGCTTTGTGTTGAGTGAACCATGACCACTGTTCAAACAATCATGGGAGCTGCCCAAAATTCTATCTTGAGACCGACCCATCTCTAGAAGGTTTGTGAGGGCAGATGAAGCACTGTGGGTTGAACTATTTCTTTTTTTGGGAGACCTTTGGGTTTTATGTAATCTACAGTCTCTACTGTGCTCTGGGGGGACCCCCCTGCAGAGCTGCCTCCAGCTCTGGGGGCCCAGCACAGCAAGGACATGGAGCTGTGGGAGAGAGTCCAGAGGAGGGACACCAAGGTGATCAGAGGGATGGAGCAGCTCTGCTGGGAGGAAAGGCTGAGAGAGTTGGGATTGTTCAGCCTGGAGAAGAGAAGCTTTGGGGTGACCTAATTGTGGTCTTCCAGTGCCTGAAGGGAGCCCACAAGGAAGATGGAGAGAGACTGTTTCCAAGGGAGTGCCAGGACAAGAGGGAATGGCTTCAAAGTGACAGAGAGCAGGTTTAGATTGGATATTGGGAAGAAATTCTTCCCTGTGAGGGTGGTGAGGCCCTGGCACAGGTTGTCCAGAGAAGCTGTGGCTGCCCCATCCCTGGAAGTGTTGAAGGCCAGGCTGGATGGGGCTCTGAGCAACCTGGGCTAGTGGAAGGTGTCCCTGCCCACGGCAGGGGGGTTGGAACAGATGATTTTGAAGGTCCCTTCTAAACCGAACCATTCTAGGATTTTATGATTCCATGATTCTACAAGGGTAGAATCACCGAGCAAAGGTGGATGGAAACTGGAAAACAGTTCCTTTGGTCCAAACAAAACTTGCTCTGGTACATTCAAAACCTACAGAGTAGGCTGGTGTTTTACTTGGGATTCCTCTTCTTTGTAGGAATGTAAGCAAAGTCCCGAGTCTACACACTCCAGAGTGTTCCATTTTTCAACTTCCATTATTTCAGCTTTGGCTTGTATCTTCAGAGCTGATGTATACACTATCACAAATTCCCTCTGGGTATTTGAAAGAAGAATCTTTAACTGTGCAAGTAGGTTGGTAAGAGATAGATATTTTGAGACAGTAGTCAAGATATACATGAGCATATAGGGAAGGAGAAGAGTAAAACCAGCCCAGGGCACTTGCCCTGGAGGCATGTCATAGCTGTGAAACACTCAGTTTCCACTGAATTTATATCTCTGCCAAATGTCTGCTTAAATATTTGGTCCCATAATCTAGGCCTATCTTGAAAAGAGTTTCCTGTTAGGAAAACTCTCTATTATCCATCTGCCTTGTTCCTTCTAGTCTTTATTTTGCTCCAGTCAAAGTTGATTTTCATTTAGATGGGGTAAACATAACAAGCTCTTTCTCATGAAATGTTAGAGGTCAACTACACTCCCCATTTTATTTAGTATTTATTTCTTTACTTCATTTAAAAGAACAATTGCAAAACCACAAACTGAAACCAAATATCATCAAGCACTGCAAACAAAAAGGTGCTTATGGGATTGGGAAAAAAAACACCACTTTATTTCGCAAAGTGTTTAGAAAAGTATATTTGATTTTCTTATTTCATTCTTTGGTGCCTGATATTTCAGCCATCAGTCCTGGGTTAATTTCTGTGTGGTCCTGCCAGCAAATCTGGGGCCTGTTCCTGATTGTACTGCTCACCTACTGTGTGACATGGATTGAAGAACATATATATCCTTGGGGTGCCTTCACTTTTTTGGGAGTTCTTTTGCTTTAACCTTTCTTATTTCCAGACTCAGGTATCGTTTTTGGGTTTCTCCTCAATATTTCTACCTCCAGACTTATTACCTCAAACTTCAAACCTTTTTTTTTTTTAAATAATAGTTCTAAATCAAGTTAAAAATACAGACCCCAGAAAAGGAAATGAGGAGAAATCCAACCTCCCACACCTTTAATTCCTGTCCTCTTCTAGTTTCATGCTTCATAAGATTTCTCTCATGTCTGGACTCTCTGTTCTGTCTTGTGTTTTGTCCACTCCAAGTCTTAATGTGGGATATTTATCTGTTTGAATTTGTCATGCTAATATTTCTGGTAATACTTTTTAATCTAATCTTTGTATTTTTACAGTCCCAAGTTCTAGAAAGTCCTTTGGAACTATTTCTGTGGGAAGGACTGCTGGACTGTGCTTTTCTCTCACATCGCAAGCCTCTAGCAGATACAGTTATTCCATAAATCAACAAAACAAATAAGGTGAAAGATTTTTTGCTATCAGAACTATTAATTACCTTGTTTTGTGTTCTGTAGTTTTAATTTGTGATGAACTTATGTACATTCCTATAGTTTTTATATTTGAGAAAGGGACATATATGAGATTTTGCCCCTTTGTATTTTTGAACAAAGTTACTTCCCTCCATAAACTTTCTTATTTCAAATGTTAAAATACCATCATTAAAAAAAATATATCCTTCTTAACAGAAGTACATCTTTAAAAAACAGAAAGATGTTAATTATCCAGGATGATTCTCCATAATCAGTCCTAGAGGCAATGGGAAACATGAACATAGATAATTGATAAACAGCACATTGACTTGGGAAGCCTGTTAAAAGCTGTAACCATAAGTGGGATAAAATAAATTTGTGTGTGAGTGTAAAAATATTACAGGGAACCTACATAGAGCTAATAAAAATATTTATCACTGAAAAGATAATTAGTAACTTAGCCTCATAACAGGTTGCATGTGGGCTTCAATGTCACATGTTACTAACCCAAATATGTCTCTTCCTTTATTTGAATCTACATGCAGCAAGTGTTGGTTTTAAATCTTCTGGAATAGTCAGTCTAAGACTTCAGAGTTTCCCTTTCCATTTGTATAAAATTATACCTGTATTTCTGTATTAACTGATAAATATTAAAATGTATGATTTTAATTTATGTGCCACCTGCGCATTTTCTTGTTCCATTCACACTGTTCGGAAAGATTAAAGGGAATAGAACAGAATGGCAAGGCCCTGGGTACTTGTCATGCTGTGGTTTTCCCTGAAGAAGCAGGATTTGCCACAGCAAGCAGGATTCCAGCACCAGAGGCACTTAGACTTGACTTCGGAAAGGGTGTGTACAGGTATGCTTTTATGAACCTGATTTCAATGGGACGAGTTCATGTGCGGGATTACAGTGGATTCACAGCAGGACTTGAATATCCTCATATTTCAGTCTTCCAAAACCCCTGTAGATCATTTCCTACCACACAGCTCTGATAAAAACAGCTAAACATGGTTGGAATGTAACAGATGAGAAGAGTTGTTTTCAAAGGCTGCTTGCTATAGGTTGAGTGGGAGAACAGCAGTTTTTCATTTATTCCTTTGTAGATCTGCAGTGAAGAATTCCAGAGAAGGAAATAGATGTAGCAACAAATAGATGAAGTGGCTGGGATTGCTTGGTCTAATGATATTTTGTAAGAATTTTTTTAAAAATGGAGACATTTGTTCCAGATCCTTATCCAAACATTTATTTGTCTAAGCAGTTTCCACAGTAATTGGCTGTTGCAAACGCCCAGAGTCTTATGAGGCTGATATAATGGGCCTGCTCTTAATTTTTACAAATAAATCACAACTGAGATGTCACTTGACAATTCCATATAGAAAACTGATAGAGAATGGTGACAGTATGGTAGCTTACTTTCCTTTTTTTGCTTTTTTCATGCAGTAGCAATGAAATTTCTTTTCAAAACTCATGTCTGACTGGCCACTGACCAGGACCCCCATGGCCTTTTCCCAGTACTGCTCTCCAGCATCTCATTCCCAGTCTGTCTGTACATCCAGGGTCATCCCATCCCAGGTGCAGAATCCGGCACTTCCCCTTGTTGGACTTCACCCAGTTGGTGATTGCCCAGTCCAGGTCTCTCTGCAGGGTCTCCCTGCCTTTGATGGAGTAAACAGCTCCTCCCAGTTCTGTATCATCTGTAAACTTGATCAGTGTCCCTTCCAGTCCTGGGTCCAAGTCATCTATGAAGATGTAGAAGGGCACTGGGCCTAAGATGGAGCCCTGTGGAACCCCACCAGTGACAGGTCACAGTTTGATGTCACCCCATTCATTGTCACCCTTTGTACCCAAACCATGATCCAGCTGCTCACCCAACACAGGATGTGTTTATCCCGCTGTGTGCTGGAGAAAATCAACCTGTGAGTCTCTTTAGTAGACTCTAAATTATTTATATAATATCAAAACAAATGGCAATCAAAGCAAACAGTCTTTGTTGAAGCTGTCACTTCCAAACCTCCTGGAATACCTCCACAACAGCAGTATTTTGTTTTGTGGTTCCTCACAAGAGAACCACAGAAACCACAAACTCTGTATTTGTGCATGCAAAGCAAGACAAACTTTATCCAATACACCAAAAGTTAGATGAAAAAAATAATATTTTTGCACTGGGACAAGCTTTCAACCAACAGATAAAGGATAGGAATAACCATTCCTCACATTTTTCACTAAATAATAGTTTCTGTTTGTGAGCTGACAGAGCTGATTTTGCAGGGAAGCAAACCTTTAAAATGTGCATCTGGAAAAGTGACTTTTTTTTTACTCTATTAGATACTGAAGCAAACTGACCTGATACAGATGCTGGTTTTATAGCTCATTGCAATCTTGTTGCCCACATGGTCCTTCAAAACATTTAACTACTCCCTTTCATCTCAATTCAAATGGAATAATTTAAGACCTTTTAAAGCCTATATTTAGCTTTAATTTTCATGCTTTGACAGACCCAATTGTATGGGTGGTTTTTTTCAGCAGCTTGTTTCTCTTTTCCAGCTATGCCTTGCTGGACTAAGGTGGTGCTGTATTTCCCTGCTACACTTGCTTCTATTTCTCCTCAGAGTAATACTTACAACATTCCTGCTATTAAGTTGTATTCTTCACATTTCATTTCAGTCTCTGATGGTTAATGATGAAGATGGAGTGTTTGAAGTAGATTGTGATGTATCACTCTCCTGAAAGGAACTTGCAAGGTTTTTCCATCCCTGCTGCTAGTTGCTGTCGCATTTAGGATAACAGAAAATGCCATGTAACCTGTCTTGTATGTAATTTTTTGTTTTCTTAGTTAACTAAAATTGTCCAAAAAACCCCAAACTAAGGCCTTCTGCCACGTTGCTGCTCCAAAGATGCTTTTCTCAGCTGTCTCTCCTCCTCTCAGTGCATGTGACGTGCACTTGTTTGAAATATATCCAGTCAACAGCCAATTTTGACACTTAGGGAGACAAAAGGACACCTGCAAGACTGACTGGAAATAGCAGGTCCTTGGATTTTAGACAGTTGAGTGAGAAGGGGCACTAGGAAGGACTGGCATAAGCATTGAAAATCATGCAGTTCTGTTTATTTTGACCTATAATTCAGAAGCAGAGGGAAAGGAGTAGAATTAGAAGTCATTAAATTTAAAACTGATTAAAGAGAAGGGATATATTACCTAATGTCCAATCAGCTCCCCTTTATCTGTATCTATTTCTCAGAGCAAAAAAAGGGTAAACCCACAAATGTTACATTCCTTTCATTTTAGAAAATATAACTGAATATATCCCAGAAGTAGTTTTCTTAAGTAAAGATGTATCAGACTTATAAAGCTACTTTAAAGCTTACTAAGCCAGTTATTAATAGAATTATTCAACTTTTAAAATACTAATGAATATGTGTTTAAAAGATATATATTGCAGAGTTTTATATTAAAACATATATTGCATAGTTATTATGAAGGGAGAACTCAAAATCCAATATATCCTTTAAAGTCACTTGTTTCTGGACATAAAACTTTCAGAATAATGAACAGTCAGGATAATAATGAGTCAGGACAAGGCTCATTTGAATACAGTGATGTGCATGTAAGGGGGAATGCTGTGTGTGAGGAACAGAGGATTAGGCCCTGTTCACTTAAAAAAAAACATTTAAAATATTAAAAATCATTATTTTAAACAGTTGTAAGAAATCCACTCGCTCTTTAAACTAATTAAGATTAAAAGTAGGCTGCCACAGACTTTAAGAAGTCACCCAGTCCATTCTCCCACCCCAGGCAGGGTTACATATAAGCAAACTTCAGTCTTATAACTCACCTGGCAAATGTTTGTCTAAATCTCTCTCTAAATCTCCAGTGAAAGACTCCACAAATTCCCAAGCAAGCTAATCCAGCACTTCACTATCTTGCCATTAAAAAGTCTTTTTTTCCCCTAATTCCCACCCTAATTCTGCTGAGGTAATTCAAACACATCATGTCTTGTCCTGTTCCTAGTGGCTATTATCATGTCTCCCCACATTCTTCCCTTCCCTAGACTAAACAAACCCAGCTAGTTCCATCTTTTCTCTCAAGACATGATTTCTGAACCTCTAATAACTCTTGTTGTTCATCTCTGGAGCCTTGCCAACTGGTAGAAACATTTCTCAAACTGTTACTTGTCCCAGATGGGGCTTTATTCCCATATTATCACTTCCCATAGGCTCTACGCATCCCCATTTGTACAGATTGCAGGAGGATTCCTTCTTTTTCATCAGGGTAATTCTGTTGACTTGCATTCAAATTCCCTTCTGCAGATATGCTGCCTTGTTCCACACCTTCTATTTGTCCCCTTCATTGTTCCTATCACTTGCTTTTCCTCATAATGTTTTTTTTTTTTTCTCACTAGAGCATTTCTTTGAACTCTTGAATTAAAAAAAAAGAAAAAAAAAAGGCAATTTCTAAGTTCAAGAGATGAGATGCTCCAATCCAAAAGAGAAATTGTACACAAGTTTATGGTGATGGGAAGACAGGGAAACAAAAAACTTGCCATATAAAACTAGATTCAGTTTCAATACTCCACAGTTATCATTTTCAGTCTCTAGTATCTTATAAATGGTGACAAGGAAGTGATCTCTGGTACAAATTACTTCCTCCTGGCAACATTAGTATTTTGACTTAATGAAAAGAATCAATAATTTCTTACTTATCATTCATAAATAAAAAGAAAAAAAGTATGGGATCATTAAGCAAATTAATGAATAGAAGAACTTCAGGGGGAAAAAAAAAAGTAAATGGATGTGTGGGATTTCCAGTGTTTTCCAGAAAATTTAGGAAGAGAGAGCAGCATTTTCTTCATATTCTTAGTTTTCAGAGTAAAATTTTTCATTTTTTTTCGAATAAAACAAGGAGAAAAATTCCATATCTATACAGAAATATTTCATTCACAAGTCTTCATCTTTCCTAAGAGCAAGAATTGTTCCATGATCAGCACAGTGCCTGAAGCCTGATACCCACAGGGTTTGTGGTTGAGCTCTCCTCTGAATTACAAATTCTGGCCAAGCCTTGCTTCATGACAAGAGCACTAACATTGCCCTGCTGCCCTCGTCTATATATATATTTTTTATATGATATTTTTCTGCTCCAACCTTTCTCTCAGTAAGGACTGCTTTGGATCTTTTGTCCCAGCCCCCAATTTATTGAAATTTGCAGTTTAGTGCCTCTGAAAACTGAAGTTTCCTGTCAGATCTAGCTGAAGTTGGAAAAGGGTTCCAAGATTATGAATAGAAAGGACAATAGCAGGCATCAAACAGCTTGTTAACTCCAATCATATTCCCACAGAAAGCCAGAAAGCCTGTTGCTCTCCATGCACTATCACACGTTTTTCTACAAAATACAAACTGCTTTGTTCAGGTTTTCTAGAAATAAATGGGAACAAAAAGAAAGTCTTGCTATAAAGGAAACTTTTTGATGATCTGGGTATGAAACAAGACCAAGGAAAATTTTCTGTTGGCCAGAGAGAGTTTGGGTAAAACTTATGTGAACACTGAGAAAAGGGGTAAAATGAAAACCCCAATTTCATGCTTAATTGCAGCTGGCATGAGGGAAATCCCCTCCTAATACACTCTGCAGTGACAGCAAGGACATTATAATGGCACTAGCATTTAAATACTGGTGATAACACTGTCGAAGAACAGACACATTAGAATTTGAGCTGCCCTAAGATTTTAGGTTTTCCATTTCAAATAACTCACACATTTCTGTCATTTCCCCCTCTTCATTTCAAGCTATTGGGAACCCTCAGGTCAAAAGCAAACCGTGGAAAAGACTATGAAAATTTATGAGATCTCAGCCTAGGTGTTTTCTGTGTTCATGCATCTGAAAAGTGAAGCAATAGTCTGCCTATCAATTTTCAGTTCTGATGTATTTTCTTCTTCAAGGGTAAACAAAATCCAGTCCTCACCTCCTTCCTTCCAAACCAAAGAACTGACAAAGCAATAATTATACTCTAACATTTATTTCTGGGGAAAAATATTTTTTAAAAGAGCAAGACAAGAAATAAACTAGCAAAAGTATCGCTGATCTACTTTGAACTTGATCATTAAATTGATAAGTTTTCCTACCTTCTTGCTTTTCCAAGGTCCCCTCTGTCTTTCCTTCAGAAATTCCTTGCATTGTTTCAACAGCAGTTCCTAGTTTATTAATTCAGGCTTAGGCATCCAGTTCTTTTAAAAGGGGGTTCCCTCAATCATTTTCTGTTCATGCAAGTAACCTTCTTCTCAAATAGGGTTTTTTTTCCTCTCAAAAGCAAATCCTCCAGTATTATATTTCCCTATCAGAGAACAAATAGATGAACTACAAATTCCTCCTTCTTCCCCCACCCCACCGCCCCACAACAGCCCATTGATTTCATGCACACTTTCCCAGAAAATCCAGCAGCTTCACATTCTCCCTGCCCCCAAATCCATCAAGTTTCCCATTCCCACAGTCTACTCCAGCCACTCTGAGCACACCACGCTCCTTATTCCCAAGGACTCAATAAAGAGCCCAGGAGTGAGGTGTCCTCTCTGGCAGCTCCTCTGTGTGACAGCACCAGCATGACAGTGGCAGCAGATGGGCTGCCTTTGCAAAGCCCTGTGAACAGCACGACGTGTCAGACCAGTCTTCCTGTGGGGCTCCAATTTTTGGCTGGTTGGCTGGGTAGGAAGTGGGAGAATCCGACCTCCCTCGCCTCAGTGAATGAGACATGAAACAAAAGCCTTCCCCTCCCTCACTGATTTCAGGGAGAGACAGGATTAAGTCCTTCATGTTGTGCAGACAACATAGACCTCCTCATCTCCTTTGCTGAAGGGAAATGCTTCCCACTGCTGCATCATCTGCTGGAAAGGTGATTCCTGCTGTACACCTGCCTCCCTTGCTCCCAAACCACAGAAAAAAGACAGAGCTGTTCTCCTGATTCAGCAAAGAACAAAATATATAGAGAGAGTGTGTGTGTGTGTGTGTGTGTGTGTGGCAAAGCTCCTCAAACCTTTTGGAGACATTCTGTTTGAAAACAATACTAATTTCTATCAGGATGCCTTGAGCGTAAGTAGTTAGTGAATTTTCAAATATTATATTCCTTGAAGTAAAAGAAGTACAATTTAGGTAATTCTTTTTTTGCTTGTTGGATTTAATAGGTTCAGCCCCCTAAACATCTATGAATGTTTTTGTATTACTTAAGTTATTATGTGGGTATCAGTCCAGGCAAGTTTGTGCAGGCCAAAGACAACGGGTGTTAGGAAATTCAACTGAAAATTCAAGGTTAGTATAATGACAGAGAAGCTATTTCATTTATCCTCATGGCAGAAACACAATGAAGATCATTATTTGCAAAGATACTTTGAGGAACAACTCCCAAGAGTTGTGTTTTAATACTCTTTAGAAGTAATTAAATTTATTATTATGTGGTCATCCAAATATGGCTCATGGAACTCCATAATAAGCGGAGGATGCCATGTTTTGTTAATAAATATAACTTAATTAGCATTTTTGTCCCAGTGACACTAAATACTTACAACATGAAAAATTATTTTATTTAGAGTAATAACATAAAATCAAAATAACTGAGTGCTGATCCTGTACAAAACCCAACTTTCTGTCTCCTTTCTGTGCTTTGGAAAGACACTCTAAATCTGATAAACTGAGAGACCATAAAGTAGTTACAAGCTAATCCTTTTGGAGCGAGAACTCCTGAGATTTCTTGTTCCCCTCCCCCTTGGTAAGAATTAAAGACTTCTTCTTTCACATGGCAAATGTCCCTTACCAGATATTTGGTGTCAGAGCTGTGTTTCACCAGGCCTTACAAATCCAAATTCCTTCAGTTTTGGTTTTTTTTCCTGGAATATCTATTGCACAGGAAATACGAGTAGTAAAAATACACATATTCTTCCTCCTCCTATCCTTCTCTTTCCGAGCAGTCAGTTCCTTTCCTTGCATCCAGTACCACACAGATGAGAACTAACAGACTTCTGTTTATAGGGTTATCCATACCTTGCATATGTGCAGGAAAAATGCTGTGATTCCTGTTGGATCACTCATCTGTGTCACCTCATCCTCCATGGACCATTTACCCCTATTTCTTCCTCTCTGCTATTCCGAGGAGAGCAAAGTGTGTTGAAGAGGCAGCACAGATGTGGAAAAACATGGGGTTGAGGGGGTTCTGCCTTGATAGAGGAAGTTCAGCAAAACCAGCATTATTATTACTATTATCCCTAGTTTTACATTGTTCAGGGCTTCTAGAAACCCTCTTGGTTCCTCAGTTGACATGTCCTTGCAACAGTGAGGCTTAAAACTGCCCACCTTCCATGTGAAAACCAGCTGCAAACACTGGTGTTTCTGTATGAACAAAACTCAGCAGTTTACTTGTAACAGCTCCCATCCTTTTGCCTTGGAAAAACTGGCTCGTGTGTTCCCACTCCCACTGCACATTCATAATTCTCCAACTGCTACTTTTAATAAACTGATTATGAACAGATCTCTACAGATGAGCTAGATGTGAATTCAAAACTGCCCTGTAAAATTAAGCACAGTGTTTTTAATGGGTTTGTAAAAGTTTCATTGTTATATCTGGACTTTTATGGTGTGAAATGCACAGTGATGGGACACCTCCAGCACCTCCAGCACCTCAATGTCTTTCTTGTGCTGAGGAGCCCAGAACTGGACACAGGATTTGAGGTACAGCCCCACCAGTGCACCCCAAAACTCCATCTGCCACATCAGAGATCCTCTGTGGATGTGCCCTGCTACGTGCAAAACATGCTCTGCAACCCGAATTGTGAGTGAACTCACTTTGCTGGGATGTAAAGACATTGGCCAAAAAAAAATTTCCAGTTGCTCTTTTTTGAAGTGCAGTGGCTGTGCCAGAGCAGGAGCCTTAAAATGCACCACACAGTTTAATCTGCCTTTGACATGTTTGCTTTTAGCCCAGTTGTTTCTTATTAGAAAGCACTTTCACTTCTCCTAGTCATTCATCAGCACTGCTGTATGAACACAGTATTTAACAGAACGTTGTGACCGTCAGCTTCAGACATCAGCTGTTTTTCTGTTCAAAAAAACCCAATCCTTCTGTGTTGGAATGACTGGGAAGTCATCTGAGTCTCAAGGACACGTTTTTATAAGCTGCATTTTGGCTTATGTATTTTTGTGTGCCCAGGTCAAATGCACCCTGATTTACCACATATATATTTATACATTTTTGTAAGTAAACGACTCAAACACTGACTTACAGAGCTCTGCAGTGAGTGTTAAATGCAAAATGTACTCCCTAGAACACTTTTGGCTCAGGCCAGTTATCCTTGGTGTGGTTCAGGGAAGGTGACAGCCCAAAACCTGCATACAGCAGGCACTTCAGATGCATTCAGGGAGGAAGAAATTTTAAGCACATGGACAGAGAGCCAGATCATGGCACTTGGCCCCTGGGCCAGGGCTGGGGCACCAGTCTGGGGCTTGTTTAGCACTCCAGAAGAAATCTACATCCTATGCAACGTGGGTTTGTATTTCTCCTGTGAAAAGTAACATATTGAAATAGGTGACTTTGATTAAAGGAGCAACTTAAAACACTCTGCCATTAGTGTTTCACTGGCTACATTTTCCCGCTGCTCACTTGCAGAGATTTGTTTTTTTGCAAGAGGCTTTAGCAGTGTCAGCAACACACAGCATTTCTGGAGAAAGTGGGGTGAGTTCTGAACTGATATACACAGTGCAGAACATGGTTCTGGCCAGGTTACACAAGATTACATGGAGCAGAACTTAGAACCAGTATATTATCATTTTATGTTATCTATTAGTTTGATTGGGGTCCAGAAAAAGAGGTTTTTTTGTTGATCTTAGAACCATTACAAACTAACTGGTTAAGTAGGTTTTACCTTCAGATTTTTTGTAATTAAACTTTTGTGTGCTGGGGAATCAATGGTGATATTAAGCAGTATTTTCATGTCATTTTTAAGTTTGTTTGTTTGTTTTCTGTTTCTTTGAAAAAGCACCTTGGACAAAACTTTTTAAATATGAGGCATGATCATATGTTCAGGATTTTCAAAAAAAAAAAGAAAAGAAAAAAGACACCTTTAGAAAAAGAATACTTGAGTCAAATTGTTTGGGTTGTAGGAAAATCCTTTGTAACTACAATTTATGAATTCAAAGCTTTCTTTTTTTCTACAGCTTTTTCACTTGGTCTAATAAAAATGTTATCTGTCCCTACAAGGTTTGCCTGTCACTGTAAACACTGCATATTTAACTAAAGACTGTCATTTTCTAATCAATATGATGAGAATAATTTAGATTTAGACTATCCAGTGTTTAGGATTTTGAACCACTAATGTCTTTGAAATAGAAGAGTCAGTTAATCCTACACATATTTCAGGAAGTGGTCAGAATTTCTACCTCTGATTTTGATAAGAAACAAATCTGGTCCTGTGCAGGACAATGCAGAATCTTGTTTTGTCTTCACTGATTCCACTAATTCTAATTCTCAAAAATAAGCCAAGAATCCTACAGAAACTGCAACTGTTGCCAGATTAGTAAGGATTTATATT
>VYXB01000619.1:1568-31633 GCA_013397135.1 Pachyramphus minor
CCTGGAGCACCTCCTCCTCCTCCTTCTGCACTGGCTATGGTGTCTGCACAGTTGTTCACGTGATCTCACTCCACTCTTCTCTGGCTGCAATTCCATCTGCCCCCTAAGTTTTTCTTTTTCCTTCTTAAACATGTTATCACAGAGGTGTTATCTCATTCCTGATTGGCTCAGCCGTGGCCAGTGGAGGGTCTGTACTGGAGCCAACTGGCATTGGCTCTATAGGATGTGGGGAAACTTCTGACAGTTTCGGTATTGAATATCCCTTTGGTCAGTGGGTGTTGGCTGTCATTGCTCTGTCTCTTCCCAAGCTCCTATGCACCCCAGCATGGCAGTATGGAAATCAGAAAAGTCCTTGGCTCTGTGGAAGCACTGCTCAGAAATTAAAAAAAAATCACTTTTATATTATCAACCCTGTTATAATCAACCCTAATATTATCAATCCCAACTTGCAAGCATCAAGGCTTAAAATTTAATTCTGCCTAGGAACAAATTTAATCCCATATATTTCTTTCCCAGAAAACAAACAAACAAACAAACAAAAACCACAAACAAAACAAACAAAAAAACAACGAAAAGCAAAACATAAAAACAAACAACCCCCCTAAAGAAGAAGAAAAAATAAACAAAAGAGGCAACTGCCTCCTCAAGGCATTTCTTGTCAGAAACCAAAGCACTGTGAACAGATACTGAGCTAAAACTTTATCACAATCATGAAGATATTGAAGGTGAATTGAAAACAGATATATTGAACATGCAGAACTGAGAAAAAGTAGGTATTCACTATTTCTTCTTTACCTGTTTTTAATGACAAAACAATAATCTTCAAAAGCACTTCTGGAAAATCTGAATTTATTCCCTTGTCTTAAAAAATAAGAAGTCTTTATAAAAGTCTTTACATTGCCTGATCTTTCAGCCACTAGATTTCTTTCTCAGCTAATGGATTTCCAGGATGTAAATGTATAGAAACATATGAAAGCTAACTTATTGGCATAACAGAATTAGTTAAAGAAGCTTTCTAGTCTGCTTTCCATCTACAAACATTGTGAGTTACAATATGCGCGATCTCTCACAATCTTCTTTTAGAAGATTTAAATTGAATAAGGGTTTAGCTACTTGACTCCTGGTAGGATTGCAGGGATAAAATACTGAAAATTTTTCTAGTCAGTCATTATTAGTTCTCTTGTTTGCAATATATTTTTCCTTATTTTTGTGAATATGATGAAACTGGTTACTCTATAGTTTCAGAAAACTGAATATATAAAATACGTGATTTGCATGTCTTGATAACATTATATAATATATACTACATATACTAACAAGTTTTCAAAGTATATATTTGCACTTTGGTTAATTATCTCATTAATTTTTGATAGTTTTACTTTTATTTTTAAATATCGATACTAGACTTTACAGGGTAACAAGACTCTCTCCTAGCTTAGGAAAATGTAGAGAAAACATTTCAGATTTGTGTCCGTGACTACTGTTCTTGTATTACTGTAGTATTATGAACCGTAGGACTTGAGATCTACCAAAATAAGGTTAAATTGCTTTTCGATGAGTAACCTCTTCATCATGGACCTGGTGGAAGCCCATGAGCTTGACATTTCTTCTTTCTCCCTTGTTACTCATCTGGACCCATGTGCACTGGTTCACAAAGTTATTTTCCTTATGAAAGGAACAGGTTAGCAAATGGATGCTGAATGGAGTTTGTGTCTATTCAAGTTTTATTTAGTTGTCCAAGTGCATTTAGTGTGGCCTTAATAATCTGTTAAGAGTCCCTGGGTTATCTAGGATGGTAGACATATCACAGAATTGCAGGAGACATGCATCTTTTTGAACCAGCAGCCAAAAGGCAAAATATCTCAGGGCTTTTCAAGTCCCACTAGATGATGTCTTTGTCTAGAAAAACAAGTTGTTCCCTTTCTCCTCAGTACTGGTACAGTTCAAATATGCATTAAATTTTGTGTGTTACCATGGC
Organism: Pachyramphus minor; assembly: GCA_013397135.1. Taxonomy (NCBI): domain Eukaryota; kingdom Metazoa; phylum Chordata; class Aves; order Passeriformes; family Tyrannidae; genus Pachyramphus; species Pachyramphus minor. The sequence continues at coordinate 3,547 of VYXB01000619.1, forward strand.
ACCATTGTAAAACCTCTAAAACAACATTATTAACCTGACAGATCTCTTGGTGCATTTCATGCATATCAATAGATTTAAAGGTAACTCATATCTGATCAAGTTTGTTTAAAGTACAGATATATTCATTCTCATAGCCCATGTTAACAATTTAAACTGAGGGATTAAGCAGGCCTTGCTTCTGGGCTTAGTTTAGTTTTACCTTTTATTTAACTTATTTACACTATTTTAAGCAATGTCATATACACCTACCAACACAAGGAAGGTAGCAGGCAAATTTGTATTGGACCTAAATTGGTTGTATTTCACTGAGCAGATGAAAGAGAGGTTGATTTCAAATACGTGTTTTCAGTGAAGTTTTCTACTATTAGCCCATTAAGTCACAAACTGAAATCAGTCATATTCTAAGTGCTAACATATAAAAGGCATTAATAACAACATGGAATACATGGTAGAAAAAATTCATGGGAACAAATGAATGATCTCAGAAAAACTTAACTTTTCACTTAGCAACAAGTACCTTCTGCTGTTAGAGCAAAAACTTCTTCAGGGACACATTATTTATTACCATAAAATAAACCAGACTTTTGTCAACTGAGAACAGGGCAAGGACCAATGAAGACAGAGGCTTAGTGCATGCTGTTTGTTCATGTAATTGTCATGTCCATTTTCCTCTAATCCTTTATATTACTGTTTCAAAGTGCAAACATTTTTAAAGCCCCTGAGCTAAAGCTTAAAAAGCAATTATTTTGAACAAGTTGCAAAATGTGATTTTAGTGTAATGTATTAGGAGTTGGGAAAACACAGCTGCCATTAAGTATGGAAGGAGTATACTGAGTCTTTAATTGATAAATATTCTAGAACATGAAGTAGGAGCTGTGACAAACATTATTATACAGTATGTCAGTACTATGTTTAATTTTTTTTCAGTATAAACATCCTAGATATTAACTACCTTTGACTTTTGATGATTATTTGTGAGCAGAGAAATTAAAATCCAGTATTGCTACTGAAAATAAACTCAGCAAAATAACTCAACACTAAAATTAAAAAAACCTGTCCATTTGCAATGTTTTCATCCTAAGACCTGTGGAAAATAACTAGATATTGTATTATATTGTCAAATTGAACTGATTTTGGATGTTTTGCAATAAAGACAAGGGAGTAAAATAGGTAAAAATCAAGACGTTCTCTCAGAAACTGCTAACTATATTCTTCTTCTTTTAGCTATGGGTTGAAGAACAAAGACTGGTAGTTCTGTACTAGTAAGCATCCTGTTAGTGACCCAATACTTTCAGTAAGGCAAAGACTGACTGCAGTAGTTGCAGAACAGTTGTCATCCTCCAAACCATTCAAAGTGATGGCAAATGAGATGCAAAAAGTTGTAGTTCTATTGACTTCAATATGAGCATTGCTGGACAGTTATTGGACTCAACCTATAAATTAGGCAAAATTGAAATAAAACTTTGACCAAACCATTCACAGAACACTCGCCAGAATATCTGGTAGTTCAGAAATATATGAAAAATGAAACAAAACAAAACTAAAACTCTCAAAAAACTGGGGGTGAAAAAAACCCAGAAATATTAAAAATATTAATGCACACCTTAAAATCTGCTCCTTAGAGGAGCTGTTAATCCAAATCCATCAACAGTCTTTTCTGAATAGCTTAAATAATTTCCTAAGTCTTCCTGAGATCAGAGGCAAGTTAGCCCTCACCCAAATCCCCAAACCATCTGGCCTGTCCTACTTAACTGAGGGAGTAGAAGCACCTATAATTTTCAAACTAGTCTAGGATTAGAGCTTTTATCCAGGAACTGAACAGGCCTTACTGCTCATCCTCAGTCTTCAAGGGATGAAATCTAGAGATCCTAATCACCAATAAAATGCTTAACCAACTAATCTGATACAGGACTAGACAGAAAAGTTTTCCATGTCTTCATGTATGGAACTTAATACTTTCCCTTATGCAGCAAAATTGCAGAGGTCGTAGGATTAGAAACAAAAATTGCAAGGGAGGCTTTCTCTTAAGGCTCATCGATGAAGACATTGCTTTCTGAGGGAGAAATCATGGTTCTGGAAAATTCACAAAGTTGCTCTTACCGAGAGAGTGATGCAGTACTGAAATTGCTCTCAGCCTCTCTATGGGTACCTAATTACAGAGTCAGAACAATAAGGTCATCCTTAGTTCTGGAAAGAGAGATTCTACCTATGGAAACATCCAACAGATCACCAGGAAGGATTCTTTGTGTCAGACAAACTCTTTATTATAATCAACACTCTATCTACATTGCTTCTTGTAGTGAATGCCCTGTAGGTCTTCATATAGAAAAGCATGTTCTCAGGCATATTTGGCATTAGTCAAACCTTGGTACTCTGACACACACTCTGATGTGCCAATTAAAGTTAAGTACTCAACAATTGATTTAAATCACAGTTAATTTCTCTTCAGCTACTACAGTAAATCTTTGGTAGATTAATGAGTTACAGTTAATGGTGGAATATAGAGCTCATTGTAATTGGTTTTCACTTATTAATTGAACTGCCATACAGCACAGACATATGCACTATTCTAGATGCAGTTCAGGCATCATAGTTCAGTAATCATAGAATCATAGAATGTTAAGGGGTTGGAATGGACCTTGAAGATCCCAATCCCCATGCCATGGGTAGGAACTCCTCCTGCTAGACCAGGTTGTTCAAGGCCTTATCCAACCTGGCTTTGAACACTGCCAGGGTTTGGGGCATCCACAACCTCTCTGGGCAACCTGTTCCAGCACCTCACTACCCTCACAGTAAAAGATTTCTTCCTAGTATGTAACTTAAATTTTCCCTCTCTCAATTTGTACCCATTACTCCTTCCCTGCCACTACAGTTCTTGTCGAAGAGTCCCTTTCTGACTTCCCTGTAGGCCTTCCTCAGACACTGGGAGATTTCTGTGAGGTCTCCACACAACCTTCCCTTCTCCAGGTGGAACAGCCCTAACTTTCTCAGCCTGTCTTCTTAGCAGAGATGCTCCAGTTCTCTTACCAACTTCATGGCCTTCTTCTGGACTTGCTCCAACAATACCATGTCCTTCTTATGCTGGAAACAACAGAACTTTACACAGTAATCCAATAATAGTGCAAAATGTACTAAAAAAATAGTCCCCTCATTTGCTATAATAAATCATGCCAATGAAAATATCATCAGTGTTTATTAACATGATAACCAAAAAGAGGAACCATCTCAGTTCATCCTAAATTTATTGATAGCTAAGGAAGGATATATTGTCCTTAGATTTAAAATATTTTCTCCCTTTAGTATTTACGTTTTGATATATTTACAATTGGCAATCAAGTAATCAGCTGAGTCCTTTGCATTATCAGTTTAAAGAAATCCGGCTTTTCCTGTCTACTCTCATAGGACTGGCTATCCTGTCCACTCCTGTATCATCCTTTTCTGCACCTTCTTCTGTATATTCTTTGGAACAGGCATGACTAGAGATGAGGCTTCACCATAAATAATATCAGCAATAATTGAATTCCAAATATTAAGCATGAGGAAGTACAAGTGAATCCTTCAGATTACATGAACTATAGTTCTATTTTTCAAATGTTAGTGTGAATTTCAAGATTTTCCTACTTGGATTTTGCAATGGCATTGACTACCTGTATGGAAAATGATTCATCAATTTGAGTGGCTTACTTAAATTTAAATATTTGAGTTTCTATGCTAGAGACCTTTCATCAACAGCATATTGAAATAATTAGCTGAATAGCTTTTGGTCCAGTCTGAAATTTTCAGCTATGTAAAGGAAAACTAAGAAAACTGCATCAATTTACCCAAAATAATTAGTTACCTGAAGTACAGCCATAGTGCTTAAGACCGATGAATAAATTTTAAATGGAAAGATTTTATTACCCTAAAGTACTACTATGCCACAGGCCATCCTGTCTAATTATACTAATCAAGACAGCAATAAAAAGTAAGTCAAGTTGCATGTTTTTCAGAGGCAGAGACAGTAACTTCAGAAAATCTCACCAGTAAAAATTAAAATAATTAATGTATTCCATAACATAGTAGATTTTCTTGTGCAGCAGTGAGAACAAGCTTTCATTACAAGAAAGAGCAGTAGTTAACAGATTTAAGAAAAAGTTCCCCACAAGAAAAATATTGCTTATAGTGACTTACATTTACTTCTAACAGTGTTCTTCAAAAGTCTGTAAGATTTCCTTGTTAAAATTTTACAGTGAGTTATAACAAATGAAAGAAGAATCAATTGACTACACTATGAAAAAGACAGAGAGCAGGCGATATTCAATGAGAGGCATATTTTGGAATCTCTGTCTCAGATCTAGAAGGATATAGTACATATTAAAATGTGTTAAAGAAACAGAGTTAGGTAATTAATATCTTGAGGATTTATGCGAATGTTTCCATAAAGTTATATTCTGTATATTGCCTAAAAAAAATCGGGAGAAAAGGACTCTTCAGGCAATACTAGATATGATAGAGAGCAGCTTTTTTCATTAAGGCCTTCTGGCCACGGACCACAAAGGTGCATGACCACATACTGAATTCTTACACTTTAATGTCTTTTACTAATTATCATATCTAATGGGGACATCCAATCCTAAGACCCCTTTTGCCATGGTACCACCCTCAGAACTGCCCCACTGGAGCACCTCCAAGGGCCTTCAGCCTTCTATCTAGTTTTGTCTACCATATCTCTTGCTATTCCGGTCCAGGTGCACATCCTAATGGAATGTCCTTGCTAAAACCTGTTGCCTTGAAAAGACAGTTAAAAAATGGTTAAACTGAAGCCTTGGGAATGTGGCACACAAACTGTGAGAAAGTCAGATAAAAGTGCAGATAAAGTCCCAAGAGCTCCAGTGCTCCCACCCAGTACCCCAAGGTTAGAGCAAGTGTTTCTTTAGTGCAAGGATTTCCCATACTGAGAAAGGCAGGAGAGCCATCACTGTTCCCACAACCTATTTCTTCCTGTCGTTTTGATTTTATACATGAATCTGGAAAGGGAACTGGTACTACATGGTATTTGGGATATCATGCAAAGAAATAAGGATATTTCAGTGGTTATTACGCCCTCTTTAGAAGAGACCAAAAATTCAGTTCTATGACCACTGAAGCACAAGCTTGTCTAAGCATTTGGGCTTATTTTAGGAACAAACAAAAAGCAGAAGCTTATTTCTACATCTGTAAAGTACAAATCCCTGGCCCTGTTTTCATCATGCCATTGTGCTAATTATGAAAAATACTAACAGCTTCTCATAAGAACTTTGTATGACTCTTGAGGCTGTTGTTACCCATGATGAAAAGGAAAGGAAATGTCTTTCAGTTCTTTCCTGAAAGAGGTTGGGGTGTATGTGTTTAACAAATTAGTTAACTATTTTTGTTTTTTTTTAGAGCAGTTGATTAACATATCCTACGTTTCTTCCACATGGAATTTCATGTTGCATGCTTCCATTTGGCCAGAGAGCCTTTTTTCTGTCTGCTGAAAACAGTAATTTGAATTAATTTCATTCTCCAGGTGTATTTTTCCACCTACTTTCTTTGTCTTGAAAATTTATAAGCTTATGTGAATATAAAATCCTCTATTGGGACTTTCTCTGGACAATGTACAGTATTTTTTCATTACAAGCAACAAATGCTTAGTAAGCATGTTTTTGCATATTTAACTACCCTTATTCAAGCTGAGTAATTAAATTGACAAAAATAGAGGAATGTTGCATATATGAAAGACTGTTTCTCATGAGTAAAGGTTGCATATTGACGTGCCTGTTGTCCTTTATTATGTCTGCTGGCTTGATTCTCACAACTGCATGGCTGCATGTTCCAAATTTCCTAAGATCAATATTGATACAACACTGGATTTCTACACCAGTGAGGTTTTAACTAGCTATTCTAGCCTATAATAACTAGTACCCTTAGTTATTGTCTCAATTGTATTGCTCAACCCTGTACACTTAATTTCCCATTCTGACTCAAAAAATTTTTTTATTAAAATTGATTTTCATTTCCCTTTTTAACCACAAACAAATGATGTTTTTACTTCTGTTACATTCAAAAATGTCATGTAAGGTCTGACAACCAGTTCCTCTTTCCATTCTGCAGCTAACATGTCTTTGTTTCTTTTTTATTTTTATCTTTTTTTCATTAATGCAGCTGAAATAATGACGAAAATTATATTATGACCAATAAAAGTATAGTTCCTATGTCATTATGCTCAGTCTTAGTTCTAAGTACAACATAATGAGATGCTAATATTCACTTTTATTTAAAAACAAATATTTTCAGTTTTCAGAGTGGTGAAGTTTTAAGAAAGTGTGCAGCCATAAATACAATATCTCTGACAGTATATACAGTTCCAAAATTAATTCCAGAAGTTTGAAGCACTCCACTCATATTCTCTGTAAAAGAACCCTTGATTAAGACAGAACTGTCTGTGCCTCCACTTGTAGCTAAGCTAATTTTTCATAAGGACTTAAACGATCTCCACCGTATTTAAACAGAAGAGGAACATGTGTCCTGCTCAGACTGCTGTATGGCAACTTACTGCTTGTAAAATTTTCAATAGGAAATTGAGGCAGAAAAAGCCTAGTGGCTTCTAAATATGTAAGGATTAGAGAGAGAAAAAAGAAATTAATTTAACTTCCCTTACAGTGGGACAGATTCTCACTGACAAAGAGAGGGAAGTGGGAATGTCCCTGTCAGGAGTTGGACAGAAAAAGGTAACTCCATAAAACTCTTATGCTTCTCATTTTGATTTCAAGGCAAAGTTGTGGTAGGGGTAGAGTTATATGGAATTTTATGAACTGTACATGGAGGTTGGATTTCCTTATCTTGGGATTTTTTCAATTGTCCTGAAATGCATCTTTATTCTTATCCATTGTGTCCACACTAATATAAATAGGTATCATTCTGGCACTCAGCTAAGTAATTCTGTTGTCACCCACAGATGGACAGAGGATTGCATGGCTAAGAAATGAAATAAAAGCTAAATCCCTATGCTTGATAAAGCTTTGCTTGTTTTCTCTTTCATTCAGGATTACCGAGTGAACATCTTTCTCCGCCAGAATTGGAATGATCCACGCCTTGCATACAGTGAATATCCAGATGACTCTTTAGATTTAGATCCATCCATGCTGGATTCAATTTGGAAACCTGATTTGTTCTTTGCTAATGAAAAAGGTGCCAACTTTCATGAAGTTACAACAGATAATAAATTGTTGCGGATTTTCAAAAATGGAAATGTACTTTATTCCATCAGGTGAGTCTCTAATCAAATTTTTTTTTAGATAGAACCTCAAAAGAATACCTAAGAATTGCTAAAAGATATCTTCAGTTGCCAGTCATGCAGAAGTATCATCTGTGAGTTTTGAACACAGAACTTTGTTAACATTACTGTTCATTGTTAATACTAAATTAGAAAATGATCCTTCATTAAGCATGCACTGAGTAAAAGTATTAAGAAAAGTATCTTTCCCATTTAAAAGGACAAGTACTGAGCCTAGAGAAACTAGGACATTGCACAGAGCAAGCAATCCTCTAGTATTATAATCTGGCCTATGTATGAGTTTCACCGTCTGTAGCCTTCAATGTCATGACAATCAAATGTTATTTCTCTTTCACTTTTTTGGATATTGCAGTTGCACTTCAACATGGAAACATGACCCGTTTGAGGAAGTATGACATTTAAAGATTAGTCACTTACTGCTGGAGTTGGAGAGAAAAGTGGAAAGTAAACTTTTCAAAAGGTTTAAGAAGCTATAAGCAGCAATCATAAGTATTGACCAAACCTAATTATCATAGTTCTTTTCTCTGCTATTCTTACCACTTTTATTGATACAGATACAGATATCAGTAGGCATTTTACCACTGTCTTCAAAAACCCAATCTAATGAGAAACACATTGGATATGAGAATGCTAATGCCCACTAGTTATGATAGAGACTTGGTATTGAAGCAGTGCAAAATGTTACACTTTTCAAAATAAATATGCTATTGTCCACTTAGTGTTTCACTTTGCATGCTTTTATGACACTTAATTAATGGATAATCAGACTCTTTGAAGAGATATCAGGAATAGTTTTATACCAGGGAGAAAGCAAATGTTTGTGATTTGCATGGATGTATCAGTGGCAAGACAGTCTCTTTCCTCCCTCCTTCCAAGACAAGTGGGCAGCAGCTTTTCAAGCTTACACAGAGAGAAAGGGTTGGGTGAAAATTTTTATGAGCATTTCATATTCAAAAGGAGGTTCGTCTGCCACTCTAGGAACATAGTGAATCTTCAGTGTCACAATCTGTATTCTGTCACTAGAAACAGACAGAAAGAAAGTTAAAAGAATTCCTTCTCTGGATTCAAGTAGAAAGTAGATCTAAATCAATTATCTTCAGACTGTCTAAGTCACTCCAAGAGGTATTGGCAGGTGTCCCACTCTAACCAAGTAACTCCTCCCCCTTGCCCTACTCCTTTCAGATGCATACATCACAGGGTATATATCCCACCACTTAACTGAGGCAAGTTTGGATTGCAACTTCAATAGAATTCAGACCAAATTTGTGGTCATGTGAAATGGGAGGGAAAACTCAAACATGAGAAATAATATAATATTAAATTACAAAAGAAAACATTGAATGTGATGAAAGCAGATACAAGATAGTTCCTGTGTTTCTTGTGAAGTCAGAAAGTTTGTGCTGCCATGATTTAACTAAGGACTATTACAATTTCTGAAACAAATTTAAAATCATACCATCAACATGTAGTTTATTTGTTATGTGCATTTCAGTCAGTTAAGCTTTTGATAAGAGGAGACATGCTAATTGCTAATGTGCCGATATTAAAAGGGAAAAAAAAGAAAAGAAGTATTCTAAATTTAATTTTTTCTTTCATTCCCTTATGTCTCCTCCCCTAATTACTTTGGAACAATTCAGACAAGAAAATAATGGAAGGGTATAGTTCCTAATTCAATAAATACTTAATATAAAATACTAAAATATTTACTGAAGCACAAGGTGCCTCTTCTCTGAGATAACTTGCTGTATTTCCAGCCTACTAGTCAGATTTTGCATTTGGAATTGTTTTTAATAGTATGGGAATAGAGCCTGGGTCTGACTTCCCTCCTCAATCTCTTACCCTGCAACTCCATCACTTAAACAGAAATTATAGCAACAATGAATCACGAAGGTTTGGTCAGCAAAAAAAAAAATTGGTAAAAGTAATATACAGCCATACTTGCCACCTACTGCCCACTTCCCTTTAGCCTCAATGCCAAAAACAGGGGAATGGGTTTAAGAGAGGAGGATTAGAGCATTCCCATGCTAGAAAAGCCTTATATGTAAGGTTTTGAATTCAAGTTCCTCAGGTTTTTGTAGGACATTCTGTCAACTGAACTGATTAATGAAGGTACAGTCATGTCCATGCATGATGAATGGATACTTAAAAATGGCCAATGAGGGAAAGCATGTGCCTTCATCTCTCATGTTCTTCTTTCTCATTCCATTGAGAAGTATCACTCTGAAGATAAATTATTGTATTGATATAAAATGTAAAACAACTTCTTTTGCCCGTGAGTTGCAATGTATTTCATGGGAAGTATCAGGACTAACATAAAACGCAGTTGCAGTTCAAAATTACAGGCATATTTCAGTTTACTATCCAAATCATAAAGTGCTATCTACTACCTGAAGGGAAGTTATAGCCAGGTGGGGGTTGGTCTCTTCTCCCAGGCAGTCAGCAATAGGACAAGGGGGCACGGGCTTAAGCTCTGTCAGGGGAAATTTAGGCTGGATATTAGAAATAAATTCTTTACAGAGAGAGGGGTCAGGCACTGGAATGGCTTGCCCAGGGAGGTGGTGGATTCACCACCCCTGGAGGTTTTTAAACTGAGATTGGACATGGCACTTAGTGCCAGGATCTGGAGTTGGACCAAGGGTTGGACTTGATGATCTCTGAGGTCTTTTCCAACCCAATCGATTCTATGATTCTATAATTCTATGATTCTATGATTCTATGATTCTAAGATCTTAAACTTTTGTGTTGACATTTAAGTACCTTATTTTAGGACAACACCACATAAATTACTTTGACACCATGATTTGCAGCTAACATATGTTATTAAATTCTTGCAAATTTGGGTAAATTTTATGTCAAGGATTTGAAATACTGAAACAGTAAAATAATTCTGCTTGCTGTAGCACAAAAAGGCACACTGTTGCTGCATTCCTTTAGACTTCTCATAAAGTTAGGTAACTCTACTGAAAAATTTGTTTTTCTGAAAGTCTGTAATAATTTTTTTCTATATTGTCATACTAGGGTGAGTTAAATGGGTTCGGCTAATATGAATCCTTGTTGAGAGCTTTCTAAAGAAAACATGTTCTATTTCTATTTACTTCTAATGTATTCATGCAGTCTTCCTGCAGAGTTCTATGGCATTTTGGTGGTATATTTTTAATGAGGTTTTGTGTTCTTTCAGGTTGACTTTAATACTGTCCTGTCCGATGGATCTCAAAAATTTTCCAATGGATGTGCAAACATGTATAATGCAGCTGGAAAGCTGTAAGTTTGCGTAATGTATTATCCAATAAATACGTTTGCAGGGATTACAACTATGCAGGAGAAAAATCCCTTGTAGTGGTACAAATTTCCAAAATGAATCTTCGATTTTGTCAAAAGAATCCGTGAAATATACATGATTTTCAGAGGAAGAGATTCTTTCATCCTTATTTGTACTGATAATCGACAGTTTTCTGTAAATCTGAAGTTATCACTAAACTTCAATACCCAGTGACAGTTTACCTTTAGACAAAATTTCACCATAAGTCTTCCCTGTGTTCACACATACAGAAAGAGAATAATATGGGAAAGCATAAAGGAAACATGAGAATAACTGAAGTGTTTATGTGATTTTATGTAAAACAAAATTAGTATTTTTCTAACCTATTATATATTGTACTTTTCATTTTCCTTGATATCTTCTGTCATCAAAGAAAATGGAAAGTGTAAAGCAGCTATGCCATTTCAAGGCACATACACACACACACTCACAAAAGGACAAATCAGCTGTACTGTCTCATGTTACGATCTGAGCTAACAGAGGTTCTATGAGGAGGAAGACACAGATATGGATTAAATTTTCATTTTCCTTGTGATATGAGTATTTGGAAATTGCCATTTCCCTTAAAATGGGAGGACTTCAAAAGAGAGTCCTAGTGGAAAAATCCTCCCAACAATGCAAAGAACTAAAATAAAGTAAAGCATTCTTTGAAGGATTCCAGTAATCTGAAATTCGTGACAACTATGACAGGGGCAAAACATATTAAGAAGTATCCATCTAAATTATCTAGAATTACTAGATCATTGTAAATCAACTAGATCAACTATAAATATTTAAATATTTCAAAATTTTTTAAAAAAATCTGCATATAGAATGAACATACTGGATTATTTGAAGCATATTATAGATGAGAAACACAACACACATAATTTGATTAAAGTATTTCTTGGTTTTTTTTTTTCTTTTGCTGGAGCAAAGTAGCATCTTAGGGGAGGGAGAGGTAATTATCTATCAGTCAGTATGCCAGAACTGTTCAATGTATGAATAGTGATATGCTTTTATAAAAAATTGCAAGGTGAGTATAAAAGCCAGATCTATCTTTTATTATGAAGGACAGATGGTAATGTTATGAAGAAGGCTGTCAATAAGCTGCCAACAGTTGAATCTGACAGCTGAAATTTTTTTGACAAAAATTGAAAGATTTGCAGCAAATGTCAAGGAATTTAGGAAAACATTATATATATGCAGGATTTAAGCAAAACTCCATGGTCAACCCAGATGATCCTAGTAATAACCTATGTCACCTGCATAATTAAAGAGACTAAACAAAAGGTTAATATGAGGGAGTTGTATCAGAATGTAGGTGGTAGGGATATTCATTATATATAATTATGTTTCAATGAGGAAGTAGTATAATGTTTGACTGAACAAGAAAAAGGTATACTTTAAAAAATGTTTTTAAAAGTTATGAAATTTTTGCCGTAACAACTTCATAAAACTCAGATGCATTTTTCCTCTCTTTCAGCTGTTGTGAAGATAGGTCAGACAACAACTAAGCATTCTTGAAAAAAAGGGCATCTGCTTTGCTTTACAGAAACCTTGCAGGAGCCCACAATTCCCCCAAACTGCACTGCAGGGAACCAATATTTATTAGCTGAATAGCTCTGTAAATGCTCTACTGTATATTCCAGCAGAACATCTTTCTCTGAAGTCCTGTTCTTAATCATTCAATTCAGTGGGAGTAAATTCCCAGCTGCATATTGGCACAGTAGAGATAGGTAATGCTCACAGAAGAAGAGCTGAACAAAATACGAATGAGTGCTTCAAAGTCTTCTATTTACAGAGGAAGATCAAATTTGATTTCATAAAGAAGATACAAGTAATAACGCTTTCCCCATATTGCCCTGTCTAATTCTATTCTACCTGTAACTTCAGACAGTGAAAAACAGACTATGGAAAAGAAGGTGGCCTGAGGCAGAAAATCAGGAATAGTGTGGCCAGCAGGAGCAGGGAAGTGTTTCTTCCCATGTACTCAGCACTGGTGAGGCCTCCCCTGGAGTACTGNAGAAGGCGATGGATTCTCCGTCCCTGCAGGTGTTCAAGAAAAGACTGGATGTGGCACTTAGTGCCATAGTCTAGTAACTGCAGTGCTGGTGGATCAAGGGTTGGACGTGATGATCTCAGAGGTCCTTTCCAACTGATCTTATTCTATGATTCTATGATTTCACAGCATATGGGAGCTCTGGCTATGCTTACATGTCTGATAGGAAATTCACCAATCAGTTCTATTTAAAATTACAGAAGAAAAAAGGAGGTGGGTGCATTTGGCATTTTCCCATCAAATCTCCTGAGGTATGAACTGACATAACCCTGAGAACCTGAATCCATTCAAGCACCTCTAATTTTTAGGCTACAGTGCATACTCTCTTGTGGCTGTCTAGCTTGCATTTTATGGTGCACAGTGAGGCAATGTAAACAGAGGAATCAAAACCATCACCATAGTTGTTATTGCCCTGTCATGGGAAGTGGAAGACATTTGTTTCAAACCTGAGAGCACAGTCCTCTCATGTCCTGAGTTAATGAATTTTATTTCAGGCTGTGGTTTAAAAATCTAAGCATTTGCAGGAACAAAGCAACAGTAGCCATGCTTCCAGATGTTTCTTTTTAAAATTATTATTGCTTTTTTTTCCGCTAAGTGCCAAGTTTGTTAGAACATTGTAAAATTATGAATTTACAAGGACTACTTATCTTATGGTTTCTTTAAAAGGTATCTGATCTTGAAAGCCTTGCTTCTCTATGTGTCATTAAGAAAATTAGACTAAATCACTCATCTTACCACCAGGTTGCAAAGACTGACAGTTACTTAGAGAGATCATGGGTTTTGTCTTTGCTTTAAATAATTATTTCTTTTAGTACTAGATACTTTCCTTCAATATTGATACTATTACTCAGCATAGAAAGGTCTAAGAGGAAAATTCATGTATAGCTTTCCTTCACAAATTATATTTTTATTTTTAGCTGACTCTGTTTTTTCTAAGGTCAGTCTAAGTAGCTGTATTTGCCTCTGGTAAAAGTAATTCACTTATATCAGAAAGGGACTGAAAAATATTTAAGTGGAAATGTCTTCTATTTTTAAAGGATTTATTTTACCAAATGGTTCCTCGGCACCAAGAATGAGCTGCTTTTCTATCTTAGAAAGAAAGTAAGTGAAAAGGTATATATGAAATAATACCTGCTACATTTTTTGCCTTACACTAAGGCAGCCTATAGGCATGTGAGAGAATTTTAATTTTATTCTGCTTGAATAAAATACAAAGAAATGTCAGCTAGATACATATTTATTTCTGTGGCCTGTCTCCCAGGAAAGAAATGTTTTTCTTTCATGTGCTGGAGTTTGTTGCCTCTTTTTTAAGTTTCACTTTTATCTCACAGCATTCCTTTATTCATATATTAAAATTATAACTTTTTGTGACATTTAATATTTCTGAACTCAAAAAAAATATTGAGAACACTGTCTCAGTTACAAAAGAAGAAACACAAAAACCACCTGTTCACCGCATAATTTCAATTTGATGCTTATTATTAAATTATAAAATGGCCTTTTTATTTTCCCTTATGATTTACGAATTTTTAGTCTTTCTAAGCAATAACACTCCTGTCTTTTGGATTGTTAAAGAAAATTCCATCCGTATTAAATGATGCTGAGTTACACAATTTCTTTCCCACCAACCTCTAAACTATTGATTGTACAAGTGGAAAGATGCGTAGGCAAGCTCCAGCAATATAAACCAATGCATTACAGAAAATGATGTGCACATTCTTCCTTTCCCACGACAGCACAAAAACACCATAAGAAAGATAAAAGCACTTATCTGCCAGGAAACCTCAGGTTTCTACCTGAATGACAGAGATTATGGACAGACTAAGTCAGTGTCTGCCTGTGCCACAAAATATAGAAACCATACCACTTCTCTCCTTTTCATTTCAGTAGCACAAAAATTGTCAACAACTCATCCTGTGGTTTCCACTCTGCAGATGGATGACTCAGCCTATTGTGCCTATCTGAAATGAGACCTGACACACGGCCACAAAGATCAAGACACTTGTAGTCGTCAGCTCCTGACCAACAGAGGATGAAAGGGCAGCAGTAATTGTACAACTGCTGTGGAACATACAGAAACTAATATAAAACTGACAGCTGAAAATCTATACACTCTAAGGAATACACAGCAAGGAATATTAGGTTTGAGATGTGCTAGTGTGCTAAGCCTGAAATGTTATTCTTCTCTGAAATTCAGGTCAAGAAGGATAAATCTATAATTCCCAAGGAATTCCATCAGAATGAAAAGGTTAAGTGTGCAAGGGGCAGAACCTTTGCAAAGTAGCTCAGAAGTAGTTCGCATAAAATTCTGCTTTCCTGGCGTTCCAGCATAAATTTAGACTTGAAATGAATCACAGCTGATTTTTGACACTAATATTTTTGGTGCATATGGTAGAAGAATTTGTTCTAGCTTCAATCCAAAACCAGATTCATTAGCTCTGTCATATCTTTCCACTGCTATGTTGCTTGGAATTTAGGGCACAATTCAAATATCTGTCATGCTCTTAGGAACAGTAATGTCCAAGCAGCCTGTTCTGGAGGCAAACTGCTGTGATGCCTAATGAAGAGGAGTGAAATAACTCTAGTCAACATGACTCCAGTCATTGCATCAGCTGGACATCTAAAGAACTGTTTGGTTTGCTGACTAAATCCAATCTTACTTTTGGACCTGTACCTTACTTTTAAAAATTAAAGAAATGAGAATGGAATTTAGATAAATTGCTGGGATTAAAAATTAAAAAATAAATTCTGTAGTTGAACCAAAGTCTCCTTTACAAAAATGCTAGATATTCTGCTCAGTGTTTTCATGCCATTTATGTATTTGCTTCTTGAACATGAGGAAAAGAGTTAGGTCTTAATATACCTCTAGCGATTGTAAAATGACACAAGAGAAGCACAACCTTCCTGTAATAAAACAGAAAGAGCAGAAAATTATATTGATATTCATCTTTATCCCAAGTTTGCTCAAAAATTTTATTCCTCATGACTCAGAATGTCATGCTAAAGGTGATTAAAATGAATGAACTTAGAAAATAAGACGGTGTCAGTAGATGTAAAAAAGAAATTATCTTGGAATTGGGAAGACAATGACACTTCAAAGTTGTGGAGCCTCTGAAGGTGCAAGAGGATTGTTTGCCTTGAATAACAAACTCTGTTTTTGTGTAACGATGTAGTCCTTGGACAAGCAGGAGAAGAGATATTAGGCACTTCAATAATCTTCAAGTCAAACTTCTTGTATGGTCACTGTCTTGCCTGTGAGACAATGGCTTTTTAATGCCTACCACTGGTACTGAATTAACTAAGATAAAATCTTTCTACTCTTAGCATGCATGTATGTAACTGATATAGCTTGGTTCCAATACGTTCTATAGAGTCGTGTGGATAGATGTGGTTCAAATGGAACCCTATTTGTTCATTTTATTTGCTGTCCAGATATCAAAAATCCTGCATCAACTAGCCCAAGCACAAGTCCTGACAACCACTTTTCATCAAAGCCTTAATTTTTCCACCTTCTCCCTCCATAAGTGTGACCACTCAGGGTTTTACTTTTATTTTACCATGCTTCCCACCAACTCTGGCAGATCATTTTCTAAAGTAAAATTTCTGTATGCCAAATCCAAGGTTTTCAGTTGTTTCAAGCCCTCTTCCCTTCCAGACAATTCTAACTTTTACTTAATTAGCCAGTTCTTCATCTCAGGCAGAGCTCTCAGTCTAAGCATATACTTAGGCTTATCCAGCTAATTACCTGGAATGACTTCAGCTTCTTGAAAATTACTTGTCCCTTTAAGAGAGCTGTGTGCACAGCAGCTACAGTGCCATGAGTTCCTGAGAAACACTCCCTCTGGCAACCTTCTCCTGCCTGGATGATATTTTTGTCATATAATTACCATCATTTACCACCTGTTTTTTGCACTTTAGATGTGCAAGGCCTCAGACCTTGAGTGAATAAAGTATTAATGTAACCTAAGCAGTCCTGCAACTTCTGAACACCACTGTTCAACATAACAATGTTGTTTTGTCTGTCCTTTCTTTCTAGTCCTATGATTACACGACTTAGATTTTGTGTGATTACTGATATCTTTATAGAATTAAGTAAGAGCAAGTACCTGCACAGTAGCCAGACAAAAATAAATACATTAAAAACTTTTCTCTTCAGCCAAAGCAGTTGGTTTGTGTCCCATAAAACACAATTTGGGAGATCTACTTCCTTTCTCAACTCTCATGCATCCATACCCTGCAAACCCAAACCCTAGTACACTGCATTTCAGTGACAGAAGTCTTTACTAGCCCACCTGATTTAGTTTAGATTGGCCTGATCCTGCAGACCATGCTAGATGAACAGTGCTTTCAGCTGTTTATGTAGAATAAAAGGTTCACTTTTCTCGCCAGCAATTAAAAGTGATCAGCACCCTCATATACTACCTAGGCTAGTGACTAAGGGTCCTTTTTTCAACAATAAAATGTAACCGCTCGGACTTTCCTATATAACAGTGTATTTCCCAGCAACTGATAATAAAAAGATCTGTTAATGATTTATAATAGTTGCCAACAAAACCTCATAGTCAAAAAAAGACAAACTTCTGTTTCAGTGAGAAGCTGAATATCATGTTGGATCGCAGCAAATGCAGATAAGTAAGAGAGGTACATGTTCTTCCCACAAGGCAGCAGCAAGAGACATAACACAGTAAAACTGAACAGCAAGAATTTACAAAGATTAGAAATAACCCTTATGTAGCAAAATTTTACCCTGAAAGGCAGGTGTGCTTAGAAGTAGCGTCTTACACTTGTCTTTCAGACACAGAGACTGGGACTCCTGTTATGAGATATGTACCACATTTCCTATGGAAAGGACAACACAGTGAAAGCACGTCTTACACTCAGGTCTTATCCCAAGAAGTAGAGCTAAGCACTTATATCTACTACAGAATAAGCTCCATGAATCTATAAGCATAGTTAAGAAACATTTAAACTTATGAATAGTTGATGAAGACCCTCTTCTGATTTGGTTTTGTGTCATCTCTTTCCTTACTATTATAGCTGAGTAAAAGGTCACTGGAATTATTTCCATTGGAAAACAAAACACAGTACCCTCCTGATGGAAATGTTAGCTGTATAGCAAATATAATTAAGTATTGTCTTTGCTATTCTTATTAATCTAAAAATACACAAATAAACTGCAAAACTTATCACCACATGAACATTTGTCACGAGCTTCTGTGGCATAACAAGGAGAAATAGATATCATCATGAAGATAGGGCTTCTGTAGGTGTGAATCTAAACTTGAAAAACTGCAGGGCATAGGATTCCTCATTCTATGTCGTTGCTGTGAGTTGGTTGCTCTATTTCCTCAAATTCAGAGTCCTAGATTGTGCCAATTCTCCTGCCTATTGGTTTTTGTGAATTCAGAATTTATGGACCTAACAGCATAATAAAGATACTGTTATCTTCCTAATCCCTTTTAAGTCCTAAAGAGAAAGGTCTTGTCCTTTAAAACTACTGTGTATTTCAGTTCTCACAAGATGCATATTATATTTAACAATATAACATATATAATACAAGTTTGTACTGGTAACCACACATCTATTGAGAATAAAGTCTTCAAATTTCAAGACCACGGTTTAATGCTTCATTTGCACAGTGATAACCATGTGATGGAATACAGCTTCTCAGATATAACTCACAGACCATTTGTAAAACACACATGGTGTATTTCTAATCTTTGAAAGTAGACCAAAATCAGCAAAAGCCATTTACACTTTTCCTTAAATTTGTGTTGCTGAAAGGCTTTTTTTAATTGCTTTAAAGATAATGCACATTTATTAATCAGCTAACAAGCAGCTGAGTAAGAACCAAAAGCTCAGGTGAACTTCAGATTTAGTACTTCTAGAATTTAGTTTAAGATGTTTTACCTTATTTTAATTAGCATGTCTTCTGATTATTTTATGAAAAATTAATGCTCTAGATTGAACCCATAGTGATTTATCAATCATGGGCAAAATAATCTATTCCTGGATTCTTGATGTTCCTAAGACTATGAATGGTGAGGCACTGGAACAGGTTGCCCAGAGAAGTTGTGGATGCCCCAACCCTGGACACATTCAAGCCGAGGTTGAATGGGGCTCTGAGCAACCTGGTCTAGTGGAAGGTCCCCCTACCTGTGGCAGGGGCATTGGAGCTAAGTGATCTTTTAAAGAGACCTGAAGATCCTACAAACAATTTTATGATTGTATAAGATATTCAGTTTGAAATGTTCCTGCATATATCTGTCCAACAAATTAGCCCTTTCTGCTAGTGGTGCCATTATTCAAGATTATCAAAGTGAAATTTGAGAGACCACACAAAGATATCTCTTATTGAATTTTACTCTTTGGGTATCTGCATTCAGATAAATTATTTCTAATTGCAAATATGTCTCAGAAACACTCAGCTTTAATTATGAGCTTGATCAGTTAAACTGACTGGTGCTGCATAAACCTGGAAAAAAGAGAGCATCATTAACCACTTCTCTCATCTGTCTTTTCTCAGCTCATCAGTTGATAATCTTATACAGAAAGTAAAATAATTTACTTGTTTTCATTTTTATTCCTGTGTAAGTAATTTCAGCAGTGGATGGATGAGTGTAATTTTTTTATCTAGATGAGTCAGGTAAATACATTTTAGAACAGACTTTCTTTGTTGCTTTATCTTATCATTTCCATATTGCAAATGTAGGCCTAAGTGCACAATATGTAATATGTATGCATGAAAGATATATATAGTGAAACGAAGCAAGGATCTAAAGAGTTAAAATCCTAAGACCTTGTTCTGAGAAATGTAGTGTTTAGCTGGAGACAGAAACAGGGTTTAGGAATCAGCCAAGTAACGGATGGTACTGTACACTCACACACCTACATAAATAAAGATAGGGTAGAAACATGAAGAGATAAGAGAAACAGAGGCTTGAGTCCAAGAAGTCTTGCAACACCATCATGGAGTCAGTGAAAAACAAGAAAGTTGAAAAGTTCAAGCATAAGGAAGACCTCTTACTTCATCCAAAGACCCCCAAACATCTCCCCAAAAAGATGGCTTCGCCCATACTCCGCCCAGACTCCGCCAATTATGGATATTATAACTAGATGTTACAATTGTATGAATATGCATGTGAAGATGTTGTAATCACTCCTGAAAGATGTTGTAACCACTTTTAAAAAATTTTATAAATAGTCTGGCTTTTCACTGACCACTTTGGAGCTTCTGTCTCCGGTGAGAACTGGGAAGCTCCCCAGCACTGCTCAAAATAAACACCTTTGCTGCTTAAAGACAAAAACTTGTCTCCGAGCAGTTCCATTGCACCTTTTTGGGCATAAATTCGGCATCAACAGTCCCATTGAACTCAGGTAGTGGCATCAGAATTTTAAAGTTATCCACATTTAATAGGTAAATCTATATTTCAGTATTTAAAATATAAACATGACAAAACTTAATTACTACATCAGCATTTTGAATACACCGATATTTTTTCAATTTTTATTATTTTTACTATGTTACATTGTAGAAGAATTAGTGGGCAGGCTGGATAATCAAAATTAAAAGCATGCATTAGAGATGAATGAATCTGATTTAGTGAAATACGTTTTGATGCAGCAGTTGTTTCTTGCTGGTTCAGTGAGTTTTATTCAGAGGGATATCACCTCTGGCCATAATCTACATGCTTCAGATGATAATCTGCTTTACACATGACTGCTTTTTGTTTGAATTCATGCAAAGTTTGGTAAGATATATATTTCTGACTTTTCATAGTTTATGGCATTTAATAGTGAATTTTTAGACTGTGTTTATGGAATATGCAATAAATAAGAGAGAAAAATGTCTCCTTGCACAGTTGATATATGATTGTATGACTTGAGTAGTGTTTGATCTCAATTAAATACTTATTTAAAAAGGCATAGTCTCATTTTAGCATATTCATCTCTCCAAAAAAAAAATCGAAGTAAATCAATAGTCAGCGTCAGTCCCTGTGAATACCTTGTATAAAGGTTCTTCTCAAAAGAAACATCAAGAATCTAGAAGGCAGAAGTGTTGAAAGCATTTTAGAATTTATAAACACTAATTCTTACCTTCTAGATTCATTCCACACACAGACAGATCAGAAAAGATAAAATGTATTACAGATTTCAGGTCAGCAGATCAGGTCATTATGTACGACTGAACAGCATTTATAGGTGTATTCAAAATGTAATGAAGTAATTGAATATAACGGGGATAAGATTTATGCCCACACAACAATGTTATTTTCTTCACTGGAACTCAAAATGTCAGTATTTGTTGGCAAACAGTTACTCTTAGTAAGTTCTGAACAATATACTTTAAACAGTAAGTTGTTACTGAAAAGTTGAAATAATTTCCAATTATCCGTAGGTTGTCTTCAGCAGCTCTTTAGCATTGGACTAAAGCAGAAAGGAAATATTGCAAAGAAACTGAAAGTTATATAAATTAGATGAAGAAATTGCTCCCTTTTCCTTCTGGTTCATTCTGGTATATCTGTACCCTTGTCACTCAATCTGTTACAACAATAGTTTTAGATGTCAGCCTTAAAATATCATGTTGTCCAATCTATTAGATTCTGAGAAAGTCTTAACGAAACCTGAATGAGAAAAATAAACCTTTTTTTTTTTTTCTTCGAGTTGTAATAACCTGATAAAATATGTTCAGGAAAAAAATTAGAATAACATTTCAGGGATATTCTGGAAAGTTAATATTCAGAGGAAGTAGGGATATTTTCCCCAATGACATCCCATCAAAATATTCATCTGAGAGATAAAAATAGAAGGAAAAAGTTTTTGTCCTTTCCAAAGTCTGGCCCTTGATTAGTACGCCTTTTGCTCTTATATTTAATCTTATACACACATGCCGGAATATGGATAAGTGCAGGAATCTGCATATTAAAACTAAATGCTTTTTAATATCATTGTATGTCACAGACAGTTAATATGAGAAGATTACAATCAATTGCTTTCCCACTTGTTGTTCCAGTTTCAGAGAAACGTAATTATTCAGTACGACTACTTATACTGCAAAAATTTGCATTCCTTAAAGAATTTTCACCTAATAATTCAAATTGACATAAATCCCTAAAAACTGCTTTGACAATCCACTATTTCACCTCTAGTAAGAGGAGGAAGAGATCTGAGTGTGAAGGGCCTCTTTTATCCTTCATGGTTTGGGGAGGATAAGATGTTCCCAAGCACCCAAGAGACCTGGAGGTTTAGCTAATTTAGATGCTTTTGTTTAATCCATTAATAGACCACCCAATTATTAAGATTGAAAAAGAGACAGCCTTTTTTTCCTTCTCTAGTTCAATATGGTGTAGAATGGCAGATAACAATTTGGGATTAACAGGTACAAGGTGTATTACCTCCTTTTTATGAAATTTACTTAAAAAATTATAGTTTGGTACATTCCTGCTTTTCAAAGTTTGCAGCTGATTTACAGTTTATTTGTTTTTTTTTCTTTTTTCTAGTTGGATACACAATGAATGATCTCATTTTTGAGTGGCAAGAAAAGGGAGCAGTTCAAGTAGCAGAAGGTCTCACTCTGCCACAGTTTCTGTTGAAAGAAGAAAAGGATTTATGTTACTGCACCAAGCATTATAATACAGGTAGGAAAGAATATTAGTGATTACAACAGGAAAGACATTTAATATTTTTATTATAATAAATGTCACAGCTGGGAAATTCTTTAAATGATCTCACTGAACTCCAAAGAACATTAAAATGTACAGGTGCATTATGCAGGATAACTTAAATAACTGGCAACCAAAACAAAACTACCAGAAGACTGACCAAACTTCTATTTTATTTACCTTAAGAAAGTATATAGTTAAAATAATTTGGAAGCAGTTCAGTCAGGAGTTTTATTTTTTCAGCAAGTGCCATGACCCCATTTACACTGTGGATCTGAAACACTACTGAAATACAAAGGTCCATATGCTGACACTAATCATAGCCTGGCTTAGTCAGGAAAAAGGGACACAGGGTTGCCAAGCTGGATATTCATGCCCTTGTTCATAAAGGACCAATGTGAACAAGCTGAAATCATGCTTAGTGTGCAATGCCCAGGTGTACAAACTAGACATGACTATGCAGTGGCAGAAAAGCGGGAATGGTTTCAAACTGAGGGAAGGTTTCAATCAGATATTAGGAATAAATTCTTTAATGTGAGCATGATGAATCACTGGAACAGCTTGCCCACAGAAGTTGTGGATGCCCCAACCCTGGAAATGTTCAAGGCCACGGTGGATGGAGCTCTGAGTAACCTGGTCTAGTGGTAGGTGCCCTGCGCATGGCAAGGGTGTTGGATCTAGGTGATTTTTAAAGTCTTTTCCAACCCAAGCCATCCTATAACAGTTCTATAATTTATGATAGTGAATTGAAGCCTTTGTAGAACTGAGATATTTAGCTCATTATTTATGGGATTATTTGAAAAAGGAGGAGATTAACATTAATAATATAGTTGTCTCATTTTTAATTGTAAAAAACTATTTCAATAACTACACAATCACAAGCATAATAATACTCAAAAGTCATGTAACAAAAGCTAAGAATGCATAGCTTATATCTTCTCTCAAGAAAAAAAAATCTTGAATTCTTTTATTCTAGTCCATGTATCTTTTAATTTCTGCTCTCCAATATGATTCTAGATTAAATGTATTTTAAATTTTAAGATTAGAATTATTTATTTGGATTCTGCTGAAATGTTAGGGAGGAAAAATTAAATAGGTGGTGTCCATAAGGAATGCCCTGTTGTGATCAAAATTAAGGATGAATGCTTTTCAACCCTGAGTTTTATCATGACTGTTGTGGTGACCTAAGAGAAAAAAAGGTTCTCTAATGATTTCCATTTAGAGTAGAAATATATTGATAAAGACATTTTGAAGTGTTCCTTAAAATAAATTTGTAATACTTAACATACATTTTTACTGTACAAATACTAATACCTGGATAATCTTTTAAAGCACTCTACAAGAGGAGATACATATCCTATAGCATATCCTAAAGCTGAGTTATACCCTTACTTGTTTGTCTGAGAACTCACATTATAATCGTCATAGTTTAAACCTTACATTTTTGACTAAAACTTCATTGTTTCAATATTTTTGAGGCATTACATTTTTCTTCACAACCTATGTTTCAAGCCTAGTTAATTTGGTATTAATTTTCATTGCAGGAAAAATAGGAGAACACACTACTAGGCATACTACACTAGGTTGTATGGTGTCAGCTTACTTCTGCTGCTTTTTCCCTGTGTCCCTAAACGGAGCTGAGCAGCAGGAGCAACAGATGTTGTTAACATGAGGCATGTGAGGCCTCATGCTTCTCAAAATGTGGCTACAAGTGTGCTTATGTCTGTGCAATTCTGCCACATTTAGGTGGCAGAAAGGGTTTATGGTGATAAGTCTAGAGAACAGTGTGGCCAATCAGCAGTCTGTTGTACTCTGTATTGCTTTGGCCAAACTGCATTTCTGTGGCCAAGCATGCTGTAAAGCATCAGTGCAACAACCCACAATCCTGAAAAGATGGATGAAGTTCCTGCCTCTCCTGAAAAAAATAATTGGACCATTTAATTTGTCCATAAAAAATCGAAGCATTTGCTAACACAGAAAACTTGGAACCCTGGATGCAACTAGATGATGGAGACTTTAAAAACTGTCAACAAAAGAGAAGACAATCACACAACTGTGGAATCTGCCTGTGATGGGCAAGGGGGAAAAATGTGATGCTGAGCAGCACCATTTGCAGGCAAAAGGATATGTCCTCACTAGAGGAAGCAGCAGAATAGTCTGCTCTGAGTTACAGCAACAAAATTACAGGAACAGATTTAGACGAACATAGGCAGGACAAATCAGATGAAAAAGATGGTCTTACTCATGCAGGACTACATTTATTGTGACACTCTCCTCTTCAAGATAACATTATTTTCTCCAGAGTATTTTTTTTTAATTCCAGTCTTCAGTAGGAAACAAGTTTAATAAGATTAGAGAAGGATGGTTTCTAGGAGTGTAAATGCATTTTATTTCTTTGTTACAACCAGTATTACTAACTACTATTTAGAAGCAAGAAAACCATAAACATTATATTAAAAAACAACAACAGCTAAGAGTTTATTTTCACTATGTCACTTGGATATTTGAACAGTAATGTGCTTTCTTGAGACTTCTGCAATGAGCTATTGCAACAGATATGCCTTTAGGACACCACACAAGAAACAAAATTTTTAAAAAATCAATTTTCAAAACTTGAAGTAAATCTGTTTCTCTAGCCTATGACAGATTAAATAAAATTAATTCTTAAAACAATGTTAAACAACTGCAGCTGGTATGCAGCAAGTGACCAAGAAGAGTTTTCAAATTAAATATAGTTACAACACAGCATAGAACTCTTCTGAGACATCATGTAAAACAGAAAAAAAATGCCAAAATTCTCCCTGTGAAAAAAGAATAACACAAAGTTTTAGGACAACTTGTGGAAACTCATCAGTGCATGTCTTGTCAGTGTTTCATGCCCAACTGAAAATGAACAACTGTAACCAGAGCTCAAAAAACAAACTGCATCTAAATATAGAGACATAACAGTTTCAGCAAAAGTACAGCAAAATGGCTCATCAAGTCTTGTGTTCTGAAATGACACAACAACATTTCCGATAATTTTCATGTTTTGCGTCCACAGGCATCTCTGCAGTGATACATTTGGGAAGAAAGTAGAATCATAACAACCAGCAAAATCACATATGAACCATTTATGTTACAAGGATGGTCATGCTTTGCTGCATTTCTGTGTGACATTCATTGCTCCCCTGGGCAATGAATGCAACGCCTAATTTTTATTTCAATCACAGATAATTTCAATAATGGCTGCAGAAACCTCACTATACAATAGCATGAATTTGTGCATAATAGCATTGGTATACAGGCACAAAGAGAAATACTCTGAGTCTTGGTTTTATTCCTGCTCCATGGATAATGCACAACACCTGCACTTGAATGATGCTGCTCAGAACTGTCTTAGGTCTATTACTGCTTTTTTGCTCAAAGGTTTGGATGTAGTGGTCCTGGAAACAGTGGAAATATGGTTCCTACACTCACCACCAGTACTGATGGATTCTGTATGTGACCATTTCTGATAACTGCAATTTTGATGAATGACATTTTTTCTTAACTCCACGTTCTCCATTCAACCTCCCGACACACACATCCCAAACGCAATCTTTTCTCATGATCCCTTTGGTTCCCCCATAAGGCCAAGCAAGTTGCTTAACAATCTGCAGATTGTAGCCCTTCTAGGTCTCACCTTTAGCTGATCTAATGCCCTATATTCAGCTGACATGATAATGACAGTGATTAAAGGAGACAGGGCTTTGATGCCTTACCCTGCCAACAACAACTCAAACCCCTAATTGTTTTGACAAACACCTAAACCACTCTTTTTGAGAGATAGGAGAGATTTTTAAGCCATGGCTGTTTAACATATTTTTTTTCATAGATCATTTCTCTGAAAAGGAAGTTTGCACTTCTTATTCAGGAGGTAGTCTATGGGTGTGAAATCTCCAAAGTTGCTCATTCTTTCAATGAAAAAGAAGAAATTATAAGCACTTTGAAAAATAGAGTCTGTGGCAGGCCAAGAATGTGATGCAAAAAATAGCATTGCCTGACTCTTAACAAGGCATTTTTCTCAAGGAGGAAGGGACCTCAGCTGTCACCATTGCACTGATCAAAATTTAAGCATTCTACCTTAAAGATTCATTGAATAAAGATTCAACAGCTGTCCTGAAGGTAGAAACATTACATCTAGACATCTCTTTAGTTCATACTTCTCCCCTCTCTGCCCCTGCTAACGCAGTACATCAAGTCTCTCACATCACAAGACTTGGGTTCAGCTTGATATCTCCCAGGTTTGTCCTGTAGAACTGCAACCTATTCAGTCCATTCCCAGCCTACGTCAATGCATTAGGGGTTACTCCACCCTAGGTGCAGAACTGTACATTTTTCATTGCAAACCGATGTGATGTTGCAGTGGGTTGTCCAGCCTATGAAGGTCCTGCTCAATTCCACTTGGTCCTCCATTCTGAGAGAGATGGGAACTGCAAATGCAAATTTATCAAGCTGAAAAAATTTAGTTTCTCTTTTCCATATTTATTTTCAACTTTCTTTTACTGCAGTCATTATCAGTCTTACACCTGCCCAAGTATTTGTTTCCCTAAAAGCTGCATAAAGACACTTCCTTCCTCTTCAGGAATTTATGTAGTCAATGACAAGTGACAGCATCAGTACTGACTTCCCCCAATATGCTACTGATATCCACAGACTTGAAAGAAAAATTAAATGGTAGAACATTCCTAGAGTCATTCTGTGAATTTTGGCTTTAGATATATAGACAACAGCTGTATACATAAAACTTCTCTAGTTTTATATGCCAAACACTGGAATATCATAATTTCTATTCAGGCTATATGATGATACATACAGCTGGTTTTATCTCTTTTATGACAAGGAAAATGTGAGTACTTTTATAAGCAGCTTTTATCAGCAAAATACGCTCAAATTGCAATTTATGTTAAAGTACAAATTACAAAGTTTCTGGAGACTGAACTTATCAAGTACTTTTAATTACCCTGACTTCTTCTTAGAAAGATATAAAAACAATTTCAGCTAAATTTACTTCTATGTAGTCAATTTTAGAGGTACAATCTCTTGAAATAATGAGCTCTACATACACATAATTTATGAATTTTATTTTTTGTTTAAGAAATTTTATCATTGAAAGACAAAAGGACTGAAATCATTTAACTGTATTTCAGCAATAAGTAAAGCAGAGCTCCTGTCAAATGATGGTGTCACATTCTGGGAGAAATAAAAAGGAAGTGTTGGACAAGGTAAAACCAAGTAGACTGCTTGCTGTGTGGTGATTCTGATAATGACTTAAACGGGAGAGAAAGTAAAAGGGACGGTATTGCCTCATGGAAAAGAGTTTATATATTTCATTCTCCTTCGTGCTCTCTGTGAAAAATCATCTACCATTATGACTGCAGTGTGATACATAACATGCCGTTGCCAAGAAAGGTTAATTGCAATCTTACTTTAGCAAATGCAGAGAGAAAAGAAAGCACACAATAAAAGGCAAAAGGAAAGTGTTGGTGGTCTATGTCATCCCTCTTAGGGCAATACAGTTATGTTTCCTTCTGAGACTATGTGTATTTTTGGCTCAACACTTACTTCAGTTAGAACATTAAACTGTCCTCATAAAATTTCTTTTCAACACTAGTAACTTTAAAAATAAAACTTTTTTTCTTTGGTGTTTGGGGGCTTTTTTTCCCCTAGTTTGTCTGAAGACACTTGGAGCCAATACCCACACTCTCACTAAAGACAGGGTGATTCCTTCCTGTGTACTAGATAAAATA
>VYXB01000621.1:0-29567 GCA_013397135.1 Pachyramphus minor
TGGAGAAGAGGAGGCTCAGATCACTGTCTACAGCTACTTGAGGGGAGGCTGTAGCCAGGTGGGGGTTGGTCTCTTCTCCCAGGCAATCAGCAGTAGGGCAAGAGGGCATGGGCTTAAGCTCTGCCAGGGGAGGTTTAGGTTAGATATTAGAAAGAAGTTCTTTACAGAGAGAGTGATCAGGCATTGGAATGGTCTGCCCAGAGAGGTGGTGGATTCACCATCCCTGGAGGATTTTAAGATGAGGTTGGACGTGGCACTGAGTGCCATGATGTAGGAATCGCAGTGGTAGTGGATCAAGGGTTGGACCTGATGATCTCAGAGGTCTCTTCCAACACAGTTAAATCTATGATTTATGATTCTATGATTCTTCAGCTGTTTTTGTTTCCTTGAAGGGATGACCAAAACATTTTCTTTGAACTTTTCATGACAGTTAATGGTAGAGGACGAATGGAAAAGGTTGTGATTTGAGTTGGGAAAGGATTAATTACATATTGCTTCTACTGAAATAAACCTTAATTCCAAGAACTGAAATCAACAGTTATTAGGAATCTCAGCTCTTCCAGTATCAAGTCCAGAGTGTCTACACTTGATAAAGTAACAGTCTTTTAACAAGTTTTTTTAACATGAACAAGAATTTTATGCAAAAGCAAATTTTCCTTATAATGCTATAAATGACAAGGTCAGCTGCAGTCTATAAATGAAAAGAAGCACAAAGCTTAAACAGGAGTCTCATGTCTTTGGAATTTCCTTGAAATGCCTTGAAATCATCTTTTGATAGCTCTACCTCACAACCCCTTTCTCCAACATGCAGATGCCAAGTGCATGTTTGTGTTCAGAGTACCATACCTAAAATGATATATGAGGATCACAGAAAATGTGGATTAATAAAAAGGTGAAACAACAGCACAAAGTTGATCAAAATCTAAGTTATGTAATTTGTTGTATATTGTTACAGTTTGATGAATAAATAGAATGATGAAATACTTTTCCTTACAGTATTATCAGTTCAGCTGTGACAGGAAGCCCTCTAGATAGTATTCTCACAGGCTTCTTGTTCACATTTTCAGATAAAGGGAGTTTCTGATAGGTGTTGAATTTAGGCATGATTATTCAAGCCAGAATTTGCATGAATGAGCAATAGTGAGTTTATAATCTATGCATCTGGTAATCCATGCCTGTATCCCCCCAAACAGAAACAAGCCTCTTAAGTTCACCATGGTACTTGGATGTTTAGTAATTTAATAGGCTGAAGCTTTATTCCTTCAAGGTAATTGTGCAGATACCTTTAATAAAACACACTCAACATTGCCAGAAAACATTCTAGATAAATGAACACAAGAAATGTTAGATGCAACTTTATTATACTGTTAATCCTTGCTGGAAGGCTTCCTGGAGTGTTTGAGGGTAATGTTAGTAGTGCTGATAAACTAATTTGCCATGGCTCTTAAGTTCATGTTATCTTTTCTTATCAGCCTAAGGCTAGGTCAGGAAAAAAAATTGGAAACATTTGCCAGAAACAGCAAAGTGGCTGATTCAAATACCATTGCAGAGCGTCAATCCATCCATGTCTCCATAACGGTTAGTGTAATGGTCCATTTAATTCTTCAAAGCAATTGAATTTCCATCCATATCCTGATAAGGTGATATACCACAGTAGTGTTGCCAGAATTTATCTTTTTTATAGGCAAGACAAGCTTTATATGCAATACAGTCTAATTTCTCCAATGCAGATTGAGCTAAGAGCAACGAAACACTTGAGATTTTTGCTCTTATGTTTTCATAGTCAAATAGCATCTAAAATTTTGGGGTTGTTGACTTTTGTTTGGTTGGGTGTTTTAGTTGCCTCAGGATAGCACGGCTCAAAATGATAAATACATTGTGGAGTAAGACATAAAGAGCAACATGGTGAATCATCAGCTGCTCCTAAATCTTAGCATGTGTGCTCAACTCAGTGATAGGTGAGGTGGTAAGTTACTCTCATCACCTTCATCCTCTGGTGCTTGCTATATCTGGGACCTCTCAGATCTTCCACTGTTTGCACTGGTTTGCAAGATAAAGGTTCCTGAGCCTTCTGCTGTCTTCTACTGCTCCTTTCTATGCCACTTCACAATCTCAACTCATGCTCAAACCACCCTCACGAAGTCAATCTGTTGGTTGGTTGCAATTGCCTTGATTCTTCTACTCTGTTTTATCCAGGTTGGCCTCCACAAAATCAAAAAAACCTACCAGATAAGAAACTACCAAAAAAAGAGTGAAACAAGACATCTAGATGATGGGTCTCCTGCCAATTTATAGTAACTGCACAGTCCCTCCAACCTGTTGAATTTGCATCTATTATGTCACAGGACAACCTGCTTCCTACAGGCTGTGATATTTATTCTATAATTACCTTCACTTATATATGTTCAAGTGCAGGACCAGGTGAATACAGTTTCCAAAATGTGACGACAATTTCCAAAATGTTTAGCATATCATATTGAGTGGAATTGGTACAATTCCATTAATTGCAGACAGACCTGCCAGAATGTAATTTTCCTGTGTGGAAAAAGAAAGACTGTTATCTATGTAAGACTTTTACCTCTTAAGCTTCAGTTAATGTTTTTGTGTAAATGACCTTCAGCTGAAATATACTTAATAAATATTCACTCAAATTTGTCTATCAGCAAAAAATTATAAGATTGTGTCCAATAACTTTGAAAATACTGAAATACATTATTTTATAGAGGTTATTACATATTTTTAATTTGTATTAATGTCTGATCTGTTTCACACCAGTAATGTAGTAGCATTCTACGACCATAAGAAACCATTCCCAGATGAAGATATACTAAGAGTTATGACCTTATTTTCAAGAAAAAAAATTACATTGCACTCAAAAGTTGACAGTGCTGAAATTAAAAATAGAGTTACTTTCTAGTCAATATGTATGAAACGTATTTTAAAAATGTGTTTAAACTCTGTACTTAACAGTTGAATTATTTTGGAATTCTGATCAGAAAGACATCCTTCACACCTAAGTGTTGGCTCAGCAGAACTTTATTCAACCTGTGACTTATTGTTTTCAATAAAAGTAAGACGTCAGACCCAGATTAACAACTTGAAAATGTACCGAAGTGCCATCGTGACTGAAGTATGCTGTATATGCTTCTCCTGAGATACTAATGAGGGTTGATAGTTTAGAGAAAAAGATTGGCAAAAATGTTCATATTTTCACAAAGCTTGATTACAGTATTAGCAGTCTGGTTTGCCGTGATCTTTTCCCCCTTTCTTGAGTTAATATTGAAAATAATATAAATCCAAAAGAAATGAAATATTTATCAAGACTGCTGAGATACAGTGATCAAACTGAAGAAAACAAAAATTTTGTCTTTAAGTGGACTGGGATTTTGTCGATGATGTATTCATTTCCCCCCCCTTACTGCATTGTCCCAACCTTCTGCAACTGCTTTCTTTCTTCTCAGAAAAACATGGTTTGAACTGTTTCACTAAAAAAGCAAAGGCAAAAACATATCTCAAAACCCTGCATGAGCACTTCTTAAACAGTTGGAAGAGCATTCTTAAAAATAAAATTTCTTAAACATAGAAAAAGCATTGCCAGCAGCCCTGGAGAAGCCACATCTGGAATGCTGTGTCCAGTTCTCTGCTCTTCAGTACAAGAGGGACATGGAACTCCTGGAACGAGTCCAGCAGAGGACAACAAAAATTATTAGGGCCTGAACCACCTCATTTGTGAGGAAAGGCTGAAGACTGGCCCTGTTTAGCTTGGAGAGAAGACTGAGAGGAACTTCATTCATGTCTATAAGTATTTGAAGAGAGGGTGTCAAGAGGACAGGCTAGTTGGGAAGTAACACCATAAATTTTTTTTTTTTTTTGAGTGCAGCCAATGAAATATAAGACTAAATTTTGTGGAACTCCTCAAGCTCTGTAGAAGGCACACTGAGAATTTTATGTAAAGAAACTGCGGCTTTTTTTTTTTTTTTGACATAAGTGTTACATAATCCAATTGAAAATATCATTACCTTCCTTACTTCTCACATTGGAGCCTTCATTCAGAAGCTATGTGGTACTTTTAAAACTAAGTTGCAAAAGCATAAGAATTTTACATTAATTAGTACATAAACTTGTTTTCAAGTTGCTTCATGTTCAAGTCTACAAATTGCTGGACTGCAATATGTGCAAATCCAGTCCTTCCTATCCTTCAGAAGGATAAGCTAGTTGTGAATGCAAGACTCTTCTACCCATTGAAGGCCACATCCCATCCAGGCCTGTCTTTATGGAAGGTTTTCTCTACTCCCTGAAAGGCCTTTGGCAGGAATCTCTTGATGAAATAAGTCCTCAGGCCTGTGCTACACAGGAAGTCAGATGAGATGATCTTAACAGTCATGATGGTTTCAGTTTGAAAGCATGTTAGACCTAAGTCTTCTTAGAGAATGTTTGCTTTGAGACAGAAAATCAAAAACCTCACTGTCCTTGCCATCCATTCTCCTTAGCCCTTAAGCTTATCTGACTTTCAGGGAAGGTTTGATGTTTTGGGGAAAAAAGTTTCATTCTTAGTTTATTTGTGATGTAAATACACTTTACAAATAGAGATATTAAGGCCTTATTTTGGGGGTTCTCTACCCAAAGTTAATGAGTGAAATGAATACAAAGCTTCTCAGAACTCAATAGGGAATACCTCCTGCATTAAACAAATACTGTGGATAAGAGGGAACGAGCACTCTTAATGTGCTACAAGGACAGAAGAGCTAGAGACTTACCCACGTTTTATTGTAGAGTCTCCATCAGGATTAGAGAACTTTGTTCCTTTAATTAATACAAGGCAAAACTTTTACCCCATAGCTTCTCATCCTCTTCTGTCCTTTTTTATTTCTTAACATTAGTTCTTTAACAAATCCCTCTTTTCAGGGACCAAAAGCTGATATGTTCTGGGGAAATGCCAGCAAGATGTTAGAGATTGGCACAACTAGCTACTGTCATTCTATCAAGACAATAGGATTTGAGCGAAAGGGGTAGAGTTCTCCATGCAGAATTTAGCTGCTTAATCCTCTCTTGTGGGCTGGCACAAAATCAACAAAAGAAAGAAACCAAATTACCCAGCTCTGCTTTGGCAGATTTAGCCACTGTCAGCAGGCCAGAAGTTAATTCCCTCATATTCTTGTTTGCCACCAACTACGGCAGGCCTTGCTGAGCCAGCTTTCCTGTGTAAATCTGTCAGCTGAAATGATGCACAGCATGAAGAAGGAGAGAAAGGACATGCAAAGAGTGTGGTCCTTTTGCCAAATCAAGCCCCCAGAAGTCAGGGGCTGGCACTGGAACTGCCTCCTTGCCTTCAGCCTGAGTGATGTTTTTGACACAAGATGAGAAAGATTTATAATTTCTTAAACTGCTATCACAGACACATACACACACACACACACACACACACACACGCACACACACAACCCTTGCCAATAAGTACGGATAGCTTTTACATTAAACTCTGTGCGTGGGAGCCTGTTTCCCTTCTGGCACTCGGCACAAGCTTCCAGCTGCTTAGCATCTTTCTGAGACTCAACAGTAGGGTATGATATGTTAATAATGAGGGCTACATAGTCATCAAGGCCAGTAAAATTGCAGTGAGGGTAGGAAATGCATCATCAGTTTGCTCTGTCACAAATACTTACTGACTAGTCACAGCGTATGGTGCCTTTTATTGTGTGCCCAAACTAAGCTCTTGGGTGGATAACAGGACATAGGGGAATCAGGCTGTTGTTGTGTGTCATTCACTATTCTCCTCTTTCCTTAGCAGCACTACTGTGAGAGGAGGTAAGTCAGATGCAAAATCTCTGCAGTAACTTGCAAAATGGCTCAAATCACACAGCTTTTGGGTTCTAGTTGTGAACCCCAAAATGAGTATGGTTTCATGAAACTTTTTACTTTGGGAGGTTTTAATGCAAAGACAATCTTGAGAGTGAAAGCGAGAAAATTACAAAGTAAAATTCAGTCTTCTTAAGAGTGAAGGAATATAGATATTTTTTAGAAGGCAATGGTTTTCACATGAAAATCACAAATGTCCAGGGATTACATGTTTTTAGTGAAAAAATGGACATTTCCTTTAAGTACTTAGTGAAACATATTTGACAGAATGAGTAATCATGCAAAAATGTAGGTCTGTGTGTGAAATTCTAAGGTAAATTATGTGTTAACAGTTCTGGTTGCCTTTACTCTTAGTGAACGAAGTTTCTACTAATATTAGACCAGTATATGCTGTATATGATGTATTGTGCTAACAGTGTATATCTGTAATGTTAGCAGTGTAATTTAGTGAGATCTGCTTAAGTTCTGAGAATTTCTGTTTCAGATTATGTAAGTATTAAATGATAGTGTGCTACAATAAGAAATTTTTATTTTTTTTTTGGCCTGCGTTGAGACAAATCTTTAAACACTCATCACAAACACATTTATTGATTGCAATAATCAGATGAAATGGAACCATAGACGAAGCATTTTTCTCTTAATATCTGGATTCCTTTCTTGACATCAGCAAGTTACTTCTAGCTAAAATTGCATCACCTTACGTAAGTGCCAGACTTGGTAATTATGGCTACTGAACCTAAATATTAATGGGCAATTTCCTACTATTCCTGTGTGCCAAATCTTGACACAATCAATGGACAAAATTTCTGCAGTTTCTAAATTAAATGGACAGAAAACTAGTATAAAAACAGTCTTCATCTATTTTGTTATTTCTAGTTCTAACCCAAGACAGATGTTCATGTTATTAAAAAACAGTATGGAAATAATGTTTAATGGAAAATTGCCAACACTCCCAAGCAGGTTAATCTGGATAAAACTCAGGATGCTACCTAACAGAGACAAGTGTAAGATGACATACTTATGGGGAAATAATCAAGCGCATAAATATAGGTCAGGGAATATTTAATGGATGAGGTTCCAGTTCTACAGAAAAGAATGCAATTTATCACTGGTTATGCTTTTCTTTTCTTTTCTTTTCTTTTTTTTTTTTTTTTTTTGAAAAAAAAAAAAGGCCTTTCAGCACCAAAACTGGATTTAGGAGGCAGTTTAAAAGAGAAAGAAAAGAAGCCAGATCCAACTTTGGCCTCAGCTCTAAGTTTAAGCACTTAACTTAAACACCTGACCCAGGAACAAAATCACTCTGCATTTCCTCTGTAGTTAATGGAGAGAAATTGGCATTTCCAGAAAAAAAAGATTTTGATCAGACTGGAGATTTTCCCTGCGTATCTCATTAAAGTGCTTACATTTGCATGGAATAGGTCCAAGTATGTCTATGGAGGCTGAATTTTAGAAATCCTATGACCTTGTTAGTTGCCTAAGTGATTTAGGTGCATTTTTGAACTGTGCTTCTGAACTCCCATGCTAGCATTCTGTCTAAACTCATTCAAGTCCCGTAGAGGAGGCACAGCAGGCATTTTCAAGACATTGGGCATGTTTACCTTGTATATGACTGCAAAGAGGATTTCAGTGAGATAAGGCCATAAACCAACTCATGAATTAATATGTATAAGGTTGTAATAATACATTAGGGACAGTTGGACTTGATGCTGCATGCTGCAGTACTGTACTTGCTGAGATGTCGTGCAGAGGTTGCACAGCCTTACCCATAGCAGAGGTGGCACTTTTCTTCACTTGCAAACTATATATAATGATGGGAACATGCTTTCTTATATGCGTTTTTTTGCACTTTCCTACATGATATAACAGCTCTAGAGCCAGCTCAAAGAAACAGTCAACACAAATCCAATCTTCAGAAAAGATTGTGATAGTTCCTTGAGCTTTATATCAGTGGACATCCCTGTACAGCTCATTCAGCTGGGATTTGTACTTAACAAAGGCCTGAGGGAGGAGAGATGGGAGCGATATTGTTTGTGGAAACTTAGTCTGGACATTTTGTTGTAAGTTTGACGTAGATTAAAAAATGCTTCAGAGAAACAAAACAAAGATGGTTCTCTCTGTAGAGAAGCCTTCACTCTCATAGTCTAGTCAATAGGAGTGCATGGGTGTAACTGAGAGCAAATTTTGGCTCACATAGTTTGAAATCTATTTGAACTCTTAAAAAAATAAGTTTTTAAAAGGATTTCCTTCCTGTCAGCAAAAAGCCGCAGACATCAGACGAACAGAGTCAACCACATGTGTATTTCTTTTCATGCTTCCTAATCAGATGTAACGATTGCTCACACTGCATAGATAGTTTTCAAGGATGTGCATTCCTGAGTCTTAGGACCCTGCCAAGTGTAAAAGCAAACAGAACAAGCCACACATGAGGTGATACATGCCCTTAGGCTTTCCTGACTTCAGGGCTGGAGGAATCTAACAAAGTTCTTCTTCCATCCTGGCTGTTGTAAAGTTCTCAAGAAAAACCACACCTGGCCTATGTCCAGCAACCATCCCTTTATTGGGCTAGCAAGTTACTTTTCTGAGAGTGGAGAAGAATAACAGCAGAAGGAAATGCACTTACAGAGGCTATAAATAGCTCTGTAGAGAGCCTAACAAAGGTGTCATAGTGCATGACTTAATCCACCATGCATGACGTTGTTATTGACAGTGATTGTCTGGTCTGTTTCCCAGGAAAGCAGGGGGGAAAATTAAATGTATATTAGTAAACTGAAATGTTGAGGAATTAAAAAAATATATAATTTTTATATAAGCTTTTAACTAAAGTCCACTTTTTCTAGGTTTGTCTATACTACAGATATCACAATTTATGCATGTGTAGCTGGGCTAATTCAGATATTACCACCAAGTAGTAACAGCAATGCAAAACTGACTAGATATGAAGCATCTAAATTTTCATTCCATTTCTAAAGTAAATATTGCAGCTTTATGAAGCTCTATGTTATTACAGACAGACTGGTGACCATAGTAGATCATTAAAACTTAAGTAGGTATATCCACATGATCTGTGTTATTATATACCATATACTTCTTTATATCTTAATTCGGTGCTGGTAGACAGCTTGTAGCTTTGGTTCCTTAAGAGATCTAAAGAAATAAACTCACTACTGGGCTTAAAGTGGTGAGAGATAGAATTTTTTTTTTTTTTGCTCATCTAAAATCTTGAATGTATAATTTCCCTCTGTCTTTCCTCTTCTCTGTCAACTGTCTTTGAAGAGGGAAGGCTGGTGCAGACAACATACACAATGCTTGTTAAAATTGGTCTTAATTTTTGTGACTTCAAACCATCTTTTCCAGTTTAAGTCCTACTTCTGGTCAGGACCGTGCATATTGTTTCCCTGCTGTGCATGTACACCCCCCATAAAATAGCATAAAGAAATGAATTTCATTCTGGCCTGCCATTAGTTGTGACTTCTGCTTCAGGAATCATAACTGCAGTGCAAATGCTTTTCTTCAAAGTGGGGGGAAAAGCTTCCCATTATGAATATTATGTTACACTTTTTCTACATGCTTTAGCTTTGAGTACCTTTTAGTTCCATTCAGTCCAAATAATTGTGAGTGGTGACAGGCAGACAAAACAACATCAGATGTCTGAAATAAAAAAATCAAGCTTGTGACATCACTAAAATTTTTCTTTGCTTTTGATTCTGAAGCCATATGACGACAGTCATTCTCAAACATCAAATCCATCTTGCTTTAAGAGGATATTAAAACTATCTGTTCTAAATGTTTGACTCAGCAAAACTAGGTAAAGGATAAAAAAAGCTACATTTGTAGCTGCAAGTATATGACCCAGAGAAGAAATAGCTAAAGAAAATCTAGATTAGCAGTATGAGCTATTTTTAAGCTAGAATTGACTAATTTTTTTATTTTTTATTTTTTTTAGAAACCCAAATTTTAAGGTCATGGATTGTCAGCTTCAGTACAGCCACTCTTCACTAAAGTATAATATTCTCTTACCCTTGAGCAGTGGATCCTACTTTGCCTTCAGGTGTCGGTTTTCTTTATTGAGATCGTTCGAAGACACTGAAATACCAGTACTTTAAGTAAGCACAATTAATATAATTCCCAAAATTATGCTGCTTGGCACTGCAATGATTTCCTAAAGAGGAGACACTACAGATTGGTTCTGTCTAATACAGCCAAACCATCCTACTAAACAAAATGTACCCAAGGATGTTCTCAGTTGTGAAGGACAACTGGCACAGAGCAGTCTGTGTACACAGCAGTAAATTCCACTAGCAATCAAACTGCCCATTGGGAACAGTTTCTGCCCATATTTAATCCCAGGAATTTTGGGGAAGAGTGCTAGCTGGTTGAGGTAAAAAATCAAGACAGGGACCATTCTGACAATTTCCTAGTCTAGATCACTGAGTACCAGTACCACAGAACATGCTCAGGAGGCATGCAGCTTCCACAAGATTATTTTATAAACAGGAAATAGATGTTTTGAGTGCAATTCATCCTACATTTCCAACTATAGTCATGTAAAACAAGTCAAATGAATCAAGACCTGATGGTGTCTATTTCTTTTCATTGTCTGTAAAGTGAACCTAGAAAGACTTATAAGATCTAGAAGAGATTATAGGGGTCTAAAGATTATACAAATCTAAAAGCATGAATCTCCCTCACATGATTAGAGCAACTAGTTAATGAGGATGCACAGCCAGCAAACATCTTTACTTTTCCAGAATATGAGACTACCAACTTGAATAGCAGTTTCTTTCAGGCACAAAATCCAGATCAACTCCTAGTTTTTCAGGTATCAAAAGGTTTCTCTGTATATCAGGTTTTGCTTATTTACGTGTGCAATAAATGTTTCTCAAGAATCTGAAAAAGCCGTTATTTTTGCAACTGTGGTATGAAGTAATTAGACACACAGCAGTAAAAACTTGTATGACGACGAGTTCTAGAAGAAAAGTAGGACTGTAAGATCAGAAGAGCACTTTCATGATACTGAGACTTCCGTAAAGGCAAATCACACACACATTACATAATCCTTTTCTAAATATTTATCTGTACGAGGAGATCTGTACGAGTATCTGTTGCTGTGCTTTTACTGAATGATTAAGTCAAATAACTTTACTTCTCTGGTTCTTAAAAAGTTAATTCAAGCTTCCAGCCTAAATTTATGCCTGACTATTCTGTCTTTACTTATTCTTGTGACAAGTTTGTCATTTGTGTTAAATAGTCCTTTTACTTTCCTGCTGGTAACCTCCATTACATCCTTGTGGATGTCTTTGTTTCAGTGAGCAATACCAATGAAGGTTTTTGGGTCTACTACCTGTGTCTAGTTTACCTTCTGTGTCTGTTCTAGTTTAAATTAGCCTTTCTTGAACACAGATTTCCAAAAAATGTACAGTTAACATTTCTCTAATTCCTTGTAAAATTATTTTAGCTTATTATTTATTTCAGCTGGAAATAAGCCATTAAATGCATCTGTTCTCATTTTTCTTTTCTACAGAGACATCACACTGAGTCTGGAGGTCGTCCTGGTGCTATTTCTGTTCTTTTATTTGAACATAATGAGATCTTTGACTTTTTCTCACATCTGAGGTGTGATTGTTTCCATCTTGTTTGCATTAGATGACGGCCTTTTCCTCATTTTCAACTTCTTCATGATTTATAAGACCTAAGGCAAAAAAAATCATATTATTTTGAAGAATGCATTATTATCTTTAGTGAAATTCTCATCCTGAGCAGCAGAAGTTTTGTTTCTTCTTTCTAAGGTACTTTTACAGCTGAACAACTGTTTCAGTAGTTGTGAGGTTTAACTGATCTTTTAAGTTGAATATTTTGTTTTTACTTATTTCTGGGTCATAAGGTTTGTTTGCTTATTTGTTAATTTGTTTTCATTCTTTATGGTTTCTCTGCTTAATCCACATGTTTTTTTTGAAAGAGGGGGTTCATTTATCCATTGACTGGTAGGTTTTTCTTTGATAGCTATTTCTTTTTCTTGGGATGAAACATCAAGATAATTTCTGATCCTTTAAGGATATCTGACCTCTTCTTCATATTACAGTAGCTGAGTTATGAAATTTAGTAGTAAATTTTATAAGTTCTAAGCTTTATTCCTGAGTGTTTTGTTCTAAAACTGAAAATGTTAACTAGTTACTTAATTTTGTTTATCTGGTCATGTCACTTAAACTGTGTAAGTTCATGATGACTTTACCTAAAGTTATTTTCTATAGCTATTGAACTAATGGAAAGATAATATAATTTTTTCAAGATTCCATTATACTTTGGCAAAATTCTGTCTTGGCTTTTGTGACTACATTGACATTAGTAGAATATGTTTTCTAACCTTTGTCTGTGAAGTAAAATACTATAATTACTTACTTCTTACCAATATTTATCTTCCTGACAGTAATAAATCTGTTCCCATTCAAATCCCACCTTGGGAGCCTGCAGCATAACTGTGGTAATGGGAACCCTTCCTTGTGTCGAAGGAAAATCTGTCAAACCTGAGATGTTTTGACATAAAGTCTTAAGGTTCAGTGAACAAGCATATTTCTATATAACTTTTGTTTCATCAGGAATTTTTCTCACACACAGCTCCACACACATCCCCCAGATAGATGATATAAACTTTAATCAAACACAGATCTTGCAAACGACAACCAGACAAACCACCAAGCAACTGAGAAACAAAACCTTGGTCCTCATTCTAAAGAACATATCTCTCTCATGCTCATTCCAGTGCTTTCTGCTCTTTGCTTGCTGGTCCCTTTAAATTGCCTGAAACATTTGATAAAAAGGGGAACTACATGGAGTCCAACTATAAAAAGCCAATGGCAGGCCCTTTTCCTATTTTGAGAGCTTCCACAGAAGGAAATCGTATCAAAGGCTAGAAATATTAACAGAAGGTAATTTTACAATATAGGACTAGTGATAGCAGTTTAACACATTCAAATTATTCAGCTAGAGTGATCTGAAGTAGAAGGAGGTGTGTGTATGCATAGATATATATATATAAACATACATACATATGTACATACATGTATGAAGGATAGAGAGTCAAAACTTAGGAACTTGAATAAAGCAATGGGCTTTTTCCATCAGTATTTTTCCACTTCCCAAAATAATAAGCCTGCAAGCTGTAGCATGGCTTGATATGAGGCCTGACATAAGAAGCATAGAATCATAGAGAGGTCTTGGTTGGAAGGGACATTTAAAGGCCATACAGTCCAAATCACCTCTGCAATAAGCAGGGACATCTTCAACTAGGTCAGGTTGCTCAGAGCCTCGACCAACCTTACCTTGAATTTTTCCTAGGATGGAGCATCCATCACCTCTCTGGGCAGCCTGTACCTGAGTTTGACGACCTTCATCGTAGAAAATTTCTTTATTGTAGAAATTGTGTGAATCAATCCTGTTTTAGTTTAAAATCATTACTCCTTGTCTTATAATTACAGGCCTTGCTACAAAGTCTGTCCCCAGCATGACCTTACTGACTACCTCCGTAAATGAGAGATCAGGAGAAATCCCTGATCCCAAGACTCTGTGGTGTTCATTGTGTGCCTATATTGATTAGAGCTAACTCCTTCACATCTATAACATTTCTCTTAGTATCTCCTCTGGATCATGTGATTCATGTGATCTTTCTTACACTAAGGTGCAGTTAGAAACCTGAGGTGTTTTCTAGGTCAAAATGTACAAAGTAATGGGAAAGGTGTGTAGTAGTTGCCAAAACAATATTTTCATGGCATGAAACTTAGCATATAGAATCATAGAATCATAGAATCAGACAGGTTGGAAAGGACCTCTGAGATCATCAAGTCCAACCTTTGATCCACTACCATCACAGTTGCTAGACCATGGCACCAAGCGCCACATCCAGCCTCATCTTAAAAACCTCCAGGGACGGTGAATCCACCACTTCCCTGGGCAGCCCATTCCAATGGCTGATTACCCTCATTGTAAAGAATTTCTTTCTAAGATCTAACCTAAACCTCCCCTGGCACAGCTTGAGGCCATGCCCTCTTGTCCTGCTGCTGATTGCCTGGGAGAAGAGACCAACCCCTACCTGGCTACAACTACCTCTCAGGTAGTTGTAGAGAGCGATGAGGTCTCCCCTGAGCCTTCTCTTCTCCAAGCTAAACAACCCCAGCTCTCTCAGCCTCTCCCCATAGGACTTGTGTTCAAGAGCCTGGTTGCTCTTCTCTGGGCCCCCTCCAGTACCTAAGTGTCTTTCCTGAACTGAGGGGCACAGAACTGAACACAATACTCCAGTTGTGGCCTCACCAGTGCTAAACACAGGTTTCTGCTGGCCACACTGTTCCTGCTGGCCACACTGTTCTTGATGCAGGCCAGGATGCCATTGGCCTTCTTGGCCACCTGGGCATGTTGACATGGTTTAGGTTGAGTCTTACTTTTTTTAAAGATATAGGGTGTGTCTGCTTCATGAAGTGGTGTGGGATTTTTAATGACAAGGAGTGAGAGGTAGAAGTATAAGCACAATACTTAAGTATTTGCTTGACAAGAAGGAAATTATAAGTCAAGACACTAAGCAATCCAATGTAACTTCAAGTCTGGCCATTGCAGGCTGAAAGACTTCTAGAGGTCACTTCCAGCTGAAATTGTTCTTGCCGTTATTAACTTGCCATAATGCTAATACTATGCAAGAATATAGACCAAAATAAAGATTATAACTGCCTCTGGTGTGTCACCAGTTCCAGTCCAACACAGGCCAACATTGTGTGAAAAATTCTCTCAAATAATGACCATTTTGTGGTTTAAGGGTTAGAGATTATATCTTCCTCCACATCTGCTTCACACAATAGAGCTTCAGCAAGACTGATAGAAGCTGCACCACAGGAAAACTATGGCTCCTGGTATTTGTATCATAAGATATTAGTGGTGTTCACAAGTACAAACATGATTATGATCTGAATTGCTCCCTTATTAAAGCCTGGGACATTCCAAGAAGGTCTTGTGCCTCTGCTATGTGTCTAGATCATGAGTACAGTATGTAAACCTTCAAATTCCAGTTGTGTCTATGATACTTTATTATCATTTATTCATTATGTAGCATCTTGAATTTGGTGATGGAGAATATTTGCT
Organism: Pachyramphus minor; assembly: GCA_013397135.1. Classification (NCBI taxonomy): domain Eukaryota; kingdom Metazoa; phylum Chordata; class Aves; order Passeriformes; family Tyrannidae; genus Pachyramphus; species Pachyramphus minor. Next base: position 14,977 of record VYXB01000621.1, read on the forward strand.
CTCCTTAATACTTTACTCCTGAATACTACAGCTCATGTTAATACTTTACATTATTTTTAAGCAAATCAACAACCTCCTGGGAGGGTCTGTGTGGCTATGTTTAAGACACTGCATAAATGCTTTATTGAAGGGGATCTCCTTCTGGTGAACTTCTGGTAGTACTCTGGCAACATCTGGTAACCAAATCTCAAGTGTTGGCTAAGATTCCTTGCCCTGACTTTGAACAATTTTGAAAATGTAGTCCCAGTGGACAGTATCATAATTTTAGGAAAACGAATAATGAATTTTTCCACAAAAAATAAAATAAAGGCTTTCTCACTTTAGATGTGGCATCCACCTGAAATAAAATATGTTTTCAGTATCTTCAGCTGTACTACAAGTTGAGGGGTTTGGTGGAAAACAAAGTAAAAACAAACAAACTGGATCCTTTGAACAATAGCTGTTTTTCTGACGTATGCTATATACATATACAAGAATCATATTTTCCTATAGCATTATATCTATGTTTCTATATGTAATGATAATATCTGTCTTTTATGCTTGCCAGGCTAAATATCAGTCCTGGTAACAGCTACCCGTTCAGAACTCAGTCATCATGTTTTTGTTTATGCACGTAATTCCCATTGTTTTCCATAGGCATCACAAAACCCAAAACAACAGGATAATTACGTTCCTGAATTGACTCCACTGATTGTAATGAAATTATGCATGATTTACACTGGCATAACTCAGAGCAGAAGTTGACCTCACAGTCTTTATACAAGCTGGGTCTTAACCCAGTAAGATTTTGGTCAATCCCTTTCAAATATAAAAAATATCTTTTATAATAAAAGTCATAAGACTTTTGAGCATGACCTTCAGCTTTAACAATTCAGAAGCTCCCAGAGTCCTTCCCTTCTTTAAAGAATGAGAATAAATTCTGACAGCTGAATAAATATAAAGGGTCTAGTGTCAGTCTGAGAAAACAGGTTTTCATTTTGCCACAGATGACTTTGGTTCACAGGTTCTCTGCAGAAAGGGAAATCAACATCTGCTTAACACAGGATTAGTTGTTGTCCAGAAAAGCCTATGGACAGAGAAAAAATCTCTGTCCCACACTTACTACTGTACTAAATGGGCAGCAACAGAACAGAAAACTTTTTCATACCAATGCAAAATGACAGATTCACCTTCTACACTTACTCTTTTTCTCTTCACTAGTTTCTCCCATACATTTACACTTTGTTATACCTTCCCTTAGGCTGCCAGCTTAGCTCAGTGCGCTTGGCTGATATAAGGTCATAAGAGAGTTTCTGTGTCACTGAGTATCTGCTAGTGATTTCTATGTAAATGTGACTTCTATATTGAAAGTGGGGGTTTTTATTTGGTTGGGTTTTGGGGTTTTGTTGGTTTTGTTTTGTTTTGGTGTTTTTAAATAGGGATATAAACATAGAAATAATTCTATAACCAGTCTTTAGTCAGTGTTTATATATATTTCTGATGTTATTTTTTTCTATTTAAATCCTCTAGTTTACATTATATTCAAGGAGCTCTCAGCATAAAGACATAGTAGATGACACTTTCTGCAAAAAACCTGTGTCCTTTGTTCTTATGAATGCGTATGAGAGGGAAAGATGGATTTGAAACCTTAGTGCTGAAGGAAGCCCTTCTTTTTTTATGAGTATTTTAATTTACAGCAGGCATGTGTTACTATTCTTCTTGTCTTCTCCCTCTGTGTCTATTTTTCTACAGAAGAGTGAGGCAAATTTCCAACTGAGGGTCTTAAAGCTCATTAGGGCATTTGCTACAGGAATGTGTCACAGAAGAGGGTTTTTTAATTTTTCATTTTCTTCCTGACTTTTTGCTGCCTGGCTTAGACAGCACCCTGTTCGTGTCTTCCCATGAGGTGCCTGCTATGTGCCATTGTTCACTTAACTCTGTCCAGGATTTTTAAGAACTTTATTTACATCTGTGGTTTCTACCCCAATTCGTGTTATCTAATGTGTAGGTTCTGAAGTGCTTTATGTGTCAGTGTCTAAACCTGGGCAGAGCTGCTATTACAAAATAAGCACTAATGATAGAGTTTTTGTAAGGCACAATTCTACAGGCCTTACTGTACAATTTACAACTTCTGCAGTCATATATGCAAACCAGCATCTTGGGGCTTGCAGCCAAAAATCTACCTAATGTAGACTGTAGTAAATAATTCAGAACAACTAATTTATTTTAGAAAAGAGCCATTATAGGGCCATGAACAATATGAAACAGAGAGAGACAGAATTCACAGAATACATTACTTTCTACTGATTATTTGTTCAGCTCCAGCCAGCAAACATCATTCCTGATTTGCATTACGACAGAAAAATTAATATGAGTACAGTCACTCTTTCTTGTATCCTAAAGTCTTTAGACCATGAAAAATATCTAGGAATGTGTGTGTTCTTTCCCACAACAGATGCTAAATAACAGCTTGTAAGTAAAAAAAATGTTATCAAAGTCAGTGGTTCAAAAAAAGGCGTGTGTTTTTTTTCCTTTGAACACATTTAATATATAACAGAAGATTAAAAATCATAAAGGAGGGTTAAGCTATATATCAATCACAACTTTGATTATGCAGCAAACAAAAGCTGGTAAATGTTGACTTGATACAAAACATTTTGATCTAATAATATCTCTTTGCCTCCAAAACTTTAAAAAGTATTACTTAAAGGCTAATGAAGGGCATAGGATTCCTTCCACTGAACTCAGATGGTCCAGAGCAGCTTCTCAATCACCAGCAATGGTATAGTAAAGTAGTACAATTCAACTTTGCTGTAAGTCAACCAGTGAGCTTCCCAGTAGATCCATAGCCACACACAGCTGGAAAATATCTGAAGGAAGGGTGCATGGCTAATGTTAATGAGACAAACAAACAGAGTAATAAGAAAGAAATAATTGTTTACACATGTTGAAATGCTTGTATTATATGTTCAGGATCCACATATGTGGCCACATTTGTGCCATAGGAAATAATCAGGTACCTTTTACTACCAGGCTGTGTGAATGCCCAGAACCACTAAGACTTCCATGAAGTCCTTACTGATTTTTTTTCCATTATTGCTCTTCACATTTCCAGTTATACAACTCTGTGTCTCTGTTGTTTTAGATGGTCTGGTGGGGCCATTTTATGCAAAGTGATGTCAGATGGGTCTCAGATTCAGTAAGGTGATTGAGAGTCCAGCAAACCAACATCTGTCCTTTAACAGGGATGGCATTTTACATCTTCATTTGATCCCTGCACTAGACTGAGCACAATAGCAATAATTATGTTTCCCACAGGAAGAAACATATCCTAAGGAGAAAGGAAGTGTAAAATTTATTGTAAAACCAAGAAAAACATTCTGTCTTATGGAGATATTTTTAGGCAGGTTTTCTCAAAAATAAGCAAATAATTTACCTTTATTTTTGTTTGTCTTTCCCATAACTTTTGAACATTCTGGACAGTGTCAATCAATTGAGAAATAGAAGTTTTACAAAGTTGTTAAAACATCTGGAAAACAGGGTTCAAAAGAGACCTAGAAGTCCCTTTTAGTGCTGTGATGGCAGAAGAAACTGCAGCAGAAGTTCATAATTCAGAAGACTCCAGCTACCCAACAGAGAAAGTCCAGCCACTGGGAAATTTCAATCAGTGCAATGAGCAATAAGTCACAAACCGAATGGGAGACCATACTCCAGTAATCAAGAAGAGTAAGTAGGTTATGGAGTTATCTGTGCTTTTTTGTTTGTTTGTAGTTTTTAATATAAAAAAAAACTTATTCACAGTCACATGTAAAATAGATTATTTTATTTAAATTGTATTTAAGAAGTCCTAAGCTTTAAGAGTTCATTTGATGTGCTATAACCAGCAGAGTATCTTGAATTTTGATCTTTTTTAATTTCCTTTTCTTTACTACTTGATGATTTTTTCTTGTTGTTTTCCTGAAGTGCATATTTAGTAAATTATTAACATTTCATTAAAGATTTGCAGCAATTTTTGTAGTGTACTTAATTATGGACTAAGTAGATTAAGTACTAAATGATATGCTTACTGGAAATCATATTAAAATATTTAAATACATCCAGGGAAGACAATAATAGAATAAATATGTTGCTCCTACTTACAAACTCTTTACAAATATAGTGAATCTCAGTCACAAGGACAAAAGTAAGGGTTTTGGTCTTTCTGCATATCACTGGTATTTTATCAGCTATGGTGCAGAATCCAGCACAACAAAACACAGCAATCTACGTCTAATTGCTATAAAGGGAACCATATTTTTGATCCTGACACAAATAGAATTGAAGCATATTTTCAAATTGTGAGTCTCCCAAGTTTTTGACAGGGAATTCAAATAAATTTCCATGGAATGTGCACAGGCAGATTTAGGATTTGGTTTTTTTAAGGAATGTTTTCTGTCATATAAATTGCAAAGTGAACTAACATAATAGCCATGACATGTAATTCTGAATTACTATGAAATTCTTTCATAATATTTAACAAATAGTTTCTCATAATTTCTGACCAAGCTGGAGGTATGTTTGGAAAGGGTTTGATTAGAATGAGCTAAAAGGCATCTCACCACCACCCACTACTACTTTCTTAGCTACTATTGTTTTTTTATATGGGATTCCATTGTGTGAACCAGAAATCTGCAAGATGCTTAAAGTCACCACAGTGTCTTCCAGAGCACAATGGTATACCTACTGCAACAAGTAATTAATCTTGGGCTCAAGATTTCCTGATGGGAGCCTATTGACCTCAGCACAATAGATGAAAGTATTTTATCCTGTGTGTTCCCCTACTGACCCCTTGTCACCTTTTTTCATGCACTGTCTGCTCTCATACCAAACCAAAGAATTCATCCTTCACTCTGATATTTGGGGTCTGCCTGACCCTCTCTTGCTGGAACAAGATTTCTTGATTTTGCTTAAGAAGATCACTCAGTAAGAAAAGTCTGGCAAAGTTTTACCATACATGAATGAATGAGCTCAGAAGTTAAGTGTGAGGGATGCTGTGCTTTACTTATATCCCTGATCTCACACAGTTTTTAATGGGAAGCTGCATGCCATCTCTGCATCTGCTGGGAGAAAAACTGAGGAACAACTGGACACACTTAGGACTAACTGTGCAAAAGGACATCAGTGCAGTTTCTCACAAATCACCATCGTGGTCTTCTGGGACAGCTGTTGCAAGCTCGGGAAATGAACCTTTGAGATGTCTGGCACACTAAATAGTCATAAGGGTGGGTGGGAAAATGGCACATTATATCACAGTCCAGCCATCTGTATGACCACCAGTATCCAAGTCACTTCTAAACTAGTCCAGAGAGTGCTCCTGTAGGTAATTAACACATGGACAATTTTAGCCTCATTCCTGGGGCTAATGTCCATAATTAGGTTAAAAGAGACAGATCTAGGGTAGGTACCTGAACCTGATTTTTAGAGACTGTCTCTTCAGAGTTTTCTTGAGTTCAGGTCTTTTTGTGTGTCTCGGACTGCAGAGCCAGGAAGACAGGTACTAAAACTGTTTCCAGAGCACTGATAAAATCTTTTGTCTCCCAGAGACTTGCAGTTAGAGAAGGTGGACGGTACCTTACAGACCACACCCACCCAGTGCAAGGAATGTGTAACTACCACTGTTTTCAGCTCTCCAGACTGCAGTGCAAAAGCTAATATTGTCTTTTGCCAACTTAAAAAGTTAAAGAGCTGTTTCAGCCTCACTCCTGTAGCAGCAATTACCCTCTGCTGAGAAAGCCATGCTGTAAATCTTCAGGGTCCCCTGACACTCTCAGTGACAGCAGACCTCCAACTGTAAGCCACAAGACACTTCAAAGGCCATCTTGGATAAATATGTGAAAACTGTCCTAAACTCTTAGAATAACTGTAGTCCTAGAGTGAAAGTCCCCTCCCCCATTCCCACCCATCAGGCTCCCATTTACTGTAATTGCTTCTTCTTACTTCTCTGTGCCTGTCATTGGGAAGACTTTCCAATGCAACATATTCACTCCCCCACGCAGGCTTGAAGTCTCTCCAACAGGAAAACACTGAAAAATATTTCCCCTGCAGATAATCATACTGTCATTAGAGCCTTTAAAATTCTCCAGTGTCTTCCATATTCAATTAATAAATTACCTTGGGCCCAGATCGTCAATAAATTAGAATAACATTATTGTTATCAATGTTAATCCTCTCATTTAGTCCAGCTGCATATCTGGATTGTCTGGACTCAGAGGAAGTTTGCTACTTATTTGAGTGAAATGGGAACTTAAAATCTGGATTTTTTGTCTCTCCAACAGTCCCCTGCTATCTACCATGTAAGAGTAATACAAGCAGAAGGCAGAAAACACAGTTCTCTATAACAATGCCTCTCCAGCAGTCCATCTTAACAACATAAAGTGTTGCAGGCTGGTTTGAGGGTGACTTCAGTCTTCTGTGAAAGGGCAGTGACCAGCAGGTGACCTGCAGTGTGAAGGGAGCGCAGGAGATGCTGTGACTTCAAGTAATGCCTAGGTTTGCTGAGAAAAATAATCATTCTCTGCTTATCCTTTCTCAGTTTGCAACATGGTGGGCAAGTGGGAAACTATTGGTTGCATTCTGCTGTCATCTCTCGAAAAAGTGTAGGTGAGAGCAGATGCATGGGTAAGTCCGAGGAGCTTTAGGAGACAAAGATGGTGACACGTGGCTCTGGAACAACTTGAGATATGTGAATATGAAAAAAGTATATGGACATGTATAAACAAGTTAAAACCTTCTTCTGGTGCTTTTTGGAAAATTTAAAGAACATGGAGAAAGGGTGATGAGAGCAGAGAAGTTGGGGAAGATGTGAGCAGGAAGAAATGTTGAGGACAGATGACACTTGGAAGGCAGAATATTTCCCAAATCAGTTCTTCTAAGGCCCTGTACATTTCTGTACATGGATACCTGCATATGTGTTCAGGAAAGATATGGAAACAATAAAGATTTATATTTCACATGTGTCTTTTTCAGACTTAAAAGGCAGTGCTATGAAGCACTGTGCCCTCCAGAGATTACCCACTAATCTCTTTTAAATGGAATTTGGTCCTTCTTTGGTCTTTCTCTCTTTGGCTGAAAAGCCACCAACTTTTCTGTCCTGACAGTCGGCCTCTGTCTAGAGCAGACATTGATGGTGAGGACTTAGGTATTTTCTTTGAGTAACTTGTGTATTTACACAATGTTCATAAGGCTTATTCACCTCAAGAAGTGGCAACAAATGCCATGAGACATTTGCATTAATTATCATCAGGTAAGGTCTGGCTTCTGGAGGCAGCTTTCTTAAGATACTGTGTTTCTGAAAAGCTCATGCAATACTAATTGTGTGGCTGATAGTTGAAGTCCCTGACCCAGACCATGAGTTTTACAGGTGGAATTCTCTAAAGATGAGGTTATTCACAGAAATAGCAGGGGCCAGTGGGTGGGTGGTCTTATATGTCCACTGGCATGATGCATTCAACCTACCAGCAACACAAAGGAAACATAGGAGTTCTCCTAAGAGACAAATGCAGAGCATACAATGATTTAGACACAGTTGTTCCATGGCATCTTCGTGTCACCTAAGAGGAATCACCAGTGCCTAACATAAAAACATGGTTTTTTTCTTTAACAACACTAAATGATGTAACCTTACTCACAAATGCAAAACAGAGGTCATTACCTCATATTTATAACATTATCTAGTGTGCACTATGCACATAACATATTTTCCTTCCAGTGGTTTTGTGCTGTGTTTCACCTTTTTTTTTTTTAATCAGTGTCAAGTGAATAGTGACATGATAAATATTCAATAAGGGTAGATAACAACCTTGTTATATCCAAGGTACCTGATTCTGTCTAAATCATCTCATTCTTTATTACTTTTTTTTTTCATGGGCACCTTGTTCCTAATACGGATTGAACTGAATTGACTACTTGTCAAGATTTTGGATCACTGTATGAAAGAGTAATAGGCTACATTTATTCACGATTTTTCTGGTTCAATTACATATACCAGCTCTCCTGCTATGGACGAGAGATGATCTTTGTTTTCTAACAGTATTATAGAACCCTTTTAACAAATCTTGTCTGGATTCACTGTTCCTAAACAATAACAGCTTTTCTTAGTGGAGTTTTACTTTAAGCCACAAAATAGACTATGTTCATGTGACATAGACATTTCCAATTTTTCATCTCTCAATTAATTAAAATTTTCTATTCTCAAATATTTCACTCATCTCTAAAATGTTTCAGAAAAATGTTTCAGGCATAAATGAGTTTGCAGCAAGAGCTATTTTTATGTATGTTTGAGCAGACAAAGAATATTAAAATTATTCAGCTGGATAATAAATACTGCAAGAGCAGTTGGAAGACTATTTTTTGCAACATTCTTCTTATAAAAGATGTGTATATCTCAGGCTCACAGTGGTCATTTCAACAGTTTAACCACCTAAACTCTTCCACTCATAGTTTAAAAAATGCTTTGGTTTATACACAGTGAAAGAAAAGAAAGTTCTGGTGTAGCTGATGTCCTTGTGAAGCACAGCAAGGAAGGCTGGAAAGGGTCTAAAATTCAGCCTCCTTCTCTATACAGTGACATGCCTAGAGCAAGCTCCTCCAGAGCCATTCTGCTGCCAGCTCGAGGCCACAAATATGTATGAGGCTCCTGATACTAAAGGTAAGCAGTGAAGGTTCGTAGCTCCTACTTTGTGCTCCCTTGGAAGTCACGTTTGATTCCTTTGTCAACAAGAGCAGTCTCAATATCCTACCTGCATAGAGTACTTTTCTTCCATAGAATAGACTGGACTAGACTAGAGCGGGTTAGAATTAGTATTAGAATTAGAATTAGAATAGAATAGAATAGAATAGAATAGAATAGAATAGAATAGAATAGAATAGAATAGAATAGAATAGAAATTTCACTTAGAAGGGGCCTACAGTGATCATCTAGTCCAACTGTCCAATCACTTTGGGAATGCCCAAAAAGTTAACGGATATTATCAAGAGCATTGTCCAAATGCTTCTTAAACATTGACAGGCTTGAGGCACCAATCACTCTCTAGGAAGCCTGATCACCCTCTTGGTAAAGAAATGCTTCCTAATGTCCAACCTACACCTTCCCTGGTGCAGCTTTGAACCATTCCCATATGTCCACTCTCTCCATGTCCTCTCCTCAGAAAGCTGTAGAGAGCAATGGTGTTGTCCCTCAGCCTCCTTTTCTCCAGACTAGACAATCCCAAAATCCTTAGCCACAGGACAAACTAAGGAAAAGTACATCTAACATCAGACAATGGAGGCTGCCAGTCTGCTGGGAAGAAATCTGTTATTGGTCTGCGAATACCAGGTCCTCAGTAATAGAAAGAATTTTAAGAAGAATGTTAGGACAAAAACAGCTTCTCATGTGGAAAACAGCCAAGAAGGACTTTGACTGTAGGAGACAGGGAACTATAAGCTCAACATTAAAAATTTTGGAATAGATACATAGATAAAAATGGAAGAAAACATCAGTGTTTTATTCAATTTCTCTCTTTATTTCTAATATTTAACATTTCAGTAGTAGCTTAAAGAAGACCTACATGAATCAGGATTTGTATTATATTTTTTCTTTTATACTGAATGCAGCTTTGCCTTACTTTTTAGAAAAAAACTTAGTCTGATTCTGACCAAAACAAATGAGTAGTATGGATATTCAAAATACTGTACTATTGAAGCTGATGTAGCTCTATGGCAGTGAGATCAGACAATGTAGAACATTTTTACAAATTTGTAAAGGTGTCTGGCATCAATATCGTTTTATCTGTTCAGAGATATAACACTGTGGGAGGAGTTTTATGACCTGATCTTACTGATGTCACACATTTTTCAAGGAAGCTTATATTCTTAAAATCTCTAAGGGGAAAAAAAAAAAGGCAAAACACACCAACAGTACCTTACTCAATGTGAATATAAAAAGCTGGAGTATTCTAATGTTCATCACCTCCCTTACTGATTCTCAATAATTATATTTTTTCCTGAGAAAAACATAGTTAAATGGTTTGTCAGATCACATTAAAGTAAAAGATTAATAGTGACCATTTCCTGGTATATAGATTTTGTGACTCCAAGTGACAGTCTAAAATTTATGTTTATTTTTTCCAAGAGATAAATTATCTTGATTTTGAGGCTTTAAACTTTTCATTGATTTGAAGTCATATTGATGCATCATTAGTATCCTGGAAGTTGCTAACTTAAGTGATCCAACAGACCAGAGAGTTTTCCTGACTGAGATTCCACTGTTCTTCGCTGGGAAGGAAGCAAATGAGTATCACTTTCTAGTCTTGAACAAGTAAGGATGAAAATGTTGGTCAATGAGTGCTCAATACCAAGTGCATACTTCTCTCCAGGTCATTTCTCCAAAGCAGACAATGAAGTTTTGTGGATTCCTGAATTTCTGTAGTTTGTGTTGCTGTTGATGTCTGCAAATAGTCTACTCAAAACCAGGTAAAATATCCATTGGAATTTCTGATACGGGAACTTTTCTATTCTTGCACCATGTTCACTGAGCAATTAATATTTTTTTTACAACTCTGAAAAAGTTAGTTGTGAAAATTTACCATAGAAATCCATAATTGGGAACCTGATATGTTTTGAGTATTTATATCTGGTCATTTAAATATCATAGTATACTTAATTTTGCCATGTTAGACTTTAAACCTTTCTTTAACCAGAAGTCACATTAATTTAATTATTTAATATTTAGTGTTGCTAATTCAGGTAACCACAGTAGAGGAATACTGGGCAAGCCTGTGGCTGGTTGGTGTTTCTCAATCACTGCTGCACTGGTGGAGCCTGATCAGCAGTAATCAACTATCTCTACTACGTCTTTTCATTCTCTCTCTCTCTCTCCCTCTCTTTCACTTTCACCTTTTCCACCTGTACTGTGGAATGTACTCTGGACAACAGTAGCTGTCTGTGATAAGAGTATTTACAACATATATCATTGCCCTACATCTATTTATTGGCATCTTCATACTTTAGTTTAGTAACAATTCATGGTAGGACAAGATCTAGGACAGGAGGCCGGCAGGGTGAAGAACTGAGACGCTGGGAGGGTCGGGCAAGGATATGAGATAGTTGCATCCAAGTTAATCACGGTTACTGCAATGAGGGTGGAGTGATGTAAAGACATGGGCAACATGCCACAGGAGGCTCTTTAACTAGGATGTCACTTCATATTTAAGAGATGCTGATAAAATCTCTTAGTGCACTACACCATATGGACTTACCCATTCCAAACTTCAAGAATTTCTTTTCTACAATTTCATGGTGTATACTTAATTAGAGATGGAGAACACCTTAGAGACAAAGGCAGTAACAAGTTAAAGTTAACCCTATATTATCTGTGGATAACAATAGAGTCAAGTTTTAGTCAAATGGCAAGTTTTGGTTCTCATCAGACTACACTTAATTTTCCTCTCCCTACTGTAATTACAGGATAATTGAAATTATCTTCACTTTTTTCTTTCATCTTAGCTCAGAAGAAAGGAAAGTTTCTGCATTTATTCTATTTTGTCTTTTTTTTTTACTTTGGGTAGCCAGCAGTATGTGGAATATTTCAGATGATATATTACTGTGACTTTTTAAAATGTCATAATTCCAATTCTGTACTGGGGAAAAAAAATCCTTTCCTAGGATGATTCATAACTATTGCTTGCTTTCAATTCACAATGCAATCCTTATCAGTCTGTAAACTCAGACTCACCACAAATTATGTTTCCAGACATGTAAATTAAGAGCACCTTATAGTACTATCCTTAAATTAATAATGATGGGACTGATTCAGATGAAAGGTGGATGATCATTCCTTGTATTTGAGCCTCAGCTGGAGGTCTGAAATTCAACAGACTAAATCCAAATGCACAAATCACCTGGTTTTGAGTCAACAATTTGAACTAGCACAACTCCTGCATTTTGCGTCAAATTTCTTACTAAAATATTCAATGAGGTCGCTAATATCATTGCCAAGGATAACAATAGGAAAATTTTGCTAATAAGTCTTTCAGTATGTACTATGGTCATATAGCCTTGAGAAGTTGCCTTAATTTCATTACAATACCCCTGTTTAATACCAAGCTTTTTGCATGCAACTAACACTACAAGGTCGTACTTGAATGGCACTGTATTATGGGCTTCACTTTAGAAGTTCTGTTTTCTCATCAAAAACTATAAGGTTGCATTACACCCAAGATGAGAGTCTTTGATTTTTTTCATCATCAGGCTACACTTTAGATATGCAAATGGATCTGTGACCCATACCTTCTATTAATTTTAATTATATCATTTCAATAATGATAGAAAGTGTGAACAAGAGGCCATTATGTGTCTTTAGAAATCACAGCACATATCTACCTGTCTTTAAAAGATGCAATCAGCCAGAGGGTTTTTGTTAAGATTAACAATAATGTTAAGTAGCAATGATAACAGCAATCATAATAAGTCACAAGTAGTACAGGGATACACTTGATTTTTGTACCAGGAGGAGTGTGAGGGCAATTCAGTTATGTTTGCAAAGACTCTTGGGTCCGTCCAGATAATATAATAGGAGTATTATTGCTTGGCAGCCAATGTATTTTGTAATTGTTGCTTAAACTAACATTAATCTTGCAAAAAAAAGAGTAGTGTTTTAAATTAATTAATCTGTCTTTCATTAATACTGTATTAATTTAGGAACAAAATAATCCTGGAGTTCTTTTATTCAAGACTGCTAGCTTCATAATTTGATGACAAAAAGAAGAATGAAAATTGAAATATGTTGTTCGTCACTACCACTAGGAAATAGAAATACCTTTTCACATTTCTCAGGATACTTCTCCTTTTGTGGATTTTCTCTCAGAAATCAGAGTACAGTTAACCTCTCACAGTCGATAACTGTACACTTGAATAAATCAAAATTAAGCCTAATTCATTTTTAACCCTACACTCAGCAACAGTAATGATTGAGTATTTGTGACAAAACTGCAGAAGGGAGCTCATACTTTAAGGGTCCAAACATTGCCTGTGTTGAAGAAAATGGAAAGCTGAGGTGACCTGATCTGCCTCTGCCCATTAGGGACTTTTTGATAGTCATTGTCTTCAAGAAAAATAATTGCTTCCCAAGAATGCTCAGCTAAATCATTTTATTAGTGTGAACTGGATTAAGGTTATAGGAAGGTCCCTCTTGCTTCTTACCCAATAATATCTGACCATGCATATCAAAGAGTGGAGGAGGCAAATTATTCATTATTTCACCAGCATAATGAAAGCATAAGGGAGGTTTAAAAGGACGCTATCTGCAGCAGGAAACTGTCAAAGAACGTGGGAACACAGCCCTCCTGCATTTTTGTTTCAGCTCCGTTGATCAGAAGATTGAAAGGCCTGCTCTACCTACAGGGGTCCTCTGTTCAGGCCCCACAGTGCAATTATAATCCGTCCTCACCTCCTTTAGAATGACAGCCCAAAAACAAAGCCCAGAGCTTTTGTACAGCTTAGCATTCCTAAGAAACACAAATCTTCATTTCTTTCTTTTATTTTTTTTAACTCTTAAGAATTAATTAAAATTGCACTTATATAATATCAAGGGATAAAAAAGCTTAAAATTATCTAATACTTTTTAAGGGTCCAGTTGTTTTTTTTTTTAGAAAAGGATCAATTGCTCACTGCCAAAAGGTAGAGCAGCTCTGCTTTTGTCTTCCTGCTACCTCCAGGAATAAGGACTACAGTTGGCAGTATTTTGCATGAGGCTGTTTAATTTCATTTTTTTCTGCCGTTTTTCCTGTTGTCTACACATTTTAATGACAAAAATTTGCAAGTATTTGGCTCCTTAACGGCTCTTGCAGTTAATCTTCTTGTTGGATCTCTGCTTTTCAAAGGGTGTCTGAAAAAAAAATGCACCTCCACAACTAACATATATATTAGGTCACCGTAAAAGCATCAAATAGTAGGAAATTTGATGGCCTAAGTATATTAGGAGGTGGAAGAGCCATATGAGAAAGTAACATTTTTAATAGCTTCCAACAGCAGACTGTTTTGGAGGCCAATTTTAAAACAGTAGAAAACTACTAAACTTGCTGAACGTATTTGCTGTTTAATGTTCCTTGAGCTGGCCCACCACATCATTGTGGTTACCTGAGGAATGCTGTAAATTGCATGGTTATAGCAGCTTGGCGAGTCAAATGATTAACATAAAATGTTGAGGCTGCCTTGCTTTACCCAGCACAAACCAGTACCAAGCAGGCTAAAGTTAACTGTCAGGTTACATTGTAGAATGAGCACACAGAATGCGTTTGGCAAGCAAATCTCACATCATGTGTGTGACCTTTAAATGCATATATTTGCAGAAGGTTAGACAAGATTCCAGGCTGCTTGAAAGCTTTACTGGGTGAGATCAATACCGGATGCCACAGTATAGTCTAGCTATGCATGTGAAAGTGTGCTTTGGAAATGCAAAACCAGGTGATAACAAAAACTATGGCAATTATGTGAATTTTTTTCACTGTTCTCATCCTCTAACTTCTTATTTCCCATCCCGGACAACTTAGAATTACTTTTGGGCTGATTTGTCGGGTGGGGCAGAGGTGGGGGGTGGG
>VYXB01000621.1:29606-161295 GCA_013397135.1 Pachyramphus minor
GTATGACTACAATAAAAAATGGTTTCCAAGAATACAAGTACATTTACAGATCAGATTATATCGCAACTTACATTTTGCTATTTACATTATTTTTCAATTGCTTTATGATTTTTTTAATTAGTAAAGATATTTTTAATGTGTGTTAAAATTTTAATGTGTGTTAAATTTACTGGTTAAGGACCCTTTACAAGCATTTAGGAACACTGCATTTTGGCAAAATCATGCTGAAAAAGAGAAATATTTTAGTATCCCTTTCAAGATTTATTTGTTGGGAAGGTGTAAGGCAATGTAAATGAGAAACAGGCTGTTCACTCATAAAGCTAGTTCTTTCTGGTTTGTTATAGGTTGACTTCCTTTGTTCGAAAGGGACAAAGGCACATTATTTTATTCTTTTTCACATACGGTTTATCTCTTTGCCCTTTAAGTGACTCCAGTTGGATCCTTCATGTAACATACCCAGGAGCCTGAGGACAGAAGGGAACCAAGCAGTGAATAGCCAGTGGGGACATATCAAAAGCCAAGTGCCTGGTTTGTCATTCATTACATGTGCTATTACCTTTGGAAGTACTGTGGCATGGAAAATCACCTCTGGAGCAGTAGATGTATTCAGGGATTTGGTGGAACATCTGTCCCTGATATATTTCTGCAGCAGAACCTGAGAAAAAATCTGACGTGATTCTCTGAACTGGCCAGTGGAGTTCCACCAGCAAGGTATTTGTGAGGAAATGTTCAGAAATGTGGCTTTCTTCAAACCTATAGAAATCCTCCTCTTTGGGATGAGGTATTAGCTGTCTCTTGCTACATCATAGCAACAGTATTTACCAGATAGAACTTTTTTTATTTTCTTTTACTTTAAGTAATTCTGCAAGTTTTTATGTCAGAATAGATGTAGTGCTTGACTGACCTGCAAATAACTGGTGGTAACATATCCCTCTCTGGAATTCAGCACACCTCTTTGGCAACCTCTGGTAATGTGCAGGACAGATCAGACTCCAAAGACTAGGCATGCCTTGACACTAAAAGAAGGCTCAAATGTGATCAATCTACCTTGAGGAAGTGTATGACTCACTGAGCTCTGTCCAAGGGAATATGGAGTTCCACCAGAAAAACCAGTAGTTGTAGCTGTAGTTGAACCTTTTTATAACTTGCATATAATTCTGCAGAGCTTCAGGTCAGAGTTGGTTTAATGAGCCATGGTAACTGCAGGTTTATTTGTATAGTTGCTAATAAAATAATTGTGAGAGTTTCTAGCAATTTCCATTCCAGATATCTCTTCTACTACCTAACACCCATTAGCTACAAAAACCTACTTACTGATAGTGTTTATGAGGAAAAAAAGAGCATATGGACACTATTTGTTCCTATTAGACAACCAGAATTAATAATTATTTTTAATGGTTTCATTTTTGTTTTGTTGGGGATTTTTGTTGGTTGGTGTTTTTTTTAATAGGAAATAGAACTAATGAGCTTTTAAGAAATTCTGGAACACCTTAAGTAACTATGACAGATTTTTCAATTTGAGCAAATACACCACAGCTAGCAGTCTTCATGGTTCTAGCCCTAGTGTGATCAAAATATAGCCTAAAGAAGAATGTATAGTCTTAAAAGGTCATCTTGAGTCAGTGTTTCCAGTTTCTTAATAATTTCTTTAATACTGTTTTTCTCGAGTCAAATGATTACATTTTTCCAGGAAACACTCTTAAAATGAAAGAAAAGCACAGATATATGAAGTTATCTTACATTTTATTTCCCCCTTTTGTACAGTGTGATCTGTCAAGTATAGTTCCTTCAGAATAGCTTTTCAGATACAAAACCTCTCAGAGTTTTAACTTTAAAACAGGATGATAATGTCATCCTTTCCCTGTAAACTAGGGGAATCACAAGAACAAAGCAGTAACATTGACCCCACAGCTGAAAGCCAGAAGAAACATCCATCCGTAATTCTCTAGAAGTGTCTGTCTGAGCTTCCTAATGCAGGGAAATTGCCTTGTGCTGCATTTGAATAGAAATACATCATTCATAGTCGGTGGACTATCAGTTAGAAAATAGGCATTTGGAGACTAAACAGATCTTCTTGAATTCTCTTTGTTCCCCAGCTGTTTCAGCTGTGAACTCATTCTCCTTTTTTTTTTTCTGTTACAGTTTACTGAGTTCATGTTAGAAAGCTCCTTTGGTTTATGGTAGCTTTCAAGAGTTGGATAAACTAAAGGGCGTTTGCACCTTTTGCACCTCCATGCCACCAAAAGACTAGATTGCTTATGTGTGTGTATGTAAGCATCCATGTTCTCAAAGGGAGATCTCAGTTTCTCATGATATTTAGGTTCAGATCAATCCCTGCTCAGCTAAGTCAGCCAACTGTTCCAGCTACTATGGCCACACATCCCCCCAGGAGTCCGTAAGTCTAATGGCCTTCAGGCATCCAGAATCTCCTCTGTCTCGCTAGGGAACTGTTCCTTGTATAGTAACAAAGGCATGTTCTTACTCTGATCTCTTTCACTGTCCCTAAAGGTAAGAAAACTCGATACACAGATCTGGCACTTCACATCTTTCTTTTTTCTGACAGTATCTGACCAAGAGCTGATTGGATTTTCTCCTGTACAAGCTCTGATATTGGAATTACCAGGAGGAGCCTCTTTAATTTTTTTTCCAAACATGTCTTGCATCTAAGAAGTCTTACAGAAAGATTCAGAGATTCATGAAATTACCATAAGCTGGTGTAAATTGTTATGGCTCAACCACAGCTAGATTCAAATAACATTCATTTTATGGATAACATTCTCCATATGGATAATTTTCACAAGAATACCTCCAATTAATGCAAATGTTAACCTATTTCTTTCATTCCATATAGGGCTGGGGTGAGAGAGTTGCATCCATATTCTGAGTATTGTTTATCACAACCTACTGGAAAGTAACTGACGGCACAATTTTTTTTTCTGTGCTTTGAAGCTTTGTCCTGAATGCAGAGATTTATCCCAGCTGAATGGCTTCAGTAAATATCATCTCTGTGCCTTTCTACTTGGGAAAAAAATGATATGAAATAATTTCTCTACCTATTTAAATATGAATGAAAATTAGTTTTTATTTTTCCATTAGTTTAAAGTTATTGACCTGGACATGTTCTCGTCACAAATCACTTTCAAGTGTGAATACCTTAATGAAAGAAGTAAGCCAGAGGGTAATTAAATTAACTGGTGAATGTATCTAAAAATGCACAAAGGAAACAATAAAAATTATTTCTTAGATTTTCAATTTATTCTATTTCAGCATGCTGTTTTGGGCTTGTATCTCACAATTAGTCTTCAATCTGAAATAGAGACAAAGAATGTACAAAATACAAGAAAAGGGCAGTATTCACAAGTTTTTTTGGCATAACAACATAAGGGACTATTGTCAGAGTTACAGAGTTTATTCTTGGGAGCCTAGAACTAGGAGCTAGGAGTTGAAATTCAGCTTTTTAGGCAAAAACTTTGTCAATTCATTTCCACAGCAAATGTGTCAGGTGTGTCAATTCATTTCCACAGCAAATGTGTCAGGTACGTTGAGATAGTTTCTCTGAAGATCAAAATTTTCCATCAAACTTGCAAACTTGACCAGCCATAGCCAGAAGATGCATTCTGAAGACATATGCCCTGTTATTTTGAAGAAAAAAAAAGGGAAAAGCATCTTCTCCCCAGGATTTACCTTTCTTCTTCAGGTCTTCTGCAGAAGGTAAAGAGGCTTCTGAAATCCTGCTTGGCTTAGTTGGGTTGAATTAGAAGTTCCCGATGGGTAATGCCTGTAAAACCTCTAAGAGTCAGCTGTAGCTAATGTTGAAGGGAGGAAACTGATGAGTAGTGTAAACATGCTGCTGTATACCTTGTCAAGTATGGTAGAGGCTGTGCTGAAGGCAGTCATTTTAAGGCACACCAGTTAATGAAGCTGCAAAATATTACTGCTTTGTGAGAACATCTTAAGCATTTCTCTTTAATTACTACAGTCATGGAGTTAGTATCAAGCAATTGCAGTCATGTGGATGCTTTTAGCACCCTTTACTACTTTTTTTAAAAACATTTTCACAAAGGTAACTTGTTGCTTAGAGAAAGACATTGGGGCTTCTGCTTTAAATACATATTTTTAAATCAGACATGCTAGTACCTGCAGAGAGTATCAACAGTTTTTATTAAGCTTTAGCAAGGCTCTTCCCCTTGGCAAGAGTTTCCACTGCCTGGTGATGATTTTATGGACAGAGGAAATGACACATTTACTGTTTGCAGACTGTCAAAAGGACAGTTGTAGAAACAGCATGGTGAAATTTTGGGGATGGGATCAAACAAAACTTCAGATCAAAAACTGCAATTTGGTATTAGTTTTTTAAGTGGAGCTCATTCAGCATATTGAGAAGCAAAAGAGCTGATTCACTGTTTCTTCATCCTTTTGAAGTTATGTTGATACTTTCCATGCAAAATTAACTTAAAAGGATACCTCCAAGATATCTGTTTGAAATCATGCCCTGACTTACTTTTCCCCACGTTAACTTAAGTAGATGTAAATTAAGATATGAGGATATTAAGAAATTAAGGATTTCTATTGCTATGCCAGCAGTAGAAGTCAGTTTTCATGCCCATATTGATGGAAAGTAAAACTGGAGGAGTTGCAGCAGCACAAACCAACAGATCTCCTAATTCCTTTGTAGAGGGGAAGAAAGACAGGGAAGATTTGTGGCCAGGGACCTGGGGAAGCAACTATAGATGTCCTGTTTAGATCCATGAGGTTAAATCCCCAACTGTAACCTCTATGAAAGGCATCACAAAGGTGCATTGCTGTACCCTCCCCCTGCCACAGATATGTCATCTGTGCATACAGGAATGAGTCAAATCCAGCATTTGAAAAATACTTTTAATGTTTTGGGTTTGGTTGGGGGCTTTTTGTTGTTGTTGTTGTTTGTTTGTTTGTTTTTAATAGATAAACCTTAAGGAAATATTTTCTTTATCACCAGTTTCCCTGGAGACATTCTCCTTTGAAATGATAAAGAAGAGTCTTTCAGTGCATGAGTTCTTGCATCACAGGCACTCTTTGGACAATCAGAGGAACTCTGCAAACCCTAGTGTAATATCCATAACAACACATGGCTTGTTATATTGTGCAGCTTAATCAAGCATAAAGTGATTTGAATATATTCGATTTTAATTGGCAATTGTCTTGCTATCTGTGCTTACAAACAGAGGTTGGAATAGTCGTGTTGACTTCTGTCATGTTGCTCTGCAGACTAATTTACGCTACCTTAGAAGACTTTGATTATTCAAAGTTGAAATAATTGTTTAGGCATAATTATAATATCAGAACATGGATTTCAGGTTTTGATAGTAGAAGTAATAGAGGAAAAGGAGAAAAAGTGGGTGAAAGTGGAAAACTAAGAAAACATTTTAAATTTTGGTTGGTCTACTCTTCAAGTACAATGACAAATGCAACTTAAGGTATTGTCCGACCTTATATCTTGTTCTGCTCTGAGAAAGAAGATGGACTGGACCTCCTTAGGTGTCTTCCAATCTCAATTGTTCCATTTTTATAAATACTAAAACAAAAAAAATGGTCAGAAAAATTCTAGTTCTTCAGTATGATTCTGCTTTCTGCTTGGTAGCTATGACCTACCACGGAATTTCTCATTTCATTACTGTTAACATAACTGTCACATTTTGTGCATATCACACTTGGTACACTTAAACAAAATACAATGCAATTTAAAATTTTTGATCTGTGTCATTCCTCTTCAGTATGTTTCTTACACTGGAGGAGAGGGTGAACTTCAGGAAAAACATGTATGGAAACTGTCCGTCTGTCCTCTACAGACTTTGCACTTTTTTTAATCAAAGAGAAACTTCATTCATTACAATAATGTAAGATCACCCATATCATCAAACTACAAAGGAAAACACTTGACATTTGATACATCTGATTAAAATTTTAAGAATTTTCTTGCACAATTAACCTAATTTTCTTACCCAACATTCAGGAGTGAATGCAAGAAAAATATAAATCTAGACACTGTGAAAATCATTCTGTTTATCAGGTGCTCTTTACTTTTCATTACTTTGTCACTAGCTGTCATACTGCCTTGATGATTATGATATAAAAAAAGAAATATAAAAAAAAAGAGAGGAGAGAAAGCAGCCATTACTCCTGCACATGCATTGTTATAATTTCAAGGGTTGCAACAGTGCTAACAGAATCAAGTCACCCACCTCCTCACCTGAGTCTGCTGTCAAGAATAAAGATATACTTCATTACATTCTAATTAGGGAAAGAAATATTGGTCTATCTGTGCAAAAAATGCTTTTTAGGGCATGGAAGTCAGATGCTTCTTGAGCTCTTCTTTGCCTTCAAGGAGAAGCCTGGGTGGGTCAGAGCACTCAGGCACCAGACTGCTCGGAGAGAACATGGTCTCTGTTTAAAGTTCACCCTCCCGCAACCCTTGCTGTTTCAGAGTTAACCACCTGCAGAGTAGTAAAACATAGGATCATTGCATTCAGGTAACACTGTCAAATAAGAACCTTTAGAGAAGAATCAATCATCTGGATTTGCAAGATAACATTTATATTTCTTTTAAATATTTAAATCAGGATACAAGATCAAGAGCTGGTATGTCGCCGTGCCTTCAGCCCCCCCTATTTCAGAACTCTGTAGCTCACTGCTCCTTTTCTGCAGTGCAGAGTGAGGTTCTTGCTATGTAAACCTAAGGAGCTCCACTCCAGTATTAAAACTATTTATCCACACTACCTATCTTTGTTGTGTCTTTAGATTATCTTTCATATAATTTGATATTATACCTTTTTCATTATGTGGAGGATCACTTCCAGAGCAAAATCTCACCCTTTTTTCATGAAAAAAGATGTTGCATAAAAAGGCAGTGCATAAACAAGTATTGGAAGTAGCTATTTAAATTCTGAATAGTAATAACAATCAAAGTAAAAGTAAAGATATATATATATCCAAAATGTAAGGAAAGAAAAATTTCTTATCCAGCAGTGCCCATCTGGCAGAACTATTGTCTATCCAATTGTAAGGCACCACAAATATGCTGCATGTCCACAAGAATTTTTATGTAGATACTGTGAAATCAGAATTTCTTTCCAAGCTTGTCAAAAGGCTAAAAATGTCCTTCTAGTGATGCAGCACCTGATGAAATCAGTCTCCAAACTGATGATTGCATGAGAAGTAAGCTTTGAGTCCTGAACACAGTCACTCTGAGGAACACTCAGCTGATCCCTCTCTTGTTGTGCAGATCCAGGTGACTGCAAGGCTGTTCCTATTAATAAGGTAGAGAAAAAGAGGCTGGATATGATAAACAGGACAGAACAGGATTTTACACTGGAGATCAGAGGCATATATAACACTCTCTCAGTTCCACACAGCCACACACACACGCAGGCAAGCAGAAGAGGCAGTGATTGCCCTTGCATAGTCATGGACTGTTAAATTTCTAGTTTCTCAGCAGTTTTCTTAGAGAGTGATCACCATCTAGCAGCTGTGGTCTATCCTTTAGAAGTCAGCAAAGTGAGTAGAAAGGGAGAACAGATAATGCAAGAAGAAAAGGAAAAAAATATAGGGAGCATAGAGGAAAGAGAGCAGACTGGCAGGCTGCACACTAGAACCTCCATGTAACACTATAATCTGGGCTCAAAAGCCACAGTTCAGATCCCTCAGCTCTAGGTCCTCACATCTAGTCAACAACACCAGCAGTTGTACCATCCATGCATTCGGCTTAGCCTTTGAGCTAGTTACTTTTTGTTCTTGTTGCTATTGGAAGACCATTGTCAAAACAAAAGGCCAAAAAGGACCTTCTGATTTCCTGTGTATTCACAGTAACAGCTCATTTGCCCAGGTGCCAGCCTTTCCTTTATTTTTGATACTTTCATGGCATTTGCCAGTGAACATTTTAGAGAGCAGTTATGTCCCCACTACACCTTCTTTTGGCTAAGCCTGTCATACCAAGCTGTTCCAATACCACAAATTCTCTCTTCTTATTGATTATCGAAATAACATCTCACCACAAGTGCTGGAATTCATACATTTTAGGAAGAAGCTTCCTTTTACTGTAGCCATATCTGTGCTGTTCTGCCTGTTCTTGAGGTGGAGTCTCTGACTTCATGATTAACAGCTTCATGAATTGGTGCGGTACTGCAAGGAGGTGATACTTCTGTCCTGTTCCTGACAAAACTTTATGTTTGCCTGGACTGAGAGGTAGCCAAGGAATCTAGATGATCTCAGGATCATTTTTTTTCATCCATTCAGCTCTTTCATCAAGCCCTGAAGAAAGCTTTTTAGCAAAGGGTCCCTAGTCTGTAAGGACAGCAGGGATTTCTGCACTAGATTAATACTTTGTAATATCCTAAGCTGCTTGAGATTTTCCTGACAATTTAGGGAAGCGGATGAGGTAGACCAGCTTGTTTCTTTTGCCCTCTATTACCATAATGATTTTATTTCACCAGCAGGTAAAGGAGTCCTTCTAGGTCCTTTCCCTGTGTGATGTGGATGTGGCAGCATCCCCAGAATGCTCCTAACCTGCTGCTCCTCACCCTAACCTGAAGCATGTGTTTGTATCATACTAAGTCATCACAGAGACCTTGTGCTCCAGCCTATTTTGCACCTTGGCTATGTCACAACTATTAATGTGATTCTGGCACTACAGATTCCTCACACATGGGAAAATAGGTCAGTGATTTATAGAATAATATTAAGAGTCATGAATCAAAATACGTGCCCATCTCTATACAATGAAATTGTACATTCTTGCTTCTGCACTGTCCTTTCCCTAACTCAGAATCAACCTGACTGTTGTGCACACATCTTAAGAGTCCAACATACCTTTTATTTTTGCATCATTTTGCCTTCTAATTTACTGTAAGATGTTCCAGGAGGTAATTATTTCTGATGACTGTGAAGAATTCCACACTCAACACAACTTCCTTTTCTTTAATGTGCAATAAAAATGCATTGATTTGAACCTTTTGCAAAATATAGGCTTGTTAAAAGGCACATTGTCTGCAAATCTGACATGCTAATTTCCCATATGTGATTGGATCAACATGCAGATACGCTATGGTAAATAAAACCCAAGGTTTGAAGAAAAGAATTTCTGAGTAAGTTTATTAGGTTAAAAACTGTTTTGTTTTGGTGTGCCACTGTTGTTGTTTTCTCTTGGTCCCACATGGAGAGCAAACATGGCCTGGAAGAGTGTTATGTCAAGTACCTCCCATCATGCATTGTCGCTGCTCAGTGAACTGGAGTCTAAAAAAAGTAATTCCTCATTTTCATCTTGACTAGGATTCCCCTTTTCTTTGCTGTGAAGCTGCACTAATCCTTCATTCAGCGCAACCCACACCCTCTGGTTCCACTCGGAGTTCTCCCTTTCTAACATCATTGTATTCTTTATCTGGGCCTTCTTCTTCCAATAGTACTCCTTGAAAGCTCTTTCACAGACAAGAAAGGA
This sequence comes from Pachyramphus minor, assembly GCA_013397135.1. NCBI lineage: Eukaryota > Metazoa > Chordata > Aves > Passeriformes > Tyrannidae > Pachyramphus > Pachyramphus minor. Next base: position 39,076 of record VYXB01000621.1, read on the forward strand.
CCAGCTCCATAATGGCCAAGTTGGCCCTTTTCTTTTCTCTCTCTTTTTTTTAAGCTTCCGACTGAGCTTTGCTATTTAATCTTCTTGAGGCGTTCAAGATGTCACTTGCCTCTGATGACTATAGACAAAAGGGAAATCCATCCAACTTGAATGCAGTGTATACTTGAATACATAGGGTGGCTTTGAAGAGAGTTTCTTGAAGTCTCTGTGTTTCATTGGCTGTCCTGGTGGCCTTCGTGCAGGTCTTAATGTGAAATCATATGCCCATTTACAGATCACATTTCTTGGAAAGTTACCTGAATTTATGCACCGGTAAATGTTAGGAGGTGAGATATAAATCAAAAGAGATTGTTTCAGTCAGGTATTTTTAATGAGCTAATGAGAATTCCTTTCTCTTCAAAAGTATAGATGAACATTTGTTGCTTTGTGGATGCTTTGCTTGGTTTGTACATCTTACAGGTAGCAGTGTTATATTTTCCCTTTTCACTGCTGTAAACGGAAAAAAAGGAGAGTAAGCAGAAGACAGGGTGCTGCAATCCCTTGCTCCAGGCCCTTCAGTTGCTGTTTGAGCACTAAAAAGTAAACATTTCCCTCACTCTAATACATTAATTTTAGACTTGTATTTTAGGAAACGTGAAACATTAATTCAAGGTATTTTAATAACTGTTAAGGACAGTATAGGTAAAATGCATTTCTTTATACTCATAAATGCTCGACATTACACCAGACTCCTAAAGGACTCTTTTGCCTAAAGGACCCTGGTTTTCCTGAAGTGCTGAATGCCCCAAGACAAGTAACTCTTAAGCTACTGGTTACCTATGAATATTTATACAGACGGACAACAGGCTGATGGTGTGGAGGATGTGGATGAACAATTATCTGTCCATATAAGTTATCATCAGTATAGATTACATAGTCTTTGTATAGATTCAATTTTGTGAACTTATTTTTGTGTCTCATAGCTAAAATTCTAGGAAAACAACAACTTGGTAATGTTCATGGAAGTGTGGATGTAAGTGCCAGCACTTTGACTAAATGGAAATATAGATAGGAATTTCTTCATTAAAATATGAATCTACCAATTCCTAACATTGGTCAGGAGAAGAAAACTCACAGTCTTTGTAGAGATATATACAACTTTTCATTTCCCATATCAATCATGAGAACAAGTTGAAGTTCAGATAATGGCCGGTTCCATTTACCCTAATTGTGAAGGACTTAGCCTGACTGTTTGCATTACAGACTGTGGCCACTGGGTTCTCAGTAGGGGTTTTCGGCCTACTCCATCCCGTAACAAACCCATGTTCATGCGTCGATTCAGATCCATCACCCTGAGATAAACTGTGAATATTGCCCTTTGTCCCGCGCTGCATTCTTTCATGCATTGTGTAGTGACTATTTAAGGATTTAAAGGCTCATTTGCACAATTCTTTTGTCAGCAGCCTGGGTGCAGAATGGAAAAGTGATGGCTTCTCTGTCTGGGTTATGCCCTGAAGCTCTTGTGAGAGGAATCTACATACATAAGTTTTTCTTACACATGCAGAATGTCAACACTAAAAAAAAAAAACGACCTGTCTGTTTCTGTAGCTTAAAAGGTTATGGGTTAATATAAGATGTGATTTGTTTTCCTCTTTTGTGGCATTTTAAAAAAATCAACACTTGAAAACAAACAGTAAAGGAATACAGAAACACTGGGTATTTAAAAATTCAGCTGATTAGGGTTGCTGGAATTTGCAAAATAAATCTTCTTTGCTGAAGGAGATTGATCACATTAATAATTTAGATGTTCTCCATTGCTCAGGAAATGTATGAGAAGATAATATTTCAAAGGTCTATCTCATCTGCCTATTATGCCTGTCTGTTTTGTTAATACATGTTTATTTAAACAAAAAATCATTGAAATTACAGTAGTTTTGCATAGATGTGCATATATATATAAATATATTTAAAAGTAGATACATTTATTTATTTATTTTAGAAAAAGATGTTATTCTTCCCCTCAAAGCAAAGGTGGTTCAAAGTTTACAGAAAAGGTTAAAATTTTTTAAAATCACCTGTTTGCACTCAAGGTGAGAACTCAGAAGGCTGTGCTCATTCCACCTAACAATTTATCTCCCTTATTTACTATATCAATGATTTTTATTTGACAGGGATGGATGTGTCATTATATTAATGAAATTTATAGTAATTTCTCACAAATAACCATTGAGGATTTGAAATCATATAGCAAAATAATGTCTCAGCAAACTCAAGCTGCTCAGCTAGTATATCCGAATTGTGAGGGAATTGCATTGCCTTTTTCCATACAGCATTTTTCATTAAGGTTTATGACTCAGAGTGCTTAAGAATTGGCTGCATGTCTTTTTCAATGTTCTGAAAATAAATTGTTTTGTAATGTGTCTCATATCATTTAGTCTGAATAAAATATGTGACACAAGTGACTCATGCAATTGCTAAAAAACTTGAAGCATGCAAGACTGTGGCCTTCAAAATAAATCTGATTGATATCTTTAGACCATTAGACCCTTAACAATATAATTATAAGCTGTTCTATTTGTCTATTTGTTTTCCACCTACAAGTTATTCACATTAGACTGGATATTGAATACAGACTAGTTTTAATCGTACTTCATCTGATTTTAATCAAACTCCAGATGTTTTCATTTTAAAAATACTTTGTTGGGGTATTCCAGTTTTCATATCAGTCATCCATCCCCACTGCTCTATAAACACTGTGAGTTTTTATCACCTAAATGTTCACTTTTCCCAAAGTTATTAAACCATTTTCTAGTCTAATGTGTGTGGTCAAGGTCTCTAAAGCTACCATATTAATCAAATTTCTTCTCAACACTTCCCTTTGCTGGAGTCCAGGCACCATCTAGTAACAAATGATGGTAAGTTATATGTTCCAAATTATGTTGTTAATGGCAACAGTTGGTTTAATCAATCTACAGCTAAGGTTTATAATCAGTATAACCCTTGCTAAAGCTTCTGACTATCACATTGACCATGTCTTTCCCCTGTCTGTTTGCCTACCTACATGTTTTTGCTTCATGTTTAACCTTCTGTTGCATACTGTAGATTGTGTGGCGCAAGAGCAGCTGCCAGTTCTGCAGGATCCCTAGGACTGTGAAACCTTCTCAAGGAAAAATATGTAACTGCCTCAACAACTGGTCTTAAATCCATTCCCACTGAAAAATCTGCTTGTTTGATCTTAATATAGAGATTGTGGTTTTTTCTTTTGAACCAGTAAACACAAGAATTTCAATGCCTTGAAGACTAAGAATGAATAATTTGTAAATATTTTATATGAAACATATTAAAACTACATTTACAATACAGACTTTTTTTCCCCTTCTATTTGCTAAGCTTGAAGCAGAATACTGAGAAATAGAAAATAGAGAAATCTTAAACTGAATACTTCTGATAGGACTGTGGTTCCTTAGAAGTTATGCAGATCATGGTGTCTGTATATCTGAAGACTTGTTTGTCATCCTTAAGTATAATGTGAACCATTGGTCTCCCCTCCAGGGAATTCCATGAAATGTTATGCCATGATACACGTCTCATTTCAACATTTGTATTACTCTTCTTTTTTTATTACATTCCTTAGCCTGAAGATACATAAAATCATGTGAACCCAAATGTAATGTGCTCCTGTGACAGACTGATGTCACTGACATCAGGTAGCCTTTGAACTCTGGCTCGTGGTCCTGGCTGTGAGAAATGGCTGGACCAGAGAGGATTCTAAATATTGCCACAATTTCAGAATAACTGGGGCCGAGCTCTGCCTTGACCCCACTACTTCAGTTAAATGCAAACGACCATTTGAAAAATCTTTTTATCCAATGTGCGTCAATAGTACATTGTACATAGTACAATACAACACATAAAAGATTCTGGTGTCCAGGACAATGATAAACAGTTATTCCTAATTGTAACAGTGTGAGGGAGTCCATGTGAGGGCCTGAAACAGATCACTGAGCACCGGGGTGTGTAGCTGGTTGTATTGGTTACCATCATCAGGGCTCTACCCACGCTTGCTACAGACTCGCTGACGGCTGAAAAGGCGAATGCGCGACAGACAAGTCCGGTTGCATACTGGTTACCACCATAGGAGGAAAATATAGCCCATAGTCCTCCTGAGTCATAGACATGGAAAGCATTGTCTCTTCATGTGTGCTCTGCGGTTTTTTTGACAGCTAGAAAGGTGACCCAATTCAAATCCAGAAACCTGCAGGAATGGTGTGCAGGAAGTCTAATCAGTCCAGAAATTCATGTTTGTAGTGCTAGATGGCTCCAGCCCACATGAAGTACCATCTCACCCATTTCTCCACTTCGCTAAAGGTCCATCATTGTCTGAAACAATGAAAGAAAAAGTGGCTGACAAACAGAAATCAGATGCAACAGTATGCCAAAAAAGGAAAGGGTAGAAAGAATTTTAAGAAAGTATCCAGTAAACATGATCAAATACACGGGCAAATACATCTATTACCAGACCTTCCTGACAGATGTTTGCCTAAACCATGCCAAAAAATCTCAGACCTGTAACATTTTTGGATTCTTTTCCTGGGGTTTTATACCAGTAAAAGATTTGTGTTTTGCACTTCTAACACTTGGTAATATCTGTTTTTTTCCTTATGTTCAAATATATAGGAAATACAGAATCACAGAATCATCAAGGTTGGAAGAGACCTTCAAGATCATCCACTCCAACCATCCAGCCTGCACTACCACTGTAACCCCTAAACCACTAAATCATACCACCCAACACCAGATCCAGATACCTCTTGAACAGCTCCAGGGATAAAATATACAGGAAAAAACTCCAAGACTTTTTTTTTTGTATCTTTCATAATGTTGTGTACAAGTTTTTGTGGATGCCTCATCTAGCTTTGGTTCAACATAATATATCAGCAGATGTAAATTAGATTTTAGAAAGATGAATGATGTCTTTACATGTGAATGACATGAAAACATATATTTAATATATAGTGCATATAAGCAGTTATATGACAATCCAAATAAATTTAAACAGATTCAGACCAAGTAAGGTCATAATAATATATTCCGGAATGTTACTATTAATTATATTTATATTTATGATGATTATGATGAACAGCCTTTTTTTCATCTGGAGACAGACTTTCAAATTTGTGTGTAATTTTAACCTATAGTACTTAACAGCATTTTCCTCAATCTTTTACGGTAAGCTGAATATCAGCCACAGTGATGACACTTTTCTATTACCTTGATTATTTGCTTAGCTCTTAAGATTCAAGGTCATAAATTTTATTCAACTTACACTGCAACTATGCTTAATAGTCAAGCTCTTTGAAGACAGGAATATCCATATGGGAATGCAAGGGTTCTCTATCTGGATAGTTAGAATGGATTTTTTTGACCAGAATTTACTGACAGGAAGGATTTCTTTTAATCTCAGTTCAGTTAACCAGAGACGAGCCACATACAGTGCAATTGCAAATCATACAGTTGACTTTTTTTTCACATGAGTGAAAACATAACTGTGTTATCTCTCTTTGCTAAAAAACACCTGGTTGATACCATCAGTTGTTGTCTTATTGAACATTTAGATACTCAGCATAAATATTAAACATTTTGATTGAGAAGTTTATACAAGATTTTTTTCATCTTGTTGCAACTTTTTTCTTAGGGAAAACATTTTTCTTCTAAGGAAGTAATTAACAGTTTGAAATTGAAAGCCTCCTATTTTACATGTAATGCTAGAACCTTCAGCAATAATGCATTCTGCATTTATTATGGTGTCAAAAATTTCCTTTAGGAACAAGATAGACACAATCTGCCATGTACTGCATCTTGAAGTCAATAGAATCTGTCCTCCCACAACAGAGAAAACAAAATTAGCCCACTAACTACTAACAAAATGCAAACATCATATGACAAAAGATTAATTCAGTTTTTTATAGGAGTGGTTAATTTTCTTTCTAGGTTGTGTGCAGACCTACCGATCACCTGGAAATTTCAAGGGGAGTTGGATACAATAATTCAACAGTAAAACAGCAGCTGGTAACTGGAAACTGATTTGAAAGATGAACAAAATTTAAAAGTGAAATATAAAAACTAAAGAATATACAAGCCATAGAACAAACAACGCTACAGTCCAACACCTGGAAAGATGCATTTGGGACACAGGGGTGAGAAACCAGTATGCTATATAAAGGAGTTTCTGCAGCCATAGAAGGGAGGTAGGTACAGTTGGAGAAGAAGCTGTTTGTAGGCCTGGAGGTGGTGTTTGCAAACTCATATTCAAAGTGCCAATAAGAAAAGGTGTCTAGACTCTGCTAGCTCCTGAACTATGTTGGCTCCTGAACTGTGCCTGACAGAGGCCTGGGAGAGAGCTCACTGGCTGACCAAAACAATGTCAAGGTCCATGTTAACAATATTATGACACCCAATGAAGTTCCAGAGGCTCGGGTCTGGTACATTTACCTACACTAGTATGGCTACAGCTTGAGAAACACCTTCCAAGCTGCAAACAGATGGTCAGACAGAGGAGAAGGAAGTCTCCAACTTCATTTCAATGCTATCATATTGCTGATGGGAGCAGGGATCCAAGCAAAGAACTAACTAAATGTAACACAAAGACAGCAGCAAAGACAGCAAAATAAATCAAATATCGTGAGGTTAACTTTCTGTTTTCCCCTGATTACCTTAGGCAGCTCTCCACCAAGCATGTAATTTTTTATGATCTCCAGTCAAAAGTGGCCTTCTTGTTTTAGAGCAAGGGAATGTCCAGTACCCATGTGAATGCTGGCCATGCCATACCAGCTGGCTACTCTAGTGCACACATGTGCTTAAGTTATTTTATTTTTCAGCACACACATAGTCTAAGTGTCAGATTAAAGGATGTGAATTCCCACAGCTATGAATTTTAGTGAATCCCTTTACAGCTCTTGTCTTGACTGTCTAACCCCATTGACTTCGATAGGAGTTATACACTTAGACACTTCCACAAAGGGCTCTTAGTAGAATTTTTAAGATGTTTATATATAAACATATATGGGTTTAAGAACAAGGACTGTAAACTCCAAATCTTTGGCCTGTAAACGTGGTTTAATTTTTCTTCAAAACTACAGTGTTGGTGACACTGTAGAAATTATGTCAGGATAAAACAGTTATTATCCATGTTAGTTTACTTTATTGTTCTTATACAGCAATGCCTTTACTGTAAAAGAATTTACCTAGAGGCATTAGTATTCATAAATATGCATTTTGAGGGCATTATAAAATTTGTTTTATTTTTTCATGTTATCTCTTCCTCTTTGCCCTTTCAAAATTTATTTTTATTCTCACTTTGGCACTTTTAACTGATAATATAACAACATTTGCATTTAATAATTTGCATAATATAATTGTAACAAACTTTAAAATAAATGAAAGCTTGCAGATTACAAAACTGCAGAGCTCAGCAATACTTAGGTACACACAGAGAAGAATGATGCTGATAAGGCAGTCTGCCTTGCTAATAAGTGTAGTAAAATCTGGTTCCTTAAACCACAAAACAAAGCTAATTAAGACAGAAGAATTCAAACACAAATTGAAAGTGATCTTTTTTTTTTTTTTTTTCCCCCTCAGCTGTAAAGAGTTTTTCTCTAAAAGTGGCATATATAATACAGTGTATCTTGGATTTATTCCAAGAAGAATTGTGAGCCAGTGCAGAAGGCCACGCTGGGATTAACAAATACATAAAAGAATTTGCACCAGGAGTACAGTTGGAAATAAACAGTGTAAGATGACCTAACACTTAATTTATGTTTAAGAGGAAGAGAAATATACTCAGATTTTAAATGGAAGATGCCTGACTCTGTTCTGCTTGAAGATGCAAGAATTTGAGGGGAATCTGAAGAAATTATGTTTCATCCTCGGTGCAAAAGACTCTGCTGCGAGCATGTTGAAGTTCTGCAGCCCTGATTTTAAATTTTAAACTTCCCTGTGATAGAAAAGGTATTTCTTGCCCAGACAAATGCCATTTTATGGCTTTGTCTTTCCTTCTTGCCTCAGTCTTCACACTTATTATGCTTCTAGTCACCTCCTGCTATTAACACCCAAACTCTTGCTCAATCCTCTGTTACACTTCACCTGATTTTTCCTGACCCACCCTGTAGTTCTCTCCTTCCTACACCTTGCCATGTGCCTTCTCTCTGTTCCTGGAACATGTATTTTTTAGGAACATTCCTCACATTCTTTTCCTAGACAGTCCCTTTTATCCTTCCAGGCATCCTTACTACTGCTTGTCCACTTCTGATCCTTATTCACTGTCAGCTCTGTCCCTTCATAGTCACCTGCCTTCTACCATGGCAACTTCCTGTAGTTCAGGAAGGACTAGTATTTTCCTATTAAAGTCTTGGAATTAGTAAGCCTAACTTGTTCTGGCAACACTGCAAAACAGTGAATCCTCTTCCTAAAGTAACACTGATCTGCAAACCCCCACAAGGTAGAGGAAAACCAAACCCACCTTCCTTTGAGTGAAGAAACACATGGATAAAATTCAGCATTTGGACCCAATTTGTTGGCTTTCAATCATCCCTGTGTTAATTTATATGGATGTGGCCAAAAAGTTTGAAGAATGAATGCCTTGGGCAATTTCAGTGGAGATTACTGTAAATCTTCAGTGCTACAGTTATTCTGGGGACAGACAGAAGTTGTAGCTAGCTTGGCATCACTTCGCATTACCACAGAAGTGAATTTAAAAATGAATAAAGGGAGTCAGCACAGCCACAGATAATTGACTATGGTACAATAGCAGGATAAATAGTGCTTGAGAAGAGGGCATTCATTGGGCAGGGTGCTTCGAAGACACAACAGTTCTTCAGCCTTAATTCTGTAGCTTGCTAAATGAGTTAGCAAAGACACAAAGTGACCTTAAATTTAGGCACAATTTCCTTCCATTCTGAAACAGTAATGTTCCCTCTTGAACCACAGATTTACAGGGGAAAGGATGATGGGACTTTTAGTCTCTGTTTCAAACTGTACAATAGAGAAAGCAACATATGGAGACCTTCATTCCTCTGTACCACTGAAGCGTAACTCAGAGTAATAAGAAATTAAGAGTCAAGGTTTGACTTCTCGTGCTTATTCCATGGTTGTATGGCTGAAGAATTCAATATCATCAACTTTTGTTGATGTAAAATCAGCTAGTTCAACATCTGCAATATATATATTTATCCCATTCCTGATGTTTTAGTCACAGAAGCCAACTATTTATGGCAGTAATGTCAACAAATTAATTGTGGAGTCCATCATCATCTTGACCCCTAAACCTACTTCTCTCAAAGTTAATAGACATTCCTTTATTAATTTTGCTCAAAATTTACTGTGAGAGTCCTAATATGCAATATGAATTCTTTTAATGGTAGTTGTTAGGTGAACTAGACATAGCATGACAAAAGGTTAATCTTGGAAGAAACCTTAAATGAAGTGAATATCTGAACTTATGTTCCACTTATTTGACGTTCTGTCTAGCCAAATACCACTATTACATGTTTTCAAAAAGGAAGCTCAAGAGAAAGATGAATATTATTGACAGAAATTCTGTTTTTAATTAAAGACATACTCTCAGATATACCGGAAAAATGTGTGCCATCAATCAGTGCCTATTTGCTTCTCCTGTCTCTCTATTTGCAAGTTTAAAAGGAAAATTACTGCATGTTTTCTAACTACATATCTACAGCCTTGCCTCTTCCCAATAATTCACATGAAACACACAGTTCAAACAACAAAGAGGAGCTGTCTGAAATATTTTATCGTAAAACGTTACTGCTGTTTGAAAGATATTTTTAAACTCCTGTCCTCTCCAAAGACCTTATGGGGATTTTTTTCTGACTTTCACAACATATTATTTCAAGTCACCTTTTGAAAACCGAAAAGCCACGTGTTCTTGGAAATACACAGTCTAGCAAAAGAATGTTGGACTGCATTCATAAATAGTATGTAGGACAGGAGTAACCCCAGGGGCCAGTTTGCAGTGAGCATGTGCTGCCCTGGAACCAGACAAGCAGTAGCAGCGCTGCAGCTGAAGAGAGGTCTTGTCAGAGCCACAGAGTAAATCCCCAGAGTAGGCTGACTGTGGCTGACTTGAATTTGTTGATTTACGTTCTCTCAGACAATGTGTGGTTTCTTCTAATAATTACATGACCAGTTCTCTTAACTATTCATCATCTTCAGCATATGCCATTATAAGCCATTTCTAAATGAGTCTTAAACATAAGCATAATACTTTGTTTATTTTCCCCTTTCATATGTGATCCAAAAATAGACATTTGAAAGCACCCGCAACTTCCCTTGTTTTAAAGGCAATTTCTTTCCAAATTGATTAAATTACTTCCATGAATAAAGGCCTAAGATTAAAAAAAAGTTGGAAAAACCCACTCCAGATTACCATTTGTGTACACCTTGGGGAGCTGCCATGGGAAATATTTACATAATTTGCTTGAGTCCCAGCTGAATGAGCTGAGGAGAAACATCCTTAGCAATGAACATCATCATCTTGTTACACTGTGCCTGAAGTCTGGAAATACTTGTAAAAATCAGTGTAAAAGATAATAGGGCTAAATTCATCTTTGACATATGTTTAAGAATGTTAAATAAATGGACCCAGAAGAGAAAAAATACACTATGGATCTGATACAAATTTTCTTCAACTTTTCTGGTAGCAGACTGCAGGTAGCATAAAATCACATTCCTTATCCTTAGTCATATGATAAAATAACATTATATCAAGAATAATTACCCAGTTAAGGACTGAAATACACTGTTTAAATAGTATAGTCAATTCTATAGATTGAAAAGCAGAATATTTAAGACTTGTAAAATAAATTCTTGTTTAGTAAAATGCCATAGAAAAAAATTATAATAAAAGTCAGGGGATAAAAGAAAATATTATAGACATGAAAATTAGGTCATCTGCGGCTATACTAGTTTTCAAATATTTTTATCTAATACTTTCATCACTGTAGAATTCTGTCTATACAGATTAAGCCAAAAAATGTTAACACACTAGGAGGATACTTGTTGTGAAAACTTCTGTCTCTAATATAGAGATAACAGCATAGTGATAGTTGATATTGTTCTTGCTTTTGATATTGTCCTTAATTTTGTGAGAACCGCTATGTAAAACAACACTGAAAGAGAGCCTGCCAAGCCAAGTCACTGTGATTCTCCTCAGTCTGAATGCAGAACAAACAGCAAGTTCTTTCTCTCTGGCCACTTCATGCCGACATGACCAACATGCTGTTGGAAATACAATAAGGGGTGCACCCAGATGATGTAAGGACAAATGGAAGCACCATGGGTGAACTGCTAAATATTAACTTTCCCAACATCAGGATTCTTTCAAGTCTGGAAGACATTTCAGAGGTAAGCCAAAGATATATCTCCTATAAACTCTATGTGGCTGGTAGATTTTAATGGATAATTAATAAAATCATTCCTTTCTTGGTGAAGAAAATAAATACGGAAGCAAATGCCTACTGAGGTGTGAGCACTTATGCTTAGTCAGAGGGTAGCAACATCCTCTGGATCCCATATTGTTCCACCAAGGATCAGTTAGGAATCGGCTAGACAAAAAGACAACTCAGTAGTGCCATGTGTTTTTCGAGAATTCCCTTCCCACACTTCTGCCAACAAGACATATGAGTCAGAGCAACTTCTGCTCTTCTGGGCTTTCCTAGCTGTGTTGGGATCAGTGATGGGACATCATTGCATCTATTCTTTCTTTTCCTTGTTCTGTCCTGCTTTTGTAAGAATAGATGGTTTCTCCATCAGGCTGCAAGTGACTGTATGAAAACTCAATAATTCTAATGCATAATTTCATTTTTCTTCTTCATGGCCCAAGTCATGCCAGAAAGGCAGTATCCCACATGCTGGGTTCACTAAACTCACTACCTTTTTATTCCATCCCTGTAGATGGCTGGTTCCACAAGCCTTAACTGACAGTCTTGAATGGGTTATGTTTTCCTGAGCAGTTCTCAAGTCCCAGTGAAGAACACGAACTTGTTTGTCTGAAGATAAGTTCTGATCTCTTTTGATCACCATTGTAGCACCAATTTCCTTTGGTGACTCTTGCCTTAACTTTGTTCTGGAAAAAGTTACTTCATGCAGTTCACCTCCTTGTGCTTTATGAGTATGGCACTTTTAATTTTGTAGTAAATGACCTGAAACTGAACTATCAGTACAAAGATTAATATGTTGCTGCTGAGCAGTGTGGCTGCAAGTGATCAAGTTAACTTACAACTTATTCTGTCCCTGTCAGTCTCTGCTGTTTGACCCTTTGCTTCTGTTGTGTGTCTCTGTTCATGCTTGCCTTCTCCTCTCTTCTTGTTTCTTTATGCTGCTCCCAAAATACATTTTAAAAGCTCTTCTGTTCACTGTGTTTCTCAGAGCCCATAAGTATAATATGTATTAAGATGTAGGAGTGCATGACTTATGACATCTTTTAAAGATGATTGAAAAAAACCCAAAAGACAGAAATTTCAAATCCCACATATTGTAATTGAATGAGCATTTTTACAGCAAAAAAATTTGCTTCATAAACTGGGAAAAATGCGTAACAACTATGAAACACTTACTAAGACTACAGCAAGTTTAGTCTTGAACCTTTTGAAGTTAATAACTTCCTTGTATTTGGGCTCTCACATATATTTTACAGTTAAATTATAGTGGCAATCCATTTAAGGAGTTCCATCCCTGTTCCTCATGTCCCACTAAGAAACAATTGGTTTATCTTTATGGATACATGTTTACAGTCATTTAGTCCATAATACTGACTGTCCCTCCTTTTAGGCATCATTAAAACCAAAACTAAACAACTCAGTCAAAATGATCAGTCCACAAAATGTTACAGGGTATGGACAAGCAGTTACATGCCAGAAAAGCAATTGTTCACACAGGCTTTAACTCAACTTCTGGTATGATGACTTGTAGTGGTAAGTTAATAGTTCTTATACCTGTTTATTGGCATGGCTACAGTACAGTCACTACTGGGAAAACAAACATAAACATTTATAAAAATATGTATAGCTTCAGCAGACAACTGTAGGCAGCTTTTTGACAATGTTACTAGTTACCTGCTTTCAAAATTAATAAAATCTCTCTTCTTGGGGGACTAATAGCTCCTTCCATGCCAATTTCTCCCTGTTATTAAATTCAGAGGGAAGGCTATTGGATTAAACAGTGGCAGGAGGAACTATGGGAGAAGGTCCTGTCCTAGAAAAAATTGTGGAACCATGTCACCAGGCCTGTAGGTTAAGTAAAAATAAAATTAAAAAAAAAAAAAACAAACACACAACAAAACAAAACCAAAAACAAAATCAACCAAACAAAAAAACCCAAACAAACAAACAAAAAAAAACCACACAAAAAACCAAAACCCCATCAAAATACATGTCAAAATCAGAATCAGAACCACTGATACATGGGTCTATAAAAGACCTTCTCATAGTCCAGAAGTTTTTAATCTCTAGTCAGATATGAAGGTCTGCTAACTCTTTTGAATGGGCCTGTGGGAGGTCACTGAGATCAAGGTTCTGTGTATTGTACATCAGTCTGTGACATTTCTGCATCTCCAGTGGAATGTTTTAGGAGCCCACAAGTAAAAAATTAGTTGAAAATTTCTAGTTTCAGCCCAACATTCTGAGTTGTGTTGTGGTCCAGTATCTGTCCCGTCATTCACAGATGTTTGTCTAATGTGTTCTTGCAAAGCTTTGACAGGATAGGATTCTGCAACAAGTTTTGAAAAATATCATAGACAAACATCTGTTATTCATGATATCTACATGTTCATGACATTTATATAAAACATATTTATATAAGACATCTGATTCAAAACTATTAATTCCCTCCAAATCTATAATAACTGTAAGGAAGTGGAAGCATTTTCTGATGTGGAAGGCTGCAAAGTGAACATGTAAGAGTCCATGTGCCTGCAATATTCTCAGACATATGGAATAATGTTAATTCTAATGAACATTTCATAGGAAAGTCTCCCACTGGCCTTGGGAAAAGGCCTGGTGCAAGGCAGATATTGAGGCATGTCTATGTACAAAGTGAGGGCTGAAGCTAGTTCCATAATTATAGCAGCATGAAATGACAACCGTGTATTTGTCCCAGATCCTGGGAACTCAAGCTAGCTTGTTTAAAGAAAATATAGTATCTAATCAGCAGCAACTTTTCATTGCAATGCCCTGATGCTGTAGTTTGGTGGTCAGGTCCATTCTTCTAGAATGTGGAGGTTTCCAGATTTTGTTACAGATTAGTTCAGAGAGAAAGCACAACTTTACCCTGACTTTCTCCTCCCCCAAGACAAGTTGCTCAATTGATGAACTCTCTGTTGGATAATCTCTTCCTGTTTTCTATACTGGGATAGAAATAAATAACAGACTTTTTCAGACTTTTTTTTCCCCAGCCATTTCTACTAAAGCATGATAACCCTTGTCTTCCTTTGGTCTGAAATCTTGTGACTTAGGAATTCTGCAGCCAAATGTCTCTGGTCTAGGTGTATATTGAGCTAGTAATTACATTCCCAATACTGTAATTTTGGTGTATATAACACTGATCCATCCCTGCGTAATACTTCCTGAGAAAAACAGCAGCAAAGTCTGATCTTAACATGCTTCAACTCCTGTAAAAATAAGATCACAATTTATGGATTTGTACAACTGAGTGGATCATTCAGATCCTAAATTCACATGCATAATACCCAGGAATTGACCCTGTTATCACAGCTAGTAATTTCAGTACTTTTTTATGTTTACTACTTCTTTTTACTTTGTCAGCACCTAAATACTGGTCCAAAACACTCTTTGTCGGAGTAATAAAAATATCCAGTGAACAGATAATGTAAATAATGTAATGTTGTACCTACTGTACAGCAAAGCAGAACTACATAGACCAAATAGTTAATGTATGTGTAGTTCTTTAAAGAATTAACATCAAAGTATTATTTAAGAATTTTTGACAAATAACCATCAAATATTGCTGTTATTTTTGCACCTATTAAAGAATTTGTCTGTGTTGTAGAGCTTCATCCCACAATTGACTTGTTTTAGTAGCTAAATCTCTAGAGAAGAAGTTTCAATTATTCCCTTGTGAATATCTATGTATAAAAGCGATGGACTACTAAAAATATTTGAATATTTAACTCATAGATAATATTTTTCATGGGACTAAGAATCCTGCAGCTGTTATGAGGCAAACTGCATCTTGAATGAGTAGCTCTTCATTACATACAACATACTTTCTAGTTTTTATTTTTATTGCTCATATTATTTTTTTCTATATGCTTTGCATTGTCATGATGCCTCAAATAGTCAACATAGATCATGGCTTAAATGAAACTCATCAAGCATATTTCAATCTCTTGACATGAAAGGCCTATAAAATATTTGGTATGTATTTGGGAGAGCATATGATTGTAAAAGGTGATTTAATTTGAAGTGGATTGCTCTAATTTCCATAATTAGAAAAGGCATAAGCAGATCATGTGTAAACAGACAGTTCTGTAGAATGTGATATAAACACCTTCTTTTCAAATCAATGCAGTTTATTCAATGAAATTTGTTCAATTAGTAGTTTTGAACAAGATGGGTTTTGGGCAAGTTTCATGTGACAAATGACTGATAGACAATTCTGACTTACAAGACAAGGTCTATCTTTTTCTAAGAACATTCTCCAGTTTGCTTTCTGTAACCCAGCCCTTAAAATTTGGTGGATGCTAATTGTTGCTTCCTTGAAGTAAAGGTCAAAAAAGAGCATATTGCCTTTTGTCAGGCCCTTTTACTTTCTCTTTAGTTATGCTCATTTTACCTTTTATTCACCTTACTTCTAAGACAACAGCCGCTTGTCACTGTATTTCTGTTGGTTGAGTAAGTTAACTAGGACTTTAATGATTAAACTAAGCCATTTTTTAGTGTATGAAAGTCACAATAACATGGAAGCATCCATCTAGGCGTATATGATGGATAGATAAATGATAGAGAGAGAGAAAGATAGATAGATGTGTGTATGAAACAATCATTAGCATGACCTCATTGTGATATGTTTAATAGGTAATATTTCAATGGCTGAAATAAAGGAAAAATTTTTCATCTTTTTCTCTTCCCCTTATATGCAGTACCAGTTAACTAAATTCAGGTGCCCTCCATTGTGCATTCTGAATGAGTACAGAAATTACTTGTTTAGATGTGAAAGAAATTTGTTTGTATTGTGCTTTGGAAAATTGTTTCAGTTGGTTAGATGTACAGTCAACATGAGTATGGTTTGATCCTTTTTCTCTTGGCCTATAAATGCTTGATATTTCCTCTTTGAATTACAAGTGATCTCTTTTCCAGAGAAAAAGCTCAGATGCAAATAAATTCTAGTGACAGTTGTTTGCTGCTTGCTAAAATCTTTGGGTGGCACACTCTGCATGTAAACATGCCAGTCTTCACTTAAAACAGGTCATTCCAATAATTCTGAGCTGTTTATTTTACCTTCTAACTTTTGACTCCCACCTACAATTATAACTCAGAGTTCATTTTATCACACTCAATTAGAATCATAGAATCATGGAATCATAAAATGGCCTGGGTTGGAATGGATCTTAAAAGATCATCTTGTTCCAAACCCTCCACTATAGAAAGGGTTTGACCAGGTTGCTCAAAGCCACATCCAACCTGGCCTTGAATATTTCCAGGGACGAGGTGTCCAGAATTCTTCTGGGAAACATATTCCAGTGCTTCACCAACCTCAAAGTAACTAATTTCTTCCTTATATCTATATCTCTTTCAGTTTAAAGACATTCACAATTGTTCTATCACTCTCTGGCCTTGTAAAGAGTCCCTCTCTAGTTCTCTTATAGCCCTTTTAGGTACTGAAGGTGCTCTAAGGTCTCCCCAGAACCTTCTCTTCTCCAGACAGAACAGCCCTAGCTCTCTCAGCCTTGTCTTCATAGCAAGTAGGTGTTTCATCCTGGGCTTCTCAGCTGCAAGCTTTATTCTCACTTTGTTTGTACACCTCTTTTTAATAAATACCTGTCAATCTAGTAATGGTCTCTTTATGCCTAAAATGAAATCTTACTTCAATTTCAAACAACACAACTGAGACGGCCGTGCTGCCTTGTGCATCCCGAGAGCATTTTGATAATAATACATCTCTCTCTTATAATAAAAACTGTTGTTGCTTTATGTTAATCATTAGAAATGATATAGAGAGGAGGTGAGAAGCTTGTGGATAAGTCACTATATACAGCCCCTGATCTGGGCCACAACTTCCCCTGTGACTTTCTCAAAGTCCTTGTTCTTAGCTCACTACCCAGGACAGAGAGGCAGTACCAACATCCCATACAGGGCTCACAAGAATTATTCCACTGATGTTTTAAGTACCAATACACCTATTTTAGAGTACTCATTTCAGATGTTATCGCCCTTGTAGCATTTGCATGCTTTACAGGGACATATTAGCACATTGTGATTGAAACACAAGGATTGGAGGGTCATTTAGACATAATATGCACACTATGAGAAAATTACTGGCCTAACGCAGCAGCAGTTAATACTGCTCCCAAGAGATATTTGTCTAACCATTTCTTTAAAGTTACAACATCTTCTGACAAATTGTTTCCGTGCTTAAAAATCCTCACCTAAAAAAATTCTTTCCAAATTAGATTTTACTTGCTTCATTTACAATTTACAATAGATGTAGTGAACAATATGGAACCTTTTTGCTACTTGCTACCTTTACCATACAAAAAGCCTTCAGTCTTCATTTTTTTATGCTAAACAATTCCATCAGTGACGTTTTTGCCAGATGTTCTCCTTTGGACTCATCCTCTTGTCCATATCTCCCTTGAAAAGCACTTCAGAGCAGGATAAGATGAGATATCAGACAAAAACTCGTTATTGTGATGCTGGTGAGACACTCAAACAGGTTGCCCAGAGAAGCTGTGGATGCCCTGGAAGTGTTCAAGACCAGGTTGGATGAGGCTCTGAAAAATGTGGTTTAGTGGAAGGTGTCCCTGCCTGTGGCAGGAGGGTTGAAACAAGATGATCCTTAATGTCCCTTCCAACCCAAGCCATTCCATGATTTTATGATGCCATGTCTAATGCACTCAAGCTCTACCAATGAAGCGTCTTGTGGACAGAGAATTACTGCAGCAAAGCACAGCAGTGAGAATATCGATCTAAAGCTGTTGTGATACCCCACTTCACTTCCAAAATACAATGAGTGTCATCCAAGGCTGTATCCTGCTGCCAGAGGGGTTGACAGCCCTCTATTAAGAGGCCATAGAGAAGAAGTCTATCTCGTTTGTGTGCATGGAGAAAGGAACTGAACACAAATCTCCCACATCCTGTGTCACTACCCTGACAGTCAGTTACGGACTAAAGGAGGGACTGCTTCTATTTCGTGCAGTCTGGTTCAGTTGGCAGGTTCTCAGAGTAACCTCAGCATTCTAAGCATCCTCAGTGTGCTCACCATAGCAGGACCAGTGAGGCCTATAGAGGAACAACTTACCCCCGAGACAGGTAGCGAATTAACTTCTGTGTGATCTCTGACAGGCTTTTTAGCCTAAGAATGACACAAAACTGCTAAAAAGTCTTTCTAACACAGGCAGAAATAGAGATGCAGGTGCCTAGGGACTGCCAATCACTAAAACTCAGACTCTGTAGGTTTCATTGTGCAGTGCCATATTGATATACCTATATTTATCATTGTATAAGCTCGTGTATTATAGGCATTAAAATAAGAAATTCATCAATTTAATTCTGAGAATGAGACCCATCACACTCAAATTTATTTTCCATAAGGAAAAAAAAAAAGTGTCTGCAGAATATGGAGATTTGAAAGCTCATGGCTTAAATTCATATCAGTAAAGCTTTTCACAAGGCAATTTACAAATTAAGTTCCCTTCAATTAATGTTGATAGTTAAAATAAAGTAATTTTCATTATAGAATTGCTGGATAACTTTATTGCAATGTTATAATTTATGTTCATATTACAAATTCAGGTCAAGTTGTAGATGGTGTTAAAATCAAAGAGCAGATCAGGCTACATTAAATTACAGTAGTTCCAGGGCATGGCTTTTCTACAATGTTGACCTAACCTGACTGAGGTGAACAGGTAGCTCTGTCAGCTCCTGTAAGCTTTTTATTATGTTATAGGCTTGTATAAAAATTACCCATGAGGAAATTAATTCTGCATTTGACACAAAGGCTCAAACTGAAAGCTATGGAGCATTACAAGAGTTATGGGCTACAGCAGAGGCAATTCTGACAATTCTATTCAGAGCCAGGTTTTTCTACCTCTCCTGGTTTATTTAGGACCCCATCCTGGGATTCATTCACCTGACAAAGGGCAACAGGGAACAAGCTAACTCTTCATGTAAATCTAATTTTATTGACAGACAAGATCAATTTGGATCAAATATTTGAGGATGGCGATCACGGTCTCATAGTGGTTTCTGACTGAGCAACACCAGAGAATCATTTCATTCTGCACAAGGGGTAGAGACAATGTCTACCAGAGTCTGATTTTGAAAAGACCTGAAGATCTTATGCTGCTTTTTGATAAGTTATTTAAAATGCTGTTGTTGCATCAAGCCATTGTTTGTGAAGCCTTAGGTTAAAAACATGGATAAGCAGCATTTTACCCATATCCCTCAACGTGGTATTTCACCACTGACAGTGCTCAACAGCAGGGCCTGGGGACTGCCAGATTATCAAGGAGATTCCTTGTCATTAGCTGCAGAGGTTGCTCTTGGCTGACTCCCTTCACACCTACTCCCCCTGCCAGCTGGAAGAAATGCTCTGCTAGGAATAATTTAGCCAAAGGATGGGTTGTAAAAGGTCACTAATGGGAAACAATGTTTTTCAAGTTAATGTTCTTGATATCATAGATTATTAATTGTCATGGGGTCATGAGCTTTAATCAAAAGAGACTTGATTGGTTCAAAACAAGAAGTCACTGCAAGATTACAAAGGTATTTATAAAGCCAGAATGCTATCTGGTATTACAAAGGGAGCACAGACATCAGTACCAAGGCCTTTGGGAGGTTTCATTTTCAGTCTGCTCGTTCTCAAAAGTAAATGATTATCCCAATATTGCTGAGCTTCTCTGGAAAATGTATTCATCAAATAAATAATTTACATTATAAAGACATAGGACAATAGATGCACAAAAGCCATCAAAGGCAATGCTTTAATGTAGTTTTTCCATTTAAAAAATGGAGACAATAAGCATGGCAGTTTTCACTCTCTCAAAGCATGGATTAATTCCTGTGCAAATATCCAAAACTACCTGTGATAGCAAAGTGTTCTGGAATACAATGACCCTGTGAATTGGCATTAGGAAAAATGTATTAGGAATAAAGTTATATTCACAGGGACATTGCTTTAGCTGCCAACCAAGACAGTATTCACCCTGGCAGTCCTGGTTATGTTGTCTATGAGCCAGTATGTAACCAAATGCTCAGCGAGCTGAATGATTCATTTGTGCTGTTATTCACAGTCACTGCATGATACTATTTTGTATATATTATTTCAGAGGAGGAAGGAGAGAATTCATTGATGCTATGAACGTTCTTAACTGCATAAGTTTAGTCTTGCACTACCTGTAGCTTTGGTGAAAGACAGATATTGAATAAATTACTAGACCCAGACAGATCTATGCACAAGTATACCCTAGCCTTTCATCTGAAATGGTAAGAACAGTGTCTTGCCAAAGTATGTTTAGGACCAGATTTTGTAATATTTTATTCTCTCTAGAATTACAAGCATCATTTCAATGATTGCATTCCAATGCCAGTAGCAACTGAGAGTTATTCTGCTACTTCCAAACCAGGGCTAGGCAAATTTCAAATCCCCTTGTATAACATATCCTATTTTTCAGCATATCAGATTACCACTTTCAAAGCCATTCAAAACTCTTAGCCAGCATATTCATTGCTTTTTTCCTGTGTCAGATTGCACAACATCCACTTCTTCCTCTTTTCTCCTGTGGATGTCAGCCAGAATTGGCTGTCAGTTCTGTTCTCCAATAAACCCCGTAGTTAAATGTCTGTCCGTTTATAGAATAGTTCACTTAAAGAAAATAATAGTCATCTTTTTATAGGATCTTTTTGTAACATCACATTTCTTTGATGTAGTAGTAGATAGTAGTGTAGTAGATAGAGTTCTTGCACAGGGTGGGGAAACATGCTTTTCTGAGGTTTTTCAGTCAGAAAAAGCACATTTCACATTTCAAGAGACAACTCTAAATGGTGAACTAGAGTCAGATTCCCCTTTCCCTGTCTTTTAGTTTATGACTTTTTAAATACTCACTGTTTGATTTCCCAGCCCCAGGAAGAAAGATGGCATAGAACAGAGTATGTCCTTGTTCAGGATGTTTGAAAGCTTTCTGGTAAGGACAGTATCCTGAATTATGAAACTGCTGTAAGTCCCACACATGGGAGCTTCTGCAAAACACCTGGTCTGCTTCAGGAAACATTTTAGAATTTTGCAGGAATGAGATCTATCTTAGAACTATGTAACTCAGTATCGATGCTTATTTATCATCCTTATTTACAGTTGGAAGGTGGTTGTTTTACCTTCTTTGCAAGCTTTTTGACAACATGGGGGCATGGTAGAAGCATATGAAAAGATTAAAAAATATTCATAGAAAGACACCCCCTATCATAGGATGTATGATAATTCAGGTTGGAAGTGACCTCAGAGGTCTTTAGTCCAACCTCCTGCTCAAAGTAGGGTCAACTACAAGGTCAGACGAGGTTGTTTAGGCTTTAATTTATTTATTAGGTTGTTTATTAGGTTTTCTGGCTTGAGGAAGAATTCTTGAGAAATATGGGCTTCATTCACATTTCGTTTTGAATTTTGTTCCATTCTTTCTGTCAGCTGCTGAGGTGTACTGAAATTCCTCCTTTGCCTGTAGGCATAGTAATAACTTCAGCAGTGAATTATTGAAAATATTTTCTGTTTCTATTGCATTCACTGTTTATTATATCAGAGCTATTGTTAATATTAATAACAAGCATAACAAAAATATTGAGAAACAATATATAAAATATTAATAACAATATTGAGAAAACAGGTGGGTGGGTGTGCTTATTTCTTGCAACATTTTTAGAGGATCCTAAAGGCAGCCCAGGAACCTAGGGTGGTAATTTTTTGTTCCAGTTTGTAAATACCCAGTTGAAATTTAAAAAAAAAAAAAAGGAAACCACTAACAAGAATCCTATGTGGAAAACATTGGTTACAACATACAGGGCAAAGGCTGTCATACCTATGTCATTAAAAGCGTCACTTGTAATCCTTATTGTTAAAATGGTTCTTGCACACCACAGGGTTATCACAAGACAAAGGAATTTGAGACTATAATAGGTACATCACATCATATTCGAAGAAACAGATCTTCATAACTGAAAAAAGGAAGCAGTGTTTTTTAGCATTTTTTAATAATTATAATTAATTTTCATGTAAAGGTTCGTTATTTTGTCCAAAACACCTACTGTTCTTGTTAGCTAACCATAAAGCTATATGCTTTGATTAGGAGAGCTGCATATAGCTGAAGTGTATTTATGGCATTTAATATAGAAAGATCCTTCCATTTGCATATTTATTTGAGAATTTCATGCATTAAACAGTTTGCAATCCAAACTTCACCATTTTACTGTATTCTTATAGTTCACCACAAAGATGTTAAGACTTACAGTGTATGGTGCATCATTAAGCTCTGCCAGGGGAAATTTAGACTTTAGAAAGAAATTCTTTACAGAGAGAGTGGTCAGGCATTGGAATGGCCTGCCCAGGGAGGTGGTGGATTCACCGTCCCTGGAGGTTTTTAAACTGAGATTGGACATGGCACTGAGTGCCATGATCTAGTAAACGGACTGGAGTTGGGTCCAGGGTTGGACTTGATGATCTCTGAGGTCTTTTCCAACCCAATCAATTCTATGATTCTATGATTAAACTGATCTTGGAAGGGAAGAGGGAAATTTAACCTTGATCTTTTCATATTCCTTCAAACCACAGGTAAATCAAACTCCTTGTTCTTAATAGTCATCAACTCAGTTTTTCCATTTCCACTAAATTTACCTTAAAAGTGTGTGTTTTATATCATTTGTTAGGTTAAAACACTCCCAGAAAAATACTGTTCTGGTGTAGCTACACATAAATACTGGTTTTATTCATCACAGAACATTCAAATTGGGATTGCCCGGTATAATTTTATAGAATATAAGAGAGACTTTTGCCAAAGTGTTTTGTGCACTCTGTATCAAGAGTGATTTGTTGTTAAGAAAGGTTAAAGCTTTCTTAAAGCTTTTGAGAAGGTCAGATATCTCTCCTCAAACTCTGGTAAATATCATGAGGAGGTTCTCGTGCAGAAAACTTGTGGGATGGTGCAGTGTTGATGTTATCAGGACACCACTATTGGGTTTACTCATTTTTTAATCTCAATTTGCCTTTTAGAAGGGGATTCCCAACAACATATCCCAATGTAGGTCAAATATCAAATAGTGAATATAATGAATAAACTTGGTTTGATGAATGAAGGCAACCTTATTAAGGTTGGCAATATTTAGCATATGTTCTTATTCAGTGTTATTGTTCTATTAGAGCTAAAAAAGGAGCTTCAAATTTATGACACTAGTTTAGTGTTCATTGTACAACACTAATAATTGCTTGGGTTTTAGGTAGATAAGAGTAAAGTGGGAAAAAACAAAGTGTCACTTTGTACACGACGAGGATATTAACTGCAGATAAAGAAAAGTAGTGGACAATGGAAAGAAAAACATGGCATAAATTAAACCAGTAAATTTAAAAATATGTACCTAGGCTTTGCAAGCACCAAATCTTTAATTTTTTTACAGAGAGTATTAGATATTTAACTTGAATTAAACATTAAATTTTCTATAAGGGACAGTGGTTACCACTTCTTGAGGATTGAGACCACAGTAAAAAATATCCATTCTCCATGCACTGTTGTCTTGACCTCCTTCAGCTTTTTCCTATTTCCAGATTTTTCAGTAACAATTACTTTTAGCAGTATAAATGAAGTAACTATAGCTCTGTAGCTCAACAGATGAAGTAGCTCACTTAACCTACCCTCTCATGTCAGAGGTGTCCCATAGATGTCACTTTTTTAAAGAGCCACAGACATATGAAAGATGTTTTCTGACAGTTTCTAAAGTACATCTATGACAAAATCAGAGGAAGAGCAGAAGAAAAAAAACAGTACACTGAGAAGAGAGAAGAAAGTCAAAGTGAAATCCAAAAGATCAAAGAAATGTAGAATGTTTTACAAGACGAGATAGATTTGAGGCAGTTGCTAAGAGCTGGAGTGAAATATAGGTAAACAACAACCAATTAACAAACAAACAAAGGAATATTCAAATAATTGTCTTCTCCAGCTGCTTAGTTTAGGCTGTTTTTCAAAGGTGTAACATAATTCACAGCAGAGCAAGCGTCAGACCTACAAGTCTACTGGGGAATTAAAAAAAAAAAAAAAGCAAGCGGAGGAGAAACTCTGTAAAAGTTCCACTCCATTGTGGACTTTTCTGTGTTTATACTTTTCATCTTTATGCTTTGCATAAGTTGTAAAAAGAGAACAAAATATTAATTTTTATGTGTTTACTTGAAGGCATTACCAAGAGGACACTGTTCTTTTCTGCACCACTATCAAAGATCATTGTTCTACCCTGGTAGTCACCTGTTTTGTATTAATCACCGAGGAACCAGCACGAGCAGTTTCTGTGTTGCAAGTGTCCAGTTGTGAGATTTTGGTCCATTCCAGCATCAGTAGAAAATTTCTTTCTGATTTAAGTAATGCTCATTTTGTACTCATAACTGTTTTTTCAAACAAGCAAAACATATTTTAATCATGAAGAGTTTAAAAAAAATTGTAGCATCAGAAATGGCCAGAATTTAAGACTCTACAATATGACAATTGGTTTTATGTGCTATCCATATACACAGTCCTTCTGGTACAATAAAAATAGCAATTTCTAATTTGTATTTGCATGGGAAATTGCAACACAAGTGGGAAGAAAAACAATTACAGATACTTGTTAATTAAAGTTCTAAAAATGAATTATGCAAATAAACCTCGAAAGGCTTTTTAAGCTCTTTCCAAGATTTCTTTACAGCTTTTAATGAGAATTTTCGAATTACTATATTTGCATTAAAGACAGAACTTTAAAATAATTCAGCTTAAGGATTGTCATACTAGCAAGATAATAATTCATTTTGCTCCAGCATAGAAAAATAAAATATTTTCTTGGTATCTTAACTCAAAATTATATATTTTACACTCTGACTGTAGACAGGCAGAATAAATAAATAAAATCAAACTTAACTTCCTAAGCTTGATTTTATTTTTTTGTTTAAGTTTCATAATCAGCTAGGAAATATCAGCAATAAAGATATTATCAGCACTAAAACACAAGTTTTAGTGAAACTATTCCAAAAATGCAGGCAATTAAATAAAACCTTTCATGAAATCTTGTCAATCTCAGAAAATATGTTCAATCAAAAAGTAAATTGTAGAGAATAAAACTATGTTCATGTATAGATCGAAGTATTCTTTCTCTTTCTGTTCAGAATGTAATACTTGCCCTTTCTCTTTGATATAATTGACATAATCTGTGTTGATGGAATTTAAAAGCTCAAGAAAACTCAAAACCAAAGCAGAAGTTGTTTTACATGGTCCTGAACATTTCTGTTCATTTCTCAGGCTCTCAAAAAATTCTGAAAAATATTTTCTAATAGTTTCAATATATTTTAGTTATTGTCAAAGGACTGATAATACATTTTCTATGGCTGAATATGTCAGAATACAAGGTGTGTAATAATGTAACAGATTGATAATTTATTTAATAAGCAATTTACCTATGAGCATTCAATTAAAGTTCACTGGTAGCTTTAATTAATTAAGTCGCTTTAACAGCCCGCAGATAAGATGGGCAAAGTGCATCAGGTTACTCCATGTTCCTATTATAACATGTAAAGGAAAGTTATATTAGAGTTGGCAATATAACTGAATAAAACATCTTAAAGGAGACCTGATCTTAGCAAAGCCTCAGCATGCTGCTCTTCAGGGCAGCCTCTACAAGGCTGTACAGGAGCTTGGGTCCCAGACGGCAGCAGGAATAGAGGGAATTCCCTAGAGAAAGCAGTAGCTTTAAAGAGAGAAGAGTAAGATTTGAGTTTAAAAAAGCTGGAAACTGTTATCTGGTAAGTGTAAGACAAACATACTAAGGAAAAGGGCAATATTTCCACTGTAATGACTCACAGAGAATAATTATCCATCTTGATGAATAGCAAGTTCTCTTCTTTTACATATCCTAGATAGTACTGTGGAACTAAACAAATATGAGCAGCCCTGAAAATCTGGAGGACAGAAAGGCAGCTCCATTTAAACCCACTGCAATAACATTGTGGCTTACTAATAGAAACACTTTTTTTTTTTCTGCTCCTGTGTATGATGCTCATCATGTAAACAAGAACATGGAGATGAGTAAACAACTCATCTCAAGTTCCTGAAATAAACTCTCATTTATTGCATTGCAGTATTCTTAATTCTTTCTCAAATAGTGCAGTCTTCTAGACAGGTATGATATATACCTCAACATTTGTTTTCTGGTAATATTTTTCAACATTATATTATGTAGAATAATGTTGAAACCGCATCTATGCAGCACATATTCTCAGTAATATCTGCTATGAAACATTCCCAGTTCCAGCTCAAGGCATGTGTTTTTTACTTTGACCTTGTATTTTGTCTGTAGCAGTCATACAGCACAGGCATAAGACAACATGAAATATTTACTGGCACTAATTTTTTAAATACATGTTCTGTGTAAAACGTAGTTCTGTCTGAAAGAGCTTCATTAGAAGCCAAAAGGCAAATGCATAGCAGCAACTGTGAAGTGCTCTATCTATGTCTGTCTATCTCTTAGAACAAAAATTATTTTTATTACACATTATAGCACTTCTTAAAGAATTGTCAGTTGGCAATAGGTTTGGTCCTCTGACTTGTTTCTTCAGTAATCAGCAACTGAATACAGAGCAGTTTATGGGAAAGTCCCTCCAAAGTGGTCAGTTAGATGTTACAGAAATTTCCTTATTTCTACATATATAATTTTATTTTAAGGATAATCTTCAAACTGCAATATTTCCAAATTGCATTATTTCCAAAATCAGGAAAAAAAAAAGGTTTTTTCAAAGGAAGTAGATGAAGTCTTCATGAACTTAAGATCATCAGCAGCATAACTGAGTAAAATTTAATACCTTTTTCATTAGCTACCATAATGTCCCACTGCATGATTTGACAAGCTTTCTGCCATCTTCTCTGGGGTGCTTTGGTGTTTAAAGAACAAAATCACACCCACCCTTGGAGTGGTAAACCAGTAAGAATGGCCTCCACAGAAATGTAATTGTTATTTTAATTCTACATTTACAAGACAATAAAATGCCAAGTCAGCATTGGCCATTCCCTTTTTTGATCATTACCTGTCAGCTTTTTGTGGCTTTATCACATGGCCTCCAGTTTCATTAAAAACAAAACAAAATACAACAAAGAAGACCAACAACAAAAAGCCCAAAACAATGCACACACAACAACAAGCCTACACATCAACAGCTAAAGGGAAGTCATTCATCCCATAATTGCCCTGGCCTCAAACAAGCCATGAAGTAGTGCACACAATAAACGCAATCTGTCCTCTTTTAAAGGGAAGTTCAAACAGCTGCCTTGAGTTTTCTATTGCATATTCAAAGTGATAATGTATGAAATTATTAACTTCTGTACTGGGGTTTATGGCGTTAAGAACCCCCCAGCAAGCAAACGAACTAACGATGTGGCTGGTTTTAAGGATTGCTTTGTTAGAGACTTCTGGGTCAATTGGGCTTTCAAAAAGAGCTTGGATTCTTGAAACATTTCGGAAGCTAACTTAATTGAAGACGGATGGTGTCTGACACCAGAAATGCCCGTTTTCCTTTCTCTGCATGTCATTCCCCATGTTGATTTGTAAGGATACCTAAGGGTTATATGCCAAGCTACCCAGGGGAGAGACTTTTTGGTTGTTTGACAGCCAGTGTAGCTCAGCTACAAGCCAGTGAACTCCACAATTCATAAGGGGTTTAAGCCAAAGCTTGTTAGTCAGTGTGGACACTGACTTTATTACTTTGGATCAGAACCACTGCAAGTATCACTACAGTGATTCTGATCACATCTTGAACCTGCCCAGAGGAGCATGCATTAGACTGTCTGACTGCTCAGCTTCGGGGTTTTTTTAATAAAATATTTCCTGCAATTCTTCTTTCCTTTCTAGAATAAACATTACTACTTATTGTCTTTTTTGTGGTTCTCTTGGGAACTGTCAGCCACCATACAAATGTTATATTATTGCTCAAAGGTGTTGACCTCTTCTTTGTTCTTCCTCCACCCTCACAATCCTTTTCCCAAGAAATTTGAAATCATTAAAGGGAAAATAAGTTTTTCTTCTCCCAAATCAAGGTTCACTGGATTTTCTTGTCATCCTTTCCTCCCTGTGTGACATGGAACAGAGCTTTCTACTGACTTCTCAGCATCTGTGCAAAGCTTCAATGTGCTTTATTCCAGTTTTAGTAAACAAAAGGAGATTCCTTTATCACTGCCATTTTTAATATTTGGAAAAACTTGATTTATGCAAAGGCAGGAATTTAATAAAAGATGAAAACGTTTGTGAGCTGAATTAACCCAACAAGGACAATGTCATCCTAGGGACCAAAATCTCAGTGAACAGACTGACTCTAGCCCCACAAAGGGCCATAAATGTCCAGCACAATTTTTGAAATCTACAGTACAGAATAAAATGTGATTGTGGAGGAGCCCTAAGTAACTTACAGGGAGACTGCAACACCTCAGAGTGGGGTTCACCAAGAACAAAGCAGGGAGCTGCCCAAGCTAACCAGTATGAAATTCTGAGGATAAAAATGGATATCTTAAATCCTACTGCTTTAGGGGCACTCATGTGGTCCCCAGTTTCCACTTTTATTGTAATCTTAACTGTGTTTCAAAGTTCAGGATCTTCCACTTCCCACATGTGAGGCATCCTCTATCCTAACTTTAAAATTGAAAGATTTGAGACTTTTAATTCCATATAGTAACTGAAGCCCTACACTTTGCTGACCCATGAATCATATCCAATGGCAATTAAATTAGTCATGCCTGTAGTCCCTGAACACTTCAGAACACATTACTTCTCATATAATCATAGAATCATTTAGACTATGTTCAACTTACATATCTGCAAAAAATTCGTGAAGTATTGCTTGAAGAAAAATAGAGCATCTATTTTATTCCATTACTGTTATCAATGGCATTCTGAAAAATTATTTGCCACATTCTGGTAGCCTGCATATTTAAACTAACATATGCTAAGACTGTAACCTCTGGGGCAGAATGTCTCCTTGACACTACTGCTCTGGCACAACAACTGGGGGAAACTCTAGGCACTAGCCTAATATAAGCATTACTTACAATATATTTGATAGAGAAATAACCCACTTAATTTGCTTAATAAAGATTTTATTGATTAATAAACTTTTACAATTCTCCTTTGCCGGTCCTGACTCCTCTTCAGTGAACAGCTGAAAACAATGCATTATTCTGCTTGACATAACAGACAGTGTGAAATCCGTTCCTTGGAGATTTAAATGATAGGAACTTAGGGGCAACTCAATAATTTTAAGGCATGTTGCTTCACACAGTAACTTACACTTGCAGTGATATAATGCTCAGTGTATGGCCGAAGCTACAGAAAAACCAATATAGTCCTGTCCACACTATTGGATCCTTGTGCCAGGGGTTGTATCGCTTCAGCCTGGCAAGTGAAAACTCACCCTGCTCCCGACTTAAAGCCATCTGAGCGAGCACTACTCACAGAATGAGCCTAATTGTCTGTGTGAAACAGGCAGGGACATTTGCAGATGTAAATTGAACAGTGCTGAAGGTAGCAGTAGAGTTGTAACGTTCTCTAAATTACTTTCGCTGGCCTGGCTCAGCACCCCTCACCGAGCTTTCAGCTTGATTCAACAGGGCTCTAAGCAACCAGGGAAGAAAATTTCTTTTAAAGAAATTTAATGCAGCAGAACTGATTAACTGGGGAACAGCCTACAAACAGGCAGCTGAGAGAATGTTCTCGGCAAGCCAAACAGCCCTGTTATGTTGGTTTTATTAATTAACATCTGGCTTCCTGCCTCTAAATCGGGTCCCCTTCTTTGCTGCTTTAATGCCATGTTTTCACCACTTTTACTATGAAATGTACCCCGAGAATGTGAGATTAAATCCTTTGGCTGTTCAGCTTCTGAAGCACAAGTCAATCCCCTCTAAATAGCATACAGCAACACAGCTCTAGTGGTCTCAGCAAACCTCATTTTCTTGCAGGGATTTGGTAAAGAATGGCAAAAAGGAAGAGACAAAGTCCTGCACTAAAGAAAGAAAATAATTAGTGGAGTAGACAGGGTGTATAGGAGACAGCTTTTAACTGAAGAAACCTTCTCCATCATTAGGAGAGCTCAGATGGGGCATACCAGGGCAGCATTATCTCCATGGGCTGGGCTGGTCCTAAGCTGGAAAAATAGCTACATATTATGGTTGTGGTTTGGAAAAAAAACAACACCAAACCTTCACACATGTTACAAAGCAGTGCTGGTCACTGCTAGCTGCTCCTTCAATTTCTGAATTCTACAATCCAGCCTGCAAAAGTAAAGCATACTATTCAAAGTAAAGCATATGTCTTTAAAGAGATATACTGGACATATTGACTTCTTTTTAGTTGATGGTTTTCAGAACACATAGCAGAAACCACACACGTAATTGAAGGCAATAGCTTAATCTGAACAGGCTAGAAAGTTCTGCATTTTACAGCTTCAAAATTGCTAGTTTCTTTTAGACTATGTTCCCTACTCGCTGATGTTTTTTAATATCCAGTTTGGCTAATGGCCATGTATTTTATTTGCTAATTACATTACACATCTTACAAGACAGGGCTTATTTTAAAGTTTTAATTTATCATCTTGTGTGTCTTCGTCTGCTTTTCTGTCATTTACTTTGTTCAGAGATGTGTAGGTTTGTTGGGTCCTGGAGAATAATTTCTTTGGAAGTCACTTATATTGTATTTATTGTTCCTCAAGATATGCTGCCTCTTTGTGAATTTCTGTTAACCCTTAGACTGTCTTTAGTTTCACAAAATGCTTTGGTGTTTTGCTCTTCTCATAGTTACTGCTCTCTCACCACATCTTCTGTCACCCAACAAACAGCAAAATTAGTGACCAGCTTAACAATAAATTACATCTTTATTTTAAAAGAGCTTTCCTTAACATGTGCAATTGCATCAAGTGATAGAACGTGATTGTCAATAGGTTCACATAACTTGTCCTCAAGTGACATGTTTATTTACTTACTGCTGAGCCACCAGTTCATCTGCTGTAAGATTAGTGGAGATTTACAGAAAGAAAAATATATCCTGTTAATGCTTCACAAGTTCAGTTTTGTAGTTCAGTGTTACTAAAATCAACTGTTTTTACAGTGTTAACGCATGAACTGAAGCACCTTATTAAGTGTTGGAGGTCTCATTTTGTTCAATGTGTAACAGTATACTGTGCTGATTTCTTCACATGCAAGGGTTTAAAACTCTGCATTGGTAAGACCTGAGCTGATCCTGCTTTTTAAAGCAGTGTATGTACACGTCACGGTTTTAGTCCGCTTACTGCATTGCCTAAAGCAGCAGCTGATGTCATCTTATGAAAAGAAGAGTGTTCCTGGGTCATGTGTTCAAGGCTGTGCTTTGCCGTGGACAGAGCTGTAACAGTGATAATCTCTTGCTACAACAGATGAGAAATCTATTCCTGGCAACCTGACATGAATGTAGAAATCAAGGGCTAGCGCAGGCACCGGTAGAAATTTTTCTAGTGATTTTAGTGAGCACTAGATATGTTTAAGAGGATAATAGTTAAATATTGCTATGAATGGATATCCGTGATTTTCAGCTCACAGAATCCAAAGGGGAAGGATCATCTCACCTATCTTTGGGCATCTCAGTGTTAGGTTTATAGTCTAATTTAGTTTTTGTTTCCCCTGCAGTAAGTGGGAAAAGCTGAGTAATGTAGATGAGCCCATTTCCTACACAGTCTCACAAGAGAACGATCCCAGAGCACCAGCTTGCACAAAATTTCAACTGCTGAAGTTGAGATGAATTTCATCTCGTATTATGGATTCTAAGAGAATGAATGAGACAACAAAGTACAGTTGTGAGGGATGTCTTGCTTCTCTACTATTGTCTTTCCTTTATGTCATTAAAATCTATGCATTTTCGGATTGCTCTACTTTTTCTGATCTTTTAACTGATCTCTGTGTGGTCTGGAGGGTCTATGGCAGACATATCTCAGTACTCCATGTGGCCTCTAAAATTGCACTTCTTCCAATGGGTATGAGGTGAAAGAAGTCCTGTATTTCCAGTAGTCTTCCATATGTGACTATTAATTACATTTCATAGCCAGACAGAGTTTTGACTTGCATGGTGAGCATGTTGGGGGAGCCATACACATTAACCTATAAAGACAATGAAACTCCCTCAGTTGCCTAAAAAACAATTTCAGATTTGTCAAACAAACATTGTCACTACATCTCTTGCATAATATAAATTACAAGCATTAATTTTAAATAAATAAAGCATTTTATAACATTCCTGAGTTCATTGAAACTAGTGATAAAGCCCATTTTTAATTCAGTGGTGGTCAGGCAAATTTTTTAAGTACTTTGCAAGCTTTAAAGTGAGAGGAAGTTATTCTGTGGTTTTGGTCAATATTTTCTTTCAAAATCTTTTCGTAGATGTTACTGTTGCTGAATTTGGCTGAGCATTCAAAGTTCTCTGAATTTCTAAAATGTTCTGAGATATTTTATCTTTTAAGAGATATCTATCGTCAAAGACAAACTGTTACCAAATTCTATTTTGTTAGATACAACTACTGAAAAATTGTGCCTACTTGCTAGATGATGAAAGGGATTTTCTTTGATTTACCAAAAGACATTACAGTAAGATTCAATAGTTTTCAGGAAGTTAGAAATAATTCTTCGCTTCTTTAAGCAGGGGGATTTGTAGCACTCCACATTACTGCCTGCAGCAAGACCTTCATGTAGCAGAGATATCTTGAAGGGCTAGATCTTATGTAACCCCTGGTGGTCTAGTGGTTAAGGATACGGCACTGTAACTGCCGAGGCCCGGGTTCGATTCCCGGTCGGGGAAACTCCCCGGGCAGGTGGAGCCCGTTAGCCCTGTAAGGCAATCCACCTACGTCCTGAGGACCTCGCTGCCACTGTCCAAGCTCGCTTGGCCCCGGCAGACGAACCTTAGGATTAAAGGGTGGGCTCAGTTCTGCGCGCACTGTGTCCCACCTAAAATAAATCCAATGCGCAGGCTGGAAGGCGTACAAAGACCTTCCACAGATCTTCGTTCGCGAAGTCTGGCCATTATACATTATAGATCTTATGTAGTTAAGGTAAATGTTATTTTTTCTATTTGTTCGGGTAAGCTAAGTAAGTTAACACAATTTGAAATATTATTTAGTACTTTGTGCAAACAAGACTTCCTTAGGGAAATGTTGGCTGGAGGTCTTGTAACCAAGAAGATGCTCACCTTAGACATAAATAAGCCTACTGAATTTGCATCATTCTGTGTGCCCAGATAAAATGCTTTAGGAATCAGTACATTGTAGAAATAGACCCAGAACTAGGAAAATAAATATTCTTGCAGGTTTAATTACCTGCTTAGGTTTGCCCAACTTTTTCACAGCTGTGTATGGGTTGCCAGTTTTGGGGAGTTCCCAAAGACTTCCACGCCTTCTGAAGTCACACAATAGCAAGTCCTTAAATACCCAGATATGAGCAGCTGCACAAGGAGGAATCCAACAGCTGTTCAGCTTCTCTGTCCTGCCAGCTGCGAGTCAACACCACTGAGAAAAGGTGCTGGGCTGGAGGAGTTCATCCCAGAGAGTGCAGTTGCTTCATGCAACTTTAGCCAGTGTGTGGATAATTTGGCTACAGTCATTCAGGGGATCAAGCACCCAGCAGGGCCAAGAAGGCATCAGGCCTTGTCGAATATCAGCAATTAAGCCACTTTTATTTTTTTCTCCTACTCTTTGTCACACATCTTAGATTACAAGCTTTCCAGGGTAAAGTTTTCTTCTTATTATGTGCCCACTGCAGTAGAATATCCTCATCTCTGCAGCAGTATTCAAACCTGAAATTTGTACATCTCCATGGGAAGGTGAAAGGTCTAACTTCTTTCAATTTGAAAAATCCCTCCTGGGATCATCCAGCATGTTTTAAAAACTGATCCACCTTAATTCATAGATTTTTGATGTATCACTCAGCTTCTTTCCTTTCCCCAAGGGAAACTGCCTCGTGTTCATCAAAATGCTCTATACTTTTAGAATACAAGAATCATGTCATTTGGATTTGTTTGTGGGTTTTCATTTTATTTATTTTTTACTAAAAACCATGTTCTGTTCACAAGTGGGGAGAATGGAGAACAGAAGATTTGCTTATTTTTTTATTATTTTTGTTTCCATATTTTTATATTATAAAAATATTACTTGTTTCAACATTTAAAATTTCTGCTTTTGTTACTACATAGAGAAAATATACACAGGCTGTTCCTTTGCTCGATGACAGATTCAAGCTTTCAACATGCATTGTTTGACATCACTGAGCGTAATTCCCCTTCTGCAAAGAATTCCCAAGAATAATTAGCACGACTAAAGATATTAACAGACCCAAGAATTCTGGAGAATAGCTAAGATGTTTCTCACTATCCCTGTGATGGGACATGTGTCCTATGGTTGGAAAATGTTATCTTTGTAGAAGAAATAAATATCTTGTTGTTCCTTCTCTCTCTCTACTTTTCTAAGGAAGCTTATTTTTTCTTAAAATTTGGCATTTTCCTCTCATTTAAAGGAATAAAATGAAACCATAGTTTTCTAGTATCATAACATGGAATATTTACCAAAGAAGGGAAAACAAATGGTCAAGGAAAAAAACCAATCTTTTCTTTCTAGAGAAAGGGCAAAATCAGTTGTGCAGAATGGGATTTCTTTGAGAGAGGAAAAGCAGAAGAGTGTGGTGGTTTTTTTGTTGCAACTTGACCGCTGTCCAAGAAAATAAAGAAAACCCTTGCAAATATTCCTTTTCCACTACTTCTTATAGCACCTTCCAGTACCTATTGGGGGGGCTACAATAAGAGCTTTTCACAAGGATATAGAGGGATAGAACAGGGGAGAATGGCTTTAAGCTGAAAGAGGGCATTGTTTAGATTGAATATTAGGAAGGAATTCTTTACTATGAGGGTGACGAAACAGTGGGGGGTTTGCCCAGAGAAGCCTCATCCCTGGAAGTGTTCGAGGCCAGGCTGGATGGGACTCTGAGCAATCTAGTCTAGTGAAAGGTGACCCTGCCCATGGCAGAGGAGTTGAAACTAGATGGTCTTTAAGACCTCTTCCAACCCAAGTCATTGTATGATTTTACTCTTTGAAAACTCTTATCTAAGGGGCAGGGTGAATGGTAATAAAGTTGTCACTCAAAGTCTCGTTGTTACCTTTTATGTCCAAACATGAAAGTCAGAAACTACAGTAAGCAACAACTGTACTGCTAAGCAATGTTTCTTTGTTGGTTTTTTTTAATCCCAAAATGGAAAAAAAAATAAATCTGGAATTGGAGATCATCTGCATGATCATCTGCATCAGTGGGGTGATCCATAGTTTATTTTAAATATGGAAATGTGATTCAGTGCAACTGGTTACTGGTTACACGTCAGCACAGCCAAGACCATCTACCACACAACCACAGTCACGTCAGTTCTGGCATAAAATACAGTAAATGAAAATCCTGTCCTTGAAAAATACTGAAAACATGAATATGAATATCTGTCAGTGAATCAGTACACTTTCTGATATGAAGTACACTTCATTACATCATCATAACTCCCTTTTACCACTAGTCAATTCACTACTTTGATCCTGTAGTTTCCTGCCAGCCCTGAGTTAGTGTCTTGGACTGAAAAGTGCTACCTAACTTTAAAAATCCGGGATCTCTTTCAAAATATAGTTGTTCAGAACTCACATGTAGTTCTATAAAACACATATCAAACCAGTTAGTGAGATGAGCCTTTTAACAGACAGATAAGACAAATATCTCTTTCCAGCAAGCCCTCTGTTGACACTAACTTAGATCACTGACACCACAGAGAGTTCATCACTGCTTCAAATGGTAGAGAGTCTCCCCCTCAATTTTTCAAATATTTCCTCTCATGTTATTAATTTAATAACTATGTTCAAAGAGAAGAAAAGTACGCTCATTCTTAAAGCAGCATATTACAGCAAAACTGCAAAGATCAAAATGCAAAAGCGAGTTAGAGGAAGAATGAAAAGGACACTCATTGCTGTGCCTTGCAGAAAAACAGGAGGGTTTTGTGCTTAGA
The DNA here is from genome assembly GCA_013397135.1 of Pachyramphus minor. Lineage (NCBI taxonomy): Eukaryota > Metazoa > Chordata > Aves > Passeriformes > Tyrannidae > Pachyramphus > Pachyramphus minor. The sequence continues at coordinate 75,600 of VYXB01000621.1, forward strand.
AAGAGAAATTTAAAAATTCATTAAACTAGAATTGATACATTGGGTTAATTCACTGCCCTTTGGAGACCTGAAATGTGTTTGTGCAGAGACATGTTTTTCCAAATCCCAAAACCACCACCACACAACTTGGCACTGAGAGGAACAGCTGCAATACTGCAGGTCAGGGGGATGTGCATTGGCAGAGGCCAAGCTGGGGAAGTTTGTTCAGCACCTGCCTGCGTCGTGCCTGGCTTGAGGCGGTGTTACCAGCTTTGACTTTGTTAAAATCCTTCAAATCCAGCACACTCACAAATCTTTCTGCAAGATAACTGTTGCCAATAGACAATTGCATTTGCCTTCATGCTTACAATTTCTCTGCTCTGCATGTATTTTCAATTTTATAAGAGCAACGAAGGGACTAGAAATGCATGTTGTATAATTCAAACAGTAGAAAATACTGCAATACATTACATTGTAACAAGCATTTAAGAATTGAATTATCGTGCACCATTATCAATAAACTAGATCATGTGAACAGTCTCATCAAAGGCGAAATCCATTTAATTCATCTTGGACTGTTAAAGAAATTCTATCACAAAGAAATATTTACACGGATCTGAATGATCATAGAATCTTAGAATAGCTTGGATTGAAAGTGACCTTAAAGAACATCTAACTCCAATGCCCCTGCCATGGGGAAAGACAATTTCCACTAGATCAGGCTGCCGAGGTCCCCATCCAATCTGACCTTGAACAATTCAGGGATGGGTCACCCACAAGTTCGCTGAGTAGCCTGTGCCAGCATCTCATCACACTGAGTAAAGAATTTCCTCCTAACATTTAATCTAAATCTCTCCTCTTTTAGTTTAAAATGATTTCTCCTTGACCATGTAAAATCTGACCATGTAAAAAGTCCCACTCCATCTTTTTTATAAGCCCCGTTTAAGCACTAAAAGGCTGAAAGGTCTCCCCAGAACCTTATCTTCTCCAGGCTGAACCACCTCAGCTCTCCCAGGCTGTCTTTGTAAGAGAGGTGCTCCAGCCCTCTGATCATCTTCGTGGCCTCCTCTGTGAACTCACAGCTCCACATCTTGTGCTGAAGATCCCAGACTTTTTAGGCTTGATCAACCAAATTTATCTAGTCCCTTGAATTACTGTGGTTAAAACACATGAGACTCTGAGACTACACATCAGAAGAGCTGAAGTGACTGTCTCTTACTGTCCAAATCTGTTTGACCTGCATAGCATATGTGCCTTTACAGGGGAACTGGGCTGCTCACCTTCACTTCTGTATAGCAAAGGGATAATGCATGTGATTAACTTTAAAGATTCCAGTGGATTTGTTTATAAACTGTGTATGAAAGCATTTGATTGCATGCTTGGCTAAACTGGAGCCAAACTCAGTGCAACATTTCTTCTACAGACATTAGGAGGTGATCCCTGCCTGCTGTTAAACTCAGTCCCTTGCTGGTGTATAACTATTCTGGTTCTACTTGTGCACTAAATACCTGAAAAATGTTTGAATTTCTTGGCATAAGAAGTGCAACATTAACAGAAAAATGTAATTTAGTACCTTTATTCTCATTATCCTGCAGACCAAAGGTATGGGACCAGAATGGCAATATTATTAACCTGTTAACACAATATTCTTATTCATGAATTCTTTCTTCCTCCAAATTCTTCCTGTAAATTCTTTCTTCCTTTGTATATGAAGCATTTATTTAGGAAGCAAGAGACATAGGATTGACAACACAATCTGGAAGGAGATGATAAAATACTTGACTGCTAATAGTTGTGTGTACAATTTCGCAGTCATAATCCTTAGCCATGGCTTATAAGAGCAGTGCTCAGGGAGTAGCTGATTCAAATCTTCTCAAGATGATGCTGAATACAGGGTTTTACTTTCTGGATAAGTATGTTAGAAAATCAGCTATTACACAGAAGAAAGTAGGGAAACTACTAACCCTGTGTTCTTCAGCAGAAGTTCTTCCACAATGGCAATGAATATTTAGTTGGACTTATATCTGCTGTCTTCTGTGTAAAAAGGGTCTTGTGAACAGATCTAGTGAACTAGATTTCTCTGGAAATTTTGATTAAGCCTAGGATGACTCTTAATAACTAAAAAGCTAACATGGGTAGCTAATGGGGCAAAAGGATAATGTGGGGGTACAAAAAATATATTTACTCAATTAAGGTTGAATAAATATATGCACTCAAAAGTTCACGTGATCCTCCGTCTTACATTTAGAACTTACATTCTGCTCTCCTTGGACAGTAAACAGTGTAGCAGACAGTCTGCCCCTGCTCCTGGGCAATCCAACTCACCAAAAAATTCTATTAAATTCCTAAATCTGGGGCTCAACTCCCTTTTTACCATGTAAGCATAATTCCTCTCCATTTCATCAGTCTCTATGAATAACTGTATGCAGAAGGTGGTAAGAACAAAATATATATATATTTTTCCTTTTTAAGTTGCCTATTGGTTAATCTTCAGCTCAGCTCAGAGTAGGTATTGCTCTATGTATTATAAAAGGGGAGAAAATTGCAGGAAAGGTTGGCGAGTTATCTAAGGACTAACTGAAAGTCAGTTAAACAAGTAGTTTTTCACATACAAAACATCATTAGAGGAGCATTAAAACCAGTGTTATATTTCATACACTAGTACAAGAAATGAGATATCTCTTCTAACTTAATTACTTTCAAACAGTTAAAACAGACTTCATAAGTAGAAAGAAAAGGTAAGAAAAAATTATCTTGAACAGGGCAGTGTTTTCATAAGTTTAACCTGTGTAATGGAAATTTTATATGAATTTTGCATACATGAAGCTTACCTATATGAAACTTACATAATGCAACAGCAAGCAGCTAAAAGGCTCAAATAACTGTGCTCATACCATAATATTTTTTACGAGCCATAGCCCACAACTGCTGCAGTTTTACATGTCACTTTTCTCAGCTGCACTAAAATGAACAAAGTAATCTTTTTTGCTGTTTAAGTGTTTATTTGGCCCACTGCTTCTGGGTAAAACCAGAACTTTGCAAATATTAGTTTCATATTTATACCATTCATTACTCTGTGCAATAACACATATATTTAATGGGGAGAAAGTTGTTGTAATTTGGCTGGTGCAGCCAGTACTTCTGTACACTTTACAAAATAAATATTGTATTCTTTTTCCTCTTTAGAGTAGATTCTAATAACCTTATTCATATCCACCAGAATATTACCACATAACTAATTCTAATGAAGTCTATATAATTGTTTTTAAAGTGTTATTCACTGAAAATGGATCAACATTTTATCCTTGATTTAGATCTTGCAAATCACTAAAATTTCATCCTGCAATGCTTATATAATTTAACACCACTGTAATTCTTGTGTCATAACCACAAAGTTTCACTGAAGAAAATGAAAGAGCTTTTTATCAACATGAAATGGATTGGGTTGTACCCTATTCCAACTTAGTCATAGTCTGGCATCTTCAAAAGTACTCTTTTCCTCCTAACCATGCTCCAAATTATATTAAAGCAAAAAATCCCAGTAATTTCAAAGGAAACACATATAACTAATGTGAAGTGCTTTTAAAAATCTTGCATATAGTTAATATTTCAAATTTACGTCACTACATATATTCACAGAACATATGTATTGAGACCAAAGCTGTTTCTGTTAATGATCTTTCAACTGCTCCTTGATACAAATGCTGATATAAAGGATTAGGAAGAAGGGTAGAATAGCCTTGCTACATTTGCTTGAAAGAAAGCATACAACAAGAAATGTTATATTCTGCTCCTGTTTAAATCAGTAGTACAATTTCTGCTGACTTCAGCAACTCCAGGATTTCCTCCTAAATGTATTTCAAGTTACTTAAAACCTTCAGAACATTCTTTCTATGTAGTAGCTTTAAAAAAAATAAAATCCTATTTGGATATTAATAGATCACTGTTGCAAAAATATCATATGTCACAAGAAATGTAGCAAAAAGTGTATACAGGCTTGAAAGCATACTTTCCTGGAAACATGTTGGAAGTGTATTTCTGACAGCTAATTAAAGCTTTTCCATTCTATCAGTCATGTTTGTGTGAGGTCCAATGAAACCTGAAATGAAATGCATTATGAAGGCTACGCTTTAACAGTCAAATTCATTTTTCCTGCTACATCCAGAAATTAAAATCTTGGTGTCATTGACTCTAATGGAAATTTTACATTCAAATTATTCAAGTTTCCTTATTTCTAAAGCCACAGAATTATAAACAGGATATTCTGGGAAAACTCTAGACATCCTTAGGCAAGTAGATTTTCACCATATAATTCTTTGGCTGTGTAGAATCTCGTGTACAGATCAAAAAGTCACCCCAATTCCCAACCAAAACAATTTCTTCCTTACACAAAGCAGATTATTTCTAGGAAGACTATTGTTGCACGAACACCCCAGTGGTCTTCCAAGTTTTTGCTGGAGTTTCCTCTCTGAGGGCAATTCCATTCATGTAGCCATATTCCATGCAGAATAAAAGGGAGAATCATCCTCCCTTGAAGCCACAGGCACAATCTGCCTACAGGTACATGGAATTAAACTTATTGATGTTTGAGTCTGTACCTTGACAGGAATAAAAGATTCACTCTAGCAGCATGGTCTATAGCCATGATCCTCTCTCTGCAGTCCACTTGTATTTTTTTCATAGAATCTCCATTTTTCAAGGCTCTCCATGTTTCACTTTTGGTGGAGCTCCATGATGTGGAAAGCTTTCAGGCCTTGGCATTTGTTTCTTTTCACAAATGGTTATAAAAAAAAAATCTATATAAATAACTAGAAAACGAGAGTGTGTCCTACAAATACCATGTGGTTGCATGAGCAAGAAGTAAAATGGGAAGAAGAAACATTCCAGTAAAGAACTTAATAGAATTCAACAGTAAGTGTATCAACGTGTAAGTCTCTAGCACCAACATGGAAATGTAAAGATTGTTTTAAAATGCAGTAAACCAGCCATGTACTTTTACTTCAGTTTAGAAACTGTGAAATTAAATGGGCACCTGTAGTGCTATAAGAAATCATCCTGACTTCTGATTCCTGAAGTTGATCCTGATGGGTGCAGAGTATAACTGACTCAGTGAAACAGATTATAAACTGTTCTCATGAGTCTTCATAGCTGGTGTGCAGTTACTTGAGAATGCATAGAAGAATTCATAATGGCATAAAAAAATAGAAGCAAAAATATCTTTACAAATTGCCTTAGGAAGAGATTTAAAATTAAATATAATTAACCTATTTTTGCTTTGGCTAGAATGTAGTAGCTTCGATCAGACAAGTTCAAGAATGAGCCCAAGAAGACAAATTCTCATTTAGAAAAAAAATTGTTTAGGTCAACAGAACTTATATTTTTATAGCAAAAATCACCCATGTTAAAATTTTACTTTAACCACTAAATTTAATATCTTTCTGCTTATTGCTATATTCCTCAAATAATAGCTTCAAATATCATATAGAGTATCATATATTATGTTGTGTTTTAACAACAGTAAAGATTTGGATCAATTAAATGTTTATTAAAACTGAGTGTTAGCCACTGATACCAGAGATGTTTTCCCTTTTTGTGAATCAACACATAGATCTCATCTGAGAACAGAGGCTCTCTGTGGCTGGAAGGAAAAATGAAAAACAGTAGTGGCACAGAGTCTCCTCTTGATCAGGTTCTAAATCAACAACAACTCTTGCATGACTGCTGATTCTTCTTGCATCAACTGACAGTGCATGTTCCCTAAATCCATACATGTGATAAGATTCTTTCAGAGCATATGAAAGGATATTCCTATTAGTCTTTTCTTTCTGACAGTTTGCTGACAAATGTACCATTTGGATTAAAATATTTCTTCTAATTGCAAGAAAGAAGAGGCAGCATTACAGGAACTAGTCATGCCACAGGACCATCATGAAATGACTGCTATTTGTTAATGTAATTTACAAACTGCAAAAGTAACATTAGTAAGTGGAAGCACTTGTTGCAAAAGGAATAACCATACCGTAAAGGAACTTTACAGACAGATCATTAATCTCTGACTGCAAAGAGTTAGACTTGATTTTGTGCCAAGTGTTTGACTCTAAAGACTTTGCCAAATGGCAAAAGCTAATTATAGAAGAAATATGTATTAAAATAAGACCATTTAAATTTTACATCTACTGTGAGAATAGGGAAACACTATCCCATTTTTAACATAATCTCAAAACACAATTCCTAATTCAATAAAAAATCTAATAAAAATTGGCATTAAGTTGTAATAAAATTAATTAATGAGTTGTGTACTGCATTACGTTTTCATTTCCAGCTTGTTAAAACAACAAGTTTCACCACTCATTCTTATGTGTTACATTTTTCTCACTTTTCTCAGTGTTTGTGTGTGGGCACAAAAGTGGCACCAAAATATACATGTTCTGTTAATAACTACACCTGACAATCAGAAAATATTTCATCACCATGTTTCAAAGAGAAGGAACCACAATGTTTTTGCACACTGTAAATGGGGAGAGGGAGGTTAGAGCTCTTTTCAGACCATCTACTGTAGCTGTTTAAAATGGCATCAATATTTCTAGGACATTAAAAGTTTGACAGAAGACTGAACAGTTCCTGTTGCCCAGTCTCTGTCTGTTCTATGCACAGTTAAAATGGGGAGCAGTAACTGTGTTTCCCAAGAGAAGCTGTCTGCTGTGGCTGACCCCGGGATCTTGGCACCCCTTGGAAGAGAGCTGTGGTGTGCAGAGCAGCCCAGGTTCCTCCCTGCACAGAAGCACTCCAGGGCCTGGGCAGAAAGCTGCCTCATGGGGTAATCTGGCTAAATTGTCCATGTCTAAACTCAGGAGTTAACAAAGGTGGGAGACATCTCTCTTCCTGGGAGGAACAGAGGTACAGTGACCTGCATCAGTACAACTAAACTGCTTCACCACCTACAGCTGTGGCTACATCCAAGATGTTTTTGAGACCAGTCCCTGGGCTTTGCTATGACCCAAACCGTGCCTGGCAGTTTTTTGAGAGAGTACTATTGGGCACAGGCCAAAAGCAGGAGAAAGGCCATGACACAGATCAGCAGTGCATAGTCCCCAGTTAGCAAAGCGCAGCAAGACACAACATGTAAGTTCTCAACACACCAAGAGGATGGGAATTCATCGCACTCAGGGATCCAGCAAGAATTATTCCCCATTTGCCTATCTGAGGATGCCAAATGACTGATGGTATTAGCACATTGACGCTTGGGCAGGGCTATATGCAAAGAGCAGTGCTTCAGAAACTGGAGAATGGCAAAGCAAGTTAATTAGCTAACAGGAAGAGCATGGTGTTCTTAAAGCAGGTGCAATAATTACAGCAGAAAGAAGAAATCATCTATTCTTCTTGCATATTTTTTTGGCCAGTACTAAAAATGTTACAGAAAAAAGTTCTTAAACATCAGTAAATTGGAGATATTAGGTGGCAGGTATGGGACTCAAAATGATTGGAATTCAGAGTGACTTCAAAAAAAAGAACTCACCTCAGTGTAATAAGATTAAATACAAGTGGTTGCTTTCATTATATTACAAATAACTTGCATGTCTAATGTCTACTTACAGGAACTGCTATGCTAAAACAGTTATCATATTTCTGACAAGGAAAAAAGGTTAATTTCCACAAATTGTGCATTATAAAAAAGTCTTACAGGGATTGTTCTTTACCTCAGATGTTTAATAGGAATCTATATTAAATATAGATATATACAGACATATGTAATTTTTATATCCATTTCTCAAAGCACTTTATAAAACTTGTAGGAAGCATATTTATTTGGCTTTTTCTAATAAGAAAAATGCACTTAAGAGAGTTATTTGACTTCTGACACCTGTGATAAACTCTCTATAGCTTTTTTATCATTTTGTATTTTCAACTGATATCATGAGCTTTGCTGTTATATAGACTGAGCAAACACAGTAAAGGAAATGGCAACTTCCCTGGCAAACTTCTCCTTTAAGGAGAGAAGTTTGGTCCTGGAACACAGAATGGATCTGACAAAGCTGGAATTGGAGTCCATGTGATTCTTTCTTCAAGAAAAATTCCTGATAGGAATTCAATAACTTATTTATGCTTGATATTATAATTGCTTGGATTAGTCTTCCTTGGATTTTATGGAGCAAATGAAGGCATTGTACTTTGTGAAATGTCTTTGTGTTAAAAATGATCTGTTTAGGTATCTGAGGATATATTCAGCTGCCAGTACACAGCTATGTAGGGTCACAGGATATCTGAGAGGTACAACACCAGGACTGTGCTGCATTCAACTGGAAACACACAGGTGAGATACCATAAGCTGTACTGATGGGTCCTCCTCAGCTATATGTGAGCCCTGGGGTGAGAGGTCTCAGTCTCAAGCTGAGCTCCAGCCTGACTGCTTTGCCATTTTATATAAAAATCAGTCCAACAGTGCACTGGATTGAGACCTTACATCGAAACTCAAGACTGGGTCAGCAGCTTGGTTCCAGCCAGCACACAGCGTGTACAGGAGACTTGTGAAATCACCAACATGGTACTGGAAGTTCCCTGTTTGTTTTATGCCATTTGCCTTTAAAGATCCCAGAGGTTTTAGAAATGATGAGCAGGATCTTAAATGTGCAGACTCTACACTGATGCACGGAAAATTTGAGTTCAATGCTTCTTCCAGAAGACAAAAAGATGTGCAGTGCCTCTAATGAGAGGTCTTCTGTCAGGGTAGACCTTTATCAGGAAGAAGTTGTCTACAGTGTGGATGTGTGAGTGTGAAAAAAAGAACTGGCATCTCTTCAGAAACAATTATGTAGTCAGGTGATAAACTACAGTTTTCTATAAGGCTTTCTAGGAGGAAACAGGGCCAGTTGAAGAAAGTGTGCTCATGTGCCTGAAGGACTTGGTAAGTAATGTTAGAGTAAAATTAATCTCTAGTTCAAAAATAGTAAGTGGTACCTGCCAAAGTCACAACCTGAGGTTAGAAATTAGGATTTTTAAATTTCTGGGTTTTGAGCTTGCAGTGAGGATTCACTACTATGAAGTTTTCCCTGAAACCATGAAAGTGAAAAGCGTGCAGAAATTGAGAAAGAAAGAGAGAGAGGAAGAAATAGCAGATTCTTCCTTATTTGTCTCTGGGGGCTAAAGCCTGAAGTATTGAATGCAGTAAGATGCAGCAGTAGAAAACAGAAATGAGAGAGGCAATGAAGGCAGGATGGGAATACAAAATTTAAAAAAAAAAACCAAAAAACCCAAAACCCAAACCTGAAAGCTTTAGGAAGACAGATAAGAGAAATAAAACCATGAAGGATCAAGTATAAAATAGAAGGGAAATCCCTCAGAGTTAATCCAGAACAACAAAGTAGTCTTGCTATGTTACTAAATACCATGTTTTGTATAAGTATCACTTAAACCATCTCTTTAATGACATATGGCAGCTGTATGCCAGGGCACTGTGACACTTAACAAACAGCTGAGGAGAGGAAGGACATAATACTTTCTACAGGATGAACTTTATGAGTTCATGATGTAATGAGCTGAGTCAGAGTCTGGCTAGAATGCTCTAGTTAAGCCCTGTAATCTTGTAAAAGAATTCTATTAGCTATTTAACAACTCCAGTATTAATTTTGCCTCCCACCTGGGAAAAATCCTGTGCCCTCTGCCAGCTGACAGCTCTAGCACTAACTTGGACCTTGGATGTTCAGTAACATCCCCAAGAAAAAAATAAAAAGCCACCAATATTATTTCCTCCTGTTGTTGTTTTTCTCTTTTCTTAGTATTCTTAAAAGTAGAGCTGATCTCGGACAGTGCTACGAACTCTACAAGGTATGACAGTTTTGCATGCAAGGTTATGCATCTCCCAGAAAAATCTGCCTAGGAATGACTATGACAAAGCCTTCTGCTTTCAGATCTTTGAACCTGTACAAGCCAAAACAGTCTGGAAATGGGTTTTCATGCTTTTGACCTTGTGCTGAAATTGTTTACTCCCATCTGGCTTAGGATGAAAGTTCGCATTATTTCCCTCAGGAATAGGCAGAAGTACTTGCCCTCAGTTAGATTTCTCACAATTTATTCAGTTTGTCTGAATGGTTATTTATGAGGAAATTAGGAGGAGATATTATGAAAAACAGACATTTTTATTTAAGTAAACACTGGACTACTGTGGTTGTAAATACTATGACTACTGTGATGACTACTGTGATGACTACTGACATTTGGTCAAGAGGCAACCTAATTTCAACTTCTACCCTCAGTTAAAACTACTATTTAGGGACTTATCTACATTTTCAAAATTACCATAATTAACTCAATTTCTTCAGTTAAATGATGCAGACTTCACATGTAGATTTATATTAGTTTACAAACATAAAGAAACACTGGCTTGCATCCATTCTAAGATGTTGTTCCTTTCATCCCATAGGTGAAATCTGGGTTTTGCACCAGCATTTCTGAATGTTTTTTCCACATTATGTTATACCTTGTAGAGCTATTCCACTGCATTCCTGACATATTTTTGGTCAAAGGCTTTTCAGTTTTAGCTATCTTTATCCTAAACAATTTTGGGTTTTTAGGGGTCAGAATAGAAGCCAGGGTTCGGTTTTGAAAAACTTGCAGTTTCCAATAGGAAAAATCTCTATTTTCTAGACAAACCTTTCTGGACAAGTTACAGAAATAATAAATTTTGTGCCATAATATCCCACTGCAACCACTACAGATAACATAATAACATGTAATGAAATAAACTGCAAAATATAAATCTGGAAGGCTGTTTTTTTAGAAGATTATAGCATCAGGTTTGGACCACTGCTATGCCTGGCAGATGACCTAATCTTACATCCTGTAAGGTACCGAAGCTCAGCTCTAGACACCTAAATTAAATCACTTTCCTACTGAGCCCAGGTGTGGTGCTCTTGCTAAAATGTAAAGGCCAGAAGGACATCCAGTACTGACAGGAAGACACTCTCAAATATGTTTTTTTCCAAAGTTTCTCACTTAAATATTCAAATTTATCTATCCTGTGTTCAATTTCCAACCAGAATTTCTTATGATTTAGTGCCACTGTTTTCTCTGAAGAATGAATTTATGCAGTGTCTTCTCACTGGTATTTGAAAAAGGCTGAGATCCACAAGGCTTGTTAATGGTCTTACTCAAAGCTTTAAAGTAGGGAGGGACAGTTATCCCTGTGTCTGGCAGCAGCAGAGAGATCACTTTGCCTGTGGCTCCAGTGCTTCTTGGTAGACCTGCAAGGGTGTCAGGGATCCCAATGGTGCTGTGATTTCATGGAGCACTTTCAGTGATGTTATGGCTAATATATTATCAATGGTAAATGCCAGCTTAAAGCCAGGCTCTCTGTACAAGCTCACTCATGTTTAGATTACCAGCTAAACATGTCAGTGTTAACTTTCTGTCAAATACTTTTTTCCCAACCACAAAGAGTTTTTGTGGGTTTTTTTTATTATTGTTTTAATTAAAAAAAAAAAAAGAGAGAGAGAGAGAGAGACCAAATTCAGATTTTATTCATTTGTCATACTTGTTTTGCATTTCACTGAACATTTCCAGGCCGACCCTGGAGTCACCTTTTGTTTAGAATTTATGAAAGATTTAGAAAAGTAAAACTGAGAATTAAGACAAAGGGGAAACAAACTAAGTATAGTTTGATTAGCTCTCAAATCATGCAAATGAAACTTAGTTTTATTCATCACAGCAGTAGACAATGTATTTCTTAGTTTTATATAAAAACAGAAATAAGAGTCAGTTAATGGCTTTAAATTGAGAGTAGGTTTAGATTAGATAACAGGAAGCAATTCTTTACTGTAAGGGTGGTCAGGCAGTGGAACAGGTTGCACAGAGAAATTGTGGATGCCCCATCCCTGGAAGTGTTTGAGGCCAGGCTGAACAGCACTTCGAGCAACCTAGTCTAGTGGAAGGTGTCCCTGCCCATGACAGGGGGGTTGAACCAGATTACCTTTAAGGTACCTTCCAACCCAAGGAAGGACCTTAAAGATGACTCTTGGAGTCTATGATATCCAGTGAGATTGTACGGATAATGCAAGCATCAAACTGTAGGGATTTTGCCCAAAGAATCATTAATATCTGTATTCAAGTATATAACAAATGGAGATGCTACTACCCACAGTTCTATGACTGTTATAGTGGTTCTCATTCTCCATGATATTTTTGACCTTTATTCACAAATAAATAAACACAAACTTAGGATTACATGTCTAGGAATGCCTTACAAGCAACCACACCTTGCTGTGAAGTTTCTGTATTGAAAAGATACAGAGATACCTTTTAAATTTCCTTTAGTCTTCCATTTTATTTAATAACAATGTCCAAACTCAGAGTACTGTACACAGAAGAACATGTTTTAATACATGTTTGGAACAGAGAGTAAAGGACTAACAAAGGTCCCTTTCAAAACCTTTTACTATCTAGTTCTATTCAACTTCCTTCTGGTTCAGTAATGTCCAGTGTTGTATCAGATTGGGTCAATTAGAATTTTCTTCATACAGCAGTGGGTCAAATGCGTTTTTATAACTCAGACAAATTTTATTGTGCTATAACTTCAGCTACTCCAAAAGAGTCATCTCTGAGATAGAAAAGAACCAGTGACACACCCGGTTTCTGGAGACTTGTTGACTTTGCTTCCTTTTCATTATGCAGCTGTTTGCACCTCTGCTCCTTTTGAGAAATGCCAAGAACTCAAAAAATATTTTATAATTTTAAACAAAAATTTTTTGACTAGGTGACTTTTAAAGTTCCCTTCAAACCCATGATTCTATGATTTTCTTTATTCATGGAAGCAGAGAGACTACCAGAAGCCATCAGAACATGTCAGCAGTTTTCAAGTGTTTGTCTGCCTGTTGCAGTGGATATTCTGTCTAGCTTTGGGTTTTTACAGACTTCCTAATACTTGAATTAAATATTTCAGTTAAACGTTGAGACAGCTCTCAAATACTATTCTTTTTTTTTTTCTTATTACTATTTGACATCCAGGAAATGAGAAAACATGGGCAGAAGTGGAAGGGACAGCATGGACAAGCCCTGAATCCATCTTTAGGTTTTATAGCTCACGTGGGTGAAGAATAAAATTCTGGACATTGTAAGAATTTAAATGTGCTTTGAAGATGAAAATTCTAAGGAATGAGATCACTCATGGATAACTGCATTTTAAAACAAACATGTTTTCCTGACAAATGTTTTTATGAGGCAATCAGCAGCTCTTTCCTTTACAGTTCCCTTAGAAAATAAGCAGACACTGATTCACTTCCAAGCTGCTGATGAAAAAATAAGGACCCAGAGGAAAACAAAGCAGACAGGGACAATACTGTTGATATAAGTGAATGAATACATTCCATTGACAGTTCAGCTTGTCAGTGAGAGTCTAAATAGCCAAAAAGCCCAGACTTGTAGGGAAAATAAGTTTCCTGCTGAACTGTGGCATGTGATAGAGAATGAAGAATAACATTTAAAAATATTTCTCAGAAGCCAAAATTACTAAATTATTTTGGTTCACAAATGGCAAAGGGACTTTATTAAACATTTCTGTTTTTCATGTTTTTCATATTTTTCAATGTTGAAATAAACTATTTCAAAATTATTAAAGTATTGTATAATATTACATTTAAGAAGTGCAAAACAAAAATGCAAAACTGAAATGTATTACATATTATTTTAACTGTTAAATATCTCTCCTCAGAGAATTAATTCTCACAGAATTTAACATAATCATTAGTTTTGATTTAAAATAAAATGTCCATAAAATCCTGTATGCTAATTTATATGCTAATATGACAGCAGCTTGAAGTTATTTCATTATAAGTACTTATTGACATAATCACTGGAAACATTTTTATTTTGACAGAACAGCATTTCACCTCAAAGAGTGTTGACTAACTCTTATGCTAAAAAAACAGCCTAATGCTGGTTGCTCATCATGATAACTCATAAATTTGTGGGAAATCTCATTTTATACACACTGTAGACAGCTTAGGACCCTGTTCCGCCTTTGGAAGTGACTCACTGTGACACACACAGAGACACATCTGGTATTTATAGTTCTTTTTGTCCTGGCTTTAGTTGCCTTTGCTCTCATGTCAAGTCATAAAGATCCTAGGGCAATATAGAATTTCCTGAAAATAGTTTAATTGCTCACTGACATTATCTTGAGTGAAATCTAATTTAAAATGAAGACTTTGCAGGTCTTGCCAACTTGTGAAACATGCAACACAACATTTATTACTAGTAAGCAAATATCTGTCATGACATTTAATCCACTGAACACAAAACAAAGGGATGGTATTCTTCATTTCCAGCTTTAACCATGTAAAAGTTAGATGTATCAGTGTAAGCTATTGACCTTAAACTGCCTCTGTGGTCAGTAGAGAGAAATAGCCATTTCACAAGACAATTCATCTGACCTTTCTTAGGTACATATTTTAAGATGAGATGAACAGTCCTCTAGGGAATCAAAATGAGATAAACTGCCATCTAGAAATTTGATATCTGTGTCTAACCTAATCACCAGAGGCTTCCTCTGCAGTCAATGGAGAGAAATAGGCTTCCTCACATGACCTTCACCGTCCCCAAGGATTCTAACCTCCTGAAATATGCCTCAGCCAGGCTGCAGAACTGGGGAGTCTGGTAGCAGGCTGAAATCACTGAATCCCTGCATGCAGCATAACTTTGTAACCCATCTGTCAGAGAGTGCAGCCCCACATCAGTCATTTCAAACGATCCCTCTGTTCAGGCCTGACACCTTACTCTGTAAGTGCACCAGGGCATTGCAGTACCTGCCTGTGGTGTTCCAAATGCTCACACACACACTGCAGTAATGACACAACAAAGGATCATTAAAAACACCCGGTAAGTAAGGAGCTAGGAAACATCCCATCTGGTTTTTGTACTGGATTAAAACTTAATGTTACAGTGGTGTAGTTGTGAATTAATCACATCAACTTCAGCACAGTTATTGTGGCCTGGAGCCAGTAGGAGAGCACAAAAGCAGTGTTTGTGAGGCTTTCTTCAGCTTATGGCAGCTGTTTAGCTCATCTTTGATCATACTTACTTTTTTTGCAGTTAAGCTTTTTGGTCACACTATCTTTGCAGAGATAGCTGTTCCGAACAATACCCGTGTTCACATGCCATCAAAGGTATTTGTGCATGTGGATTAGCTGGTTTTTGCTTGTCATGCACTTACTCGCTTTTGTGTTGTTTTTGTTTTGTTTACAAAAAGATATTCAGCTACTCAAGGAACATAAGCAGCAGCATATGACACAGCTGAGCAGCTGTACACGAGAGTTAACATTGGTGCAAATGTTCCGCTGCAGAGGATAGGAAGAGCTGTGCCATCCTAGGTCAAGGCAAGGCTGGTAGCTAATATAATACAACAATGAGCAGCAGATGCTCTTAGGAAAGAGTAGCAAAGCAGGGCATGCCTGTGGCAATGCATCCCTAGAATACACTTCCAGTTTTTGGTACTTTGTGACTCAAAGACTTCTTGAGCTGGTGTGAATGTCTTTGCATTTAACAGCCCCGAAAGGATTTGCTTCCGTGTGAATTTATTACTTTTTTAATCCGTGTAAACTTTCAGCATTGCAAGCATCCAACAGCACAAAGTTTCTCAGCTTAATTATACACCACATGAAGAATCTCCCCTCTGTTTTCAGTTACCAGTTGTTAGTTTTGTTTGATAGTGCCTGCTTTTTATGGTCAAAAAGATACAGAATGATTATTCCTTATTAAACTTCTCCAGCTCCTGCATGATTGTGTAAACCTGCACCATTTGCCCTCTCATTCATCTGTTCACAAGGCTGAGTGCCAGTCAACTGAGTCATTTCTCTGTCCCAAAGGTTCCATATAATTTTGCTGTTCTTTTTGTACCTTTTCCTGTTCTACTCAAGTGCTTGTAAGCAAAAAATGAACGCAGAGAAATATCAAGATAAAGGATGAATAAAATTGTATTTATTTGTAAGAAGAAGTGCATATTTTGGGGACATACACTGAGAATAAATAGAAACCTGGTTTTTTTTTCTTCCTATATGAAGGAAGTGGCAGCAATTTAAACAGTTCAATACACTACAACATTTTTAACAAATATCTCCATCTTATTTTGTTAGACTCTAGATGAGCAGATTTCTCATAATTGACAATAAAACACTTCCATAGATATTTAAGAAATTTTTACTTAACAAGTATGAATTTTAATCTTCTCCAAATCACACTTCAGTAATAAGGTTGCCTCAGATCTTTTTTGATGCTTTTCTATAGAAGCTCCGGGAGGTAAGGAAATAAAATGTTATGCAAATATTTGAAAAGGATAGCAAGAAGACTGTTGTAATTGTCAGCTGTCAGGTTGACACTGAACTCAGGCAAAACAAGCAGTGAGTCCCAGCTGATATAGGACTAGGTAAAGAACTAAATTAAGAAAATGTAACTGATACCAATCTAGAAAATTACAGAAAATAAATTTTATCAAAGTAGGAATATATTTTTATGGGATTATGGGTCAATTGATGAAGAAAATTTTGTTAACTCTCTCTTCCCCTTTAGACTTGCAGCTTACATTTAATTAGATGACGCTAAATTATTGTGGAACATTAAAATTTAACAGAACGTATGAATGCTTTTAAATAGCATGCCGTTCACAGAAACTTCAATTACTTCTGAGCTAATTCAGAAACAGAAAAAATCATTCTTTAATAATTAATAATTATTTAATAAATAAATTTGCTCTTTTATGAACTTGTTTGTTTGTTTTTGGTTTGTTTTTTTTTTTTATTTTGTCACTGGAAGCTGGATAATGCCCATTGACTGCAAGTAAAAGTTCAGTAGAATAAGAAAACCAGAAAATGCTCCAATGACTTTCTGAAGTTATGTTTACATGATTTCTGGTATTTGCATTTGAGTGTCATGTGATCTTTCCTAATAACTGTCAAAGTAAAACTGTCCAAGTACCGATAACATATAGGAGTGTAAAGATGTTTTCTGTCTCTTTTGAAGTTGAGTTCTTTATATCCTCTTGAAAAGTTTTGTATTTGAAAACTATCTGCTCGTTGATTGCTAGAAAGATAGTGTAGGTGAGTTAGGGGATTTCTAACACAGGAAGATTATTTTCCCTATTTTTCTATTTAGGCAATTTTGCATTAACACTATGTCTTGGTTTAAATAAGACCCATCTCCTTTGTGGACAGAAAGGAAAAACCGATGTTTTTCCAAACTTTAGATAAACGGCAATCCATGCATAATGGCGGGCATTTCCTCTTTGGAGCTCACCACTGAATCAGGACATTCAAACAAACTCACCGCTAAGCTCTTCCCTGGGGCCAGGCTCAGTGTGTCCAAAGCTGTGCTTGTTCCGTGTGCTTTGGTCAGCAGATATGCAATCTTAGACAATAGCTTCTTTCTGCTAACAATAGCCAGTATTAAGAATGTCATCAGATATAATGGCTATGAGTGAGACAATTCTGCTTTCTTATGAAAGCTTTCATAATGGGGCGGTCATAGCGTGCGTGTGTGTCTGTGTGTCTGTCTGTGTGTCTGTGTGTCTGTGCATGTTTTAAGAAAGATCCACACTGCAGAAGCAGCCTGCTAGTCTCAGAAGAGCTGGTTCATGAAAGGTGCCATTTATAGTGCTTTCATAGTACCATAGAATGGAAACATTAGGTAATAGTAAAATCCCAGAGCTAGACTTACTAAATTCTGAAAACTTACTCACATTACCATGCTTTATAGGGCTTTAGGGACTTCATAACAACAATCTGTGCAACTGCAGACTTTGTTTAATGAAAAAATAAATAGAAATAGTTACCCAAAAATTAACCTAAAGACTGGTATTCCCTTGTTAGTGCCCTTTAATAATTTTCACTATGCCTCCATTTGCACTCTGTCTAGAAAATAAAAGGCTTATTCATGCACAAGAACACAGATCTGCCTTCTCAGTGAGAAATTTTGTAACATTTCTGAAGTAGAATCAACTGCAGCAGCTCAAGGTCTTTTTCTGAAAGAGGAAAAGCGGTTAGCTGGATATTGCATTACTTTCAGGAGATTTCTTCACTGTTGTGTAATTTATCTGACAGTTGCCACAGGGCTTACATGCCACTTTAGCTATCCTACTGATTTTTAAGGGATGGATATGCGTGTGGAAATTAGGGGAGCATTCATTTTTCCTCTTAATTTCATCAAATTACATGGACTGTGATTTTAGATAAATCACACTATTACACTGATTCTACATTTACAGAGACTCCTCGGTTCACTTTGGTTTGCCTTCAAGCAGTCACCATTTGCATCAACATGCCAACCGACTGGGTTAGTCTGATATGTCCTCTAACTGGTGTCCTCTCAATTGCTCTCCTTAGTGCTCTGTCATGAATTTGTTTGGGTTTTTCTTATCGGGAGATATCAGAGCCAAAGCTCCAGAATGTCTCACTTTCATACAAGGCTTCCTGTGTAGTTTAAATGAAAGAGATATAACAAAGAAAGCAATGTGAATTTATGCAGCTCCAGTGTGACAGAAACAAAGAAGTTGGTTGAAAAGATAGATAGAAATATAACAGCTTTGCAATCTCAAATGACCCTCAGGAAGGTACAGCACATATGCCTTCTGGCTTTAGTGCAGACAGAATTCAAAAGATCAGCCTTTTTCTGACCCCAGATATGAGCATCTGGCGAAGACCAGCATCCCTCACAATTTTGGCAGTTTGCAAAGACATGGACAGGCCTGGATTACAAATCACAAGCACCAATCATAGCTGAAAGTGTATTTTTTGCTATTGGGGTAGTAGAAAATCGAGAGAGGCAGACACACTGGGGAGAGGAGGAGGCAAAATAACACTGCTTGTTCTCTGCTCTTGAAAACCATGATGCAAATATTTATGCATGAGGCTGAGAGGAATTCTTGGGTCATCCTTCTACCCTGTCTAACAACATAGATCTAAAAGGAGAGCTCACAACAGTGCCTAAGTTTGAAAACGTGCTGATGTCAGAATTTTGCTCTATTTACATGCCTTTGGCAAAGAGCAGCCAACTACCTGCTTATCATAAATCTCTCCTCTCCTCTCCCTCCCTTCATCCTCTCCACTGAAACCCCTATGATTTTCAGTACACAGCACCAAGCACAAGTAGGTTATTCTGTGTATGAAAGCAGTGCTTGTGAAAGATGCTGAATGCACAGTCCCAGAGATCCACGTCCTCTGCAGTATAGCAAAGGGAAAAAAAGATACATCATGGATAGCAGCACTGTCAGCTCCTTCACTCTGACTTACCAGCTTCACTGGGTTTAAAGAAACACTCACTGGGGCAGAAGGATCGTTCATCTTTTATAGTCAAGTTGTTGTGCTAACTGCTAAAACTGCCACATAGGCTGCTAATTAGAGGCAGTTATGGTTACGGCTTTTGCCATGCTGACAGATGGGAACTGGTCACCGAAAGTTTACCCTGAAGGTGGTGCCACTTATAAAAGCTATCAGATGCAGTAATCTGCTACACTCTGGTATATTTATACCTGCCTAAAGATGAAATTTGAGAGAATAGAGCTGAAAAAACCCTCCAGAGCTTGCATGATCCATCTTCCTACACCAGATTATCCTGTCTAATTAATTTCTGGGAGCTGTTAGTCTAACCTCCTTTTATGGACCTCTTTTAATGTGGATTCTAGAGCCTCGACAAGTGATTCATTGTAGTGTTTTGTGAGAACTTCCAACAGAAGGATTGTTTTCATGGTTAGCCTAAACTATCCCTGTACTTCCTATTTGTCATATTCCTTTCCTTTTCGTGGTCCTGCCATACACCAGGTAAACATGTCTCTCCGATCTTTTCTCAGTTTATAATGTTTTGCTGTCTTTCTCCAACAGTGACATTTCCTGGACCATTCTTTCTATTATTTTCTTTGGATTCCATCTGGCTTGGTTACACCTTCCCTCAGCCCAACTCAGCCCAACCCAGACCGGACACTGTTACAGCTGAGATTTTGCAAACCTGAATAATGCAGGAGTGCAATTGCAATGTCTTACAGGTGATGTTCCTTCCTATACATCACAGACTACATTCATGGGAATGCAGAAACAAGATGCAGCTCACCCATGTGTGTCATCTGAGTCAAGTGACTCATTGCTGTCACTCTGTTTCTTCTTCTCGTTTGTCTGACTCTTCCTCCCCCACAGAAAGGGCATACTCTGGCCACACTCCAAAATCTCTACAGAAGCGCTAGGAAGCATGAAGTATTCTTCATGCTGATATTAAGGGTGGCAATACAGCAGCATATTTACCAGCATAGGAATAATCCTGGCTGCTTTCTAGTCACCATCTAATCCTTGCCTTGGTCTTAGAATAAAAAAATTACATGTCATGTAGAAAACAATCATGTATTTTAAAACAGTATGTAGCAGTAGAAATATCCATAGGTTTGGGGGCTGGTTATTTTTCTTAAACCTGATCTCTGAATACAGACAACACTCAAACTGCATTAAAACTGTTATTTTCATGACAGCAAATATCTCTGAGCTCGTGTATTAATCTGGAACTTTCGTGTATCACAATGCCCCAAACACATAGCTGTCAAACAGATTATTTCTGTGATTGATATAAGATGTATGGATATGACGTCGAGAAAAGGCTGCATTGTGGGACAAATGTCCCTGAGCTTTTGGTACTATAGTTCCCAGAGAACTGGTATACATTTAAATTGCTTTATCTTGGTATAATATAATGCAGAATTTCAGTAGAAGCCATATTAACTCCCTTACTAGAAAACCACAAAAATCCCTCAATATAGCATTTACAAATCATAGAATTTGGGGGTTTTATTACCCATGTAAATAAATGTACACACAAATACATACATAGAAAGGCATAAAATTATGTTTCAGATATAGTACAGCAGTTAGTCATATACTATACATTCTACTAGAGTTTCTAGAAAAATTAAAATATATGAATATGTATGTCTTTCAGAAATTTCCCTATTTAAGTATTTGTGTTTAGGAAGAAAATGTTGAAGAAATTTAAGAATTGGCATTACATTTAATGAGGTTCCTATATTTAAAAAAAAAAATCACAACAAAATCTGTCACACATATCAAAAATTTCCCACAACAAAAGTAGTCTAAAATAGCCTAGGTTCTCCTTTATAATAAGAAGTGCACTTGTACCACTGTCAAATGATATTAGCTTTATATCATATACAGTTTCCTGATGAAATAAAGGCCCATATTTTGCCATCAGGGCTGAGCAGTGTCTTTCCTCCCAATTTGTTCCACTGCAATGAAGAGTTATTTTGCTAGAAAGTGTTTTAGGTTGCCATAGTCCGGACCTATATGGTGAGTGGAAAGAAACAGTTTGCCTTTCTATTGATTCCCTCACGATGCTATCATTAAACTTTGATGGCATTAAGTATATATAATGAAGTGTATACAATTTTAGATGACAAAGATATTTTTTGCTTTTCACAACTTTCATCTGTAACTTCACATTTTCTATGGCATTATAGCTTAAAATAGTACAAAGATACATGGTATTTAAGACTCAGAAAGACCTCTGACCTTTGACCTTAAAAGATCTTTATGTGGAGGCCCATGGTGGATTAATTTTTGACAGTACAGTTACAGAGCCATACAAAAAAGGTATTCATATTGACCAAGTCAGTGGATATTTCAGGTCAAAATGTCAGCAGTTGTCTTTTTCAGCTGACATCCTGGTCTGAGAAAGTTGGATTTAAGGTTTTCTTGACTCTCATATTTTAATTTCTTTCCATACATGGCTGTGCCATTAGCTCCCTGGAACGCCTTTCAGTTCCTTCCTTGAAAATGCTAAATAAGTTCTCACTTTACCTACTGACTGAATAAGAATACAAAAACAACAGACAGCTGTGAGGCATCTGCGTGTCACACAAACACTGTTGGCACAGTTCCTGCATTCAAGAGATCAGCAAGAGCCTAGTAAATAAGCTTTCTTCACTAAAAACCACTTTTGTCCATGATCATTGAAGCTGTGCTTTACTCATACATCCTCTGAATTCCTCTTTTCTTCAGTAATCACACATGCCTAGCATGATGGCTGATTCTATTCTACAGTCCTGGGCCATGTAATTATGTGAGTAATTGGCAGACAAGATGTTGTGAATACCTGAATCCCAGGTTAATTGAAACTAACACCTGTCTGAACTGTGCTGTTGTAATGGATGCAATAATACAAGATCAGGTCCTATTGAGTTGCATAATCTTTTCAAGACAGGGTTTTTGATCTCCCTCCTTTGACTTGAGGACGGTAGTAAACTAAAATACTACGCCTTTGTTGAAGCTTATAAAAGATGAATCTGAGGCTGAACATGAAGAACCTTCCAGTTAATATGTATTCAGAAAAATCAGTGAGCACACATCTTCTGCATCTTTCAGCTAGAAAAGAAACAACAGATTTAGCTGTCAACACAACTGTAGCCAGTAACAACATTACTGTTCACGCCAGAGTAACTCAAGTTGTTACCCAGGTAGTACAACCTGAAAAATTTGGATTAATGAGGTTCAGAATAGTCAAAATTCCCACTACCATCACTGAACATCCTAAATGGGCAAGCCTTATAACATTGCTCAGAAGAGGTTGTTCTAGTCTGTGTGAGGCTGATTTTTTATTGCCTTGTTCTTCATACCATCAGCTCACAGGCAGAGAGTTTTACTGTTTCCTACGTTACTTTCTCAAAATGGTCCCTACATCCCTACATCCCTACAAATGTACATCCCTACAGCACAGACAGACTAGCAGATCTGTCAGAAGAGCAGACAAAGTACTATGACAAAGACTTCCAAGACATAGAAAGACCTCAAGAACAAGTATGCTTCACTTGATAAAACCTCTCAAGTGAACACAGGTTTTTTTTCTCTTTTAGTGAAACTATGGCAATTTCTTTTAAATCAAATCTTAAGGACCGTTTTAAACACAGCTTTTATCTGACATAACTAGATTCTAGAAAGTATTTCAGCTCAAACAGACCTCTATTGCAAGAGATCAGAGCAGAAAATGGAAGTAGTTTGGAAATAGAACCTGATCTATAGATATATAGGAACAAAATAAAGTAGTGCAGTTGCTTGTGAAAGCAGAAGACAGGACTTGATGATCCAGAACATCCCGTTTTTCTAAGTTAAACAAGACATGATATTTCTACATTAGAGCACATGTTGGTTTTACTTATAATCATGTAATCTATATAAAACTACTATATCCATTGTAAAGGGAAAGCAAATTTAAAAAAAAAAAAAAAAAAACACCCAACAAAATGTTGCCAGAAGACTTGGGATTTTCAAAAGCCCACGGTCCTCAGATTACTTACACAAGTAATCTGATTACAGACTTCTCTGGGAACTGCTTGGCCACCCCAGTTGCCTCTGAAAATCACAATCAATTTATTTGTCTCAGGACTAATGGGGGGAAAAAAGATTTCAGGAATGAAAAGATTTTACTGTAATGACCTGAAGCAAATGTGAGAACAAAACGCCTGCTTTAGAAGTCATGAGAGGCACAATCACAACAATTAAAGGCAAGAAAGAGAAGTGAGGAGGAGGAGGGAGTTAGGAAACTGGAGTTCCCAAATTTCAGCAGTTATATAGACCTCTGTTTAAATGTAATATGACTGCAAAATAAAGGCAGTTTACTTTGGCTGACACTTTTGCAGAGACATTTTGACACAAAACCCTGATAGTTTTAAACAGGGATAGGTAGTTAAATGCAGGATATTGTGTCTGTCTCAGGGAATCATGTGATTGTGGAAAGGCTGTAAAAGTAGCAAGAATATTTCACGATAGAAGCTCAGTGCAGTTTTAGAAGCTGAACAACAAGTCTGAACATATTTATCAGCCCAGTGTTTTCAAATTCTTTCAGTAAAAGGCCTCTAAACATCTTACTGTATCATTTTCTCCACCTAACAGGGTCTGATTTTTTTTCAAGCTGAGTACTGTCTGAATAGCTTCCCTAACATCTTTGTTTGGGTCTGGTATATAGATCCCACCTTACTCCCACTGATGTTAGAAGGAAACTCTCTTAACAGACATCCTGTGGGACAACAATACCTAATTCTGTCTTTGCTTCCAGCATCTTACATCCACTCCATCAGAAGTTATGAATAATTTTTATATCTAGTAATATATATATATATATAGCACAAAGGCTAGTAAAGACAATCTTAGTACCTTTTTAGAGGTGTTTTTCTACTAGGATATTGCCAAATCTGAGTTACCCACTCTAGTGTTAAACTTGTGGTTATAAAAGATTAGAAATAAATAGGCAATTAGATGAAAGCTGTGTATGAATGTAGGGTTAATCTGACTCAGTTGCCTCAGTAAAACTAGCAAGTATCCTGTTCAGATTGGAATTCACTGAGAAATATCTTTGGTACCTAAGTGCCATCTTATCAAGTGTGCCATCCTCTCACAACATCCCTCTCCTGTAGCAAAGATAGAAGTATGGTCATCCTTTCCATCATACATCTGACAGAAAGCACAGACAGCAGTGGAAATTAACTACTGTAGTATATATTTGACCAAGATACTAAGAAAACCCTAAGGTAATTCCCTGAAAGCTTGCAAATGCTGAGGTGACAGGCAGCAGGGCTGAGGCAGGGAGGGAGAAAGACACTGCACTGCTGGGAGAGAGCCATAGCTATGTTTCAGTCAAATCTGACCTACTTTAATGAAATCAGGTCATCTGTGAGCTCTTCATTACCCCCAGACTAAACAGTGCAAAACATAGCAGCCAATGTCTCTGCCTTTTCAGAGTACCGCTAATTCTCATTACAACATTGTTATGTATTCCTTAATATATATTGACTTAGTCATCTCACCACACCAAAGCTGGTAAACAATACTGGGGAAGGAAGGAAAGCAAACATGATTACTGACTTTGTAAAAAAAAAAAAAAATAAAAAAAAATTGCAGAGTAAATACAGCTATGCCTCCAGAACGTGTCCTCAAGGGAATACCGAAACAAAAGGAGGCACAACTGTCTCAGGACATTAGCCATGACATATGAAGCTCACCTATCACACCAGTAAACTCTTAACTGTTACCAGCCGCCTTCACAGACCAAGTGGAGGCTGGAGTCAAGAGGAAGCTGGTACTGTAGGCTTACACTCAAATTCTTCTCAGTGTTCAGTCTTCTATAAACAAGGAAGGTGACAGATCCATAACAAAAAAAAATATGCTGACCAAGCTTTAACATGATGCCCATGTCCGCATTTCAGTTCCTACAGAGGCAGACTGTATATATGTGTGTACAGGTATGGACACACTTGTATTTTATTATGTAGAAGTGTATATCCACTTGTTCTTACACCAATATGTTCTGTGCTTGACAGCAATGTACATTAAGATTTATGCCCTTCTTTTAGATCCCAGAAATATATACACTTGTGTATCTCTAGCTGAATATATATATATAAAGACACATAAATGTGTATGTATATGTTTTTATATATGCATGTAAAAAAAGAATATTCAGCAACAGACACATCCTTGTAAGCATCACATCAAACCTACACTATTTACAGTATGTGCATGCCTCTATAGCGAGTAGGATATATGTATCAAGGCTACTGTGTTCCAAAGTAAAAGAGGCATCTCTTATTAAAAGAATGAAAATGTTCTTTTATTTCTATTTCTTATCACAGAAGTGTCATCTTTACAATTTCTGTTCAGCATTAGTTAGAAGAGTATTTATGTTCATTTTGTTTTGGAAACCAAAGCCTCCACTCATTTGTCAACATGAGGGCATCTGGTACCATGTGGGATCCAACATCTGGGGCCATAAGGAATAACACCCAATCTCCTGCTGCTTCTCCAATAAGCCAGAGGTCAGCATAGGTACCATGCCATACCTGCAGCCTTGCATGGACATCTCTGACGCCGTAGTTCATTTCAAAAGGCATTATACACTGATTTATGGGTAACTGCATTGGAGCTTTGCTTTCCTTTACCTGTAGGTAGCTATCATTAAAACATTTTCTATGCATCTCAGTGATTTTCTCTTTTTTTTCCTAACCCATGATTAACTGGGAAATCTATTTGGTACTTCCTGCAGAGTTATCTTTCTTCCGCTATTCTCTTATTGTCCCAATTACTTCTCAGTCTGTCATCCATTTGTGGGTGGCTGGTGTACTCCACCTGGATCAATGCAGGGGTCTACAGAGTAGGAGTCCACATGTGTCAATGCTTTGGACAGAAGTATTTAGGTGAAATAAAGACTTACAGAGATGACAATCTGGATAGCACAGTCCTGAGGTCATGCCAAACTTTCTTTGTCAATGCCAAGTTAAGACAGTTCAGAGAGTTCTTGACACTTTCACCTTTATCCATTTTTTCTTCTTTCTATTTCATTCCCTGCTTTTTGTTGGGAGAAATGACTTTACAGCTTTGTGGGGGAAGCAATGATCCAGACCTTGGCTAAGAATGTGTCTAATTCCCAGTTTTATTCATAGAAATACCCTTCATGTTCTGAACCTTCATGGTATAGAGTCATTATACTCTTAAATGATAATGTTGATGATCAGAACTAGAAGGAGGGGCAGCTCCAGGGAGTCCAGCTGGCTGTGACAGACTCAGTGCTTATGGACTATAGCAAAATAGAGTAGCCATATTTTGATTTCTTGCAACATCTGGAAAGTTATTCCTTTCTATCTTCTATTTTTTACAGCACTTAATGCTGCTCAAACTGCTCATTTCTTCTCATTCTAGCCAGCTGAAACTTCTATGTCATCCATATGGTGTTTTTAAACTGTCAGAGACACAGGACTGAAAGAAGCAAGCGAAAGATGAAACATTGAGGAACAGGTAATATCCCATGCACTTTTTAATCGGGAACATATGACAGTGGCTAAAATATTGAAAAAATATACATCATGTAGGAAATCCGAAAATTTTTGCATAAGCATAACTAACAACTTTGTACAAACAAAAGTCTTTAGTTGCTTTTCTAAAAAAGACTTTTAGAAAAGTCTTTAGTTGCTTCTAGAAACAGACTTTAGTTGCTTTTCTGATAGAAACTACTGAGTCCCCCCTATAGATTGCAGAGATCTTTTCTCTGAAGGAGGCAGTAGTCGGGTAGGGGAGGCTTAGAAGGCAGGTAGGTCAGTAATTATTATCTGTAAAGCCCAGTTTTAAGCAGCATACTTAATGGTGGGATTTGGGCAGACAAATATTGACAGCGCACTAATGTTGCTAAGCCAGCAGTGCCCTGCTGAAGGGATGGAATGTGCAGTCACACAAAAGCCTGCCATGAGACAACCCCGAACACCACTGAGGTAGCAGTACCAACTGCTATCGTGTGCATCAAAGCAGAGAGCTTTCTTGCTCCTTCCAGTAGGATAAGTCCTTTCTCAGTTCTGTTTACAGTTGCTTTTTTCCTGCGGAAGGAGCTGAAGAACAGGACTTAGTGATTTTTCCCTAAGAGGAAGCTGATGCTGAGCTGCATTCTTCTCTGCCACAGGGAAATGCCTAACATGCTGCTAACCCCTGCAGTAGCAGACCTCACACTGGCCCCTGCATGTGCTGCAACTCCAACAGAGGCTGTGTCTGAATCCACATAGTACCCAGACTCATATCCCACCTCAGTGACACCTCATTTGCAGGGGAATTTAACCCCTGCAGCCTGCGACTCTAAATGTGTGTTGGTGAGATCATTAACAGAGTTTTGTCTTCTTACCAAGGCTGTGAGAAAAAAAAACTGATGCAAGATAACTTGGTGTCTGAACATCATATCTGAAATTCTACCTGGTAACTCAGTGATCTGCTTTGATTCCCTATAGTTGAAACTGAGATATGTTCTCCATGCTTTCCATGCACTGTCACTGACATTAAACATAGCTTGGGGTTAGCCTTCTTGTATCTATAGTTTTCCATTACAGGTTTTAGCCTTTAGATGTTTTCTCAAAGGAGTATTTTTATTTCAGTTTGTATATTATTTTGAAGTAAAAAACTAATTGAGAAAATGAGGGTTTTAGCACTGAGCAAACCCATTTTTGCTTTTTCTGAAAAGCTATTTATATTCCAGTATCAAATTTATATCCAATTACATGCTCCTTTGACCTCAGAATGGTTAATCCAAGACTAAAAAGTGGCTAGAAAGGCTCCCATCAAATTCCAGTGGTTTGGCCAATGTTCATACCAGTGGTCAGAATTGGCAGTTAGGTCTGATTTTCTTAAAAACTTGCAGGAAAATGTAATTGTGAAGCTTCACATCCTCAGTCACAGTTCACTAGTTCCTTGTGCACAGTTCAGGGTGTCTCCACAGAATGCAATTCCAGCCACGTAACACTACTTGAAATTGCAGAAAAAGAAAATGCAATAGTCTTCAGACATATCTTCTGACAAATTCATCATGGACTGTTGGTTCAGAGATACCAAATGTCAGAATTTTTTTTTTCATTTTACTATAACCCAGGTATGTGCAAGTATTTCTGTAAAAGCCAGTGTATCACTAGGGAGAATAGATAATGCTTCATGTACAACCCCATTCACAGCAAAAGCCGGATAAACCAAAAGAACCACTTATACTAGGCAGATGTTCATAATCATAATTTTATTATCTCCAAACATTAGTGTTTGGTTCAATAGTCGAAAGACAATAAATCAGGAAATGTCATGACCATGGAACAGTAAAAAAAATCTGGGAAAAACATATTTATTTAGATTATCTGTGGCTTTCCTTACTTGTGTGTCAGCGATGTTCAGGCTGTAATATGGCATGGCATGGGTTTTAATATTACACAATATTATGTTATTGAGTACATCAGTGGATTAGCTACCTGGGAAGAAGAGAGAGAAGTCAGAAATGTATAGTCTGGCAGTTTTCTGAAGGTAAGAAACCATTGAATTACAGAGTGATCACATCAGGTAGAAAATCTATTCATATATAGAAGCATCAACCCATACATAAAGGTGCTTGATACAGTCTTCATTTTTTCATAAATTATTTTACTGGTTTGACTATGTGTGGAGGAATTATATATTTGCTTAACTAAGCTATGGCCAAAGAAGAGCCACATTCTTTTTATTGTAATTTGTTGTTCAAATCTCCACTAAGATTTATCTGACATACTTTTAGCTTTACATCCACATTAATTCAGAAACTTTCATAGGATTTTTTTTAACTGGTTATATATGCTAGCAGCAATACTAAGCATGCGCATGGAATTAATTTATACTCACAGCATTTACAGCATGTATCATTCTCATCAATGATGTGTCAACTTTTTTGCACATCATCACTGTGGACTAGGTTTGCAACCCATCCAACAATTCCCATGAAACTACTTCCATGTAGCTTCCGTAGAAAACATGAAAGAACATCATAACACATCATGGAACGATGCACTGGCTGATGTGATTTCCTCCAGGCAAATGGAGGCGAAGGAGCCTGGGAGGGAAGAAATACCAAACCCTGTGAAGACTCAGGCAGATATTATTTACAGTGATAACTTTTGCCCAAGAAGATGAGTCTGCCTGAGCTCTGGAAACAATGGTGGAAGCCTTGAGAGTTCCAGACATAGCTCAGAGCATGAACCGTAGATGTTATTAATTGCTTCCAAAGGGTGCTCTCCACATTGACCCCAAGATACACTGATCTTCTGCCAATATGTTCCACAGTTTATAGAGAAATACCTTGAAATGAAACTCTTCAATCTTGTTCAACAAACTAAAATATCTTGACCTGGACAGATCTGACCCCAAACCAAATATTTTATTTGATTTTTCTAACATAAATATTTGATTTTCAGATGAAACATTTTGTTTTTCAGGTTAAAAATGGCAATGGGAAAAAAATCAACGTAGATATGTCCACAATGAAAACATATATTTTTCTTCTAAAAAATTTCTGTATTTTTTTTTGTGTCTCTGAATGTTTCTGATAAATACAAAGCAATGGTGTATATATATATTCACATATACACAGGAGTATATTGTTAGATGCATGTACAAAATCTCATATGTATTCATTCTTTGGAAAGATATCAACAATCTGCTAGTTGATAGGTCATGATTCTCCATTTCAGCTTGCTAAGAAAGATGTAAAAATATGGGAAAGTTGGAAAAAATTCATAGAAACAAACATAAAAAAGACCTCTTGCTTGCCTGGTATGTAAAGAAAACACTAAATAAACAGTTTGTGAACTCAGTAACAAAAGTCAATACTTAAATCCGTGTGAGTTCTCCCTTTGTCTATTTATTTTTCTGTCTCCAAATATTAAATGCAAACTTCAATACAAAGCCAAGAATTAGGTTCCATACATGGAAATGCCTTGGTGATTGTAAAAAATAATGCTGTGGTGTCTCTAGTTGGGAGGTTTGGAAGAAAGAGAACTAAAAAAAAAAAAAAACAAGGAAAAAAAAAAAGAAACTGTTCCACTTCATCTAGCAGTGCTGCAATACATCACTCCAATTAAATCCCAGCCAATAAGCAAAGGGACGTGTTAAGTAAAATTCATGAGCTTTGAATGCATGTGAATGAATATGCCAATCAGAATCAATGCCACCCATTCATTTGGTGTAACACCATGGTGATGACAATGAGCTTGAAACCAGCCTTTGTTGTCATCAGCTGTGCAGTAGTTGCCACAGCCCCAGCCTGGATCAAATGTGTGGGACATTTAAATCTTCAGCATGGCACCAACACACAGAACATCTTATTCACTCCAAAAAAGGAGCTATAATCAGCCTCCGAGTAAATAATTCAGGATCAGTTCCTTAAGGGGCACAAATTGCCGCCTTTTAAAATGACCAAAATGTTGCTCCTCTGCTAGCTCAACTTTACTCCCTGGACACAAGCACAGCTTTTTGTAACCACGTAGTATATCTGTCCCTTTAGAAAATCTACTGTTATATTAATGTCTGTAACTGAGCCTTCTGTGGGCCTTAACTGATACTGCACTGAGGAATATCTTTGCAGAGACCCCGTATCTCAGCCCTTTTGAGTGCTGCAGTGGCAGATGGCTAGCTCTCACTGCTTTTACAATAACCATTTCATTTGTGATGCTTGACCTGAATTCCATTCCTTGTTTAAAAGTGTGTCTCAGTTCTCAAATGGTATTTCACAGAATTGCCATTTCCATAGTGTTTCCACATGCTGCTCTCCAAATAACACATTTCCCCATAAAACAGGGTGGAAAAAAAGAATATGGAACTAAGTGTCACAATTGAAAATGTTTAGTCTAAGAATATGTATCCAAATACTGATGACAGCTTCATTTTTATTGGATTTAAATTATCCCACTGATATTTTCTTATATGTCAGCTTATATCATTTACAGATCATGCTGTATTTTTAGTGCTTTCTGCTATGAGTTAGTTCTCTTCCTTCCATTGAGTTGTCAGTAGTTATAACGTTGTAAATGTGAAACGCTCTGCTAGAAACACAGGCCTATGAGTGGTGACATACACTCAACTTCTCTGAATAAATTAAGCATGCATGCTTTCAGTAATAGATCCACCCATTAATCAGTATGTTTAAAAAGATGTGACAATCGGTAGAACCGATAGTCCCCCAATTTACCAGCATATATTACTCACTGCTGAACACTTACTCTGCCCATTCCTCATCTTATTTCTCAGTTTCTATATAGGAAATTATTCTTAAGAGGAAGAACAACTGATATTAAAGAACCTTTTTTAGAAAGAGATTCTTTCTGAGGTTTCTTCTGCAACCAATTAAAATCCCAATTAGAGGGAACTGAAGACATCATTCAAGTATACATTAGATTAAGCAATATTAAACATGAAGCCCAGATTTGCTAACAAAACATGTCCCTTTGGTCATTCCTTTCCATTCTCTGGGCCTTAATTCATAAGGAAAAAATAAAATAGAGGGAATAAAGGTGAGGACCAGAAAGAGCTAGCAGAAATGATGCTGCAGAAAAGATGCTGTCTGCCCATTAAGATTATCTACAACCATGTATTGTGATCCTTATGGGAGTGATCTAGTCGTTTCCTACTGGAAGTGACCTGGAATTTTCCTCCATTGGAACTCTGCAATGCATTTATTTAAAAAAAAAAAAAAAAAAGTTACCCTGCCTGAGCTTTTTGCTGCACCTTGAAGTTATCCACAACAATTTATGCAAGTTCTGCAACAGCCCCATGTATAACTGAGAAACAGACAGCAAAGACACGTTACACCTTACAGTAAAAGACATATTTGTTTAAACTCAAAGTGAACGGCAGATTATTTCCAGCTGTAGCTAAACTCATACTTTATGGCATTGTGCAGTCAATTATAACTCAAATTTAAGCAAATTATGTATCTCTGAACATACAGCCATTTAGGTCTCTGGAAAAGAGTGATAAGGGGATGTGTTTGTAATTTGGGACAGAAACACTGTAATTGATCTGCAATAATATGAAAGCATGAACTCGATGATCTTGGAGGTCTTTTCCAACTTTAATGATTCTGTGATTCGACAACTCTATGACCTTTAAAGACCCAGAAATCCCTCTGTTGTCCCAGTGAGTATAAGGGCAAAAAGAGTCCTAGAAACATGGTCTTTTTTCTCAGGTTTGTCCTAAGGAAGCCACTAAGTAAAATGAAAAGCTGACAAAAATTCAAGAGTTATCAAGAAGTAACATACATTTCTCCAGCTCTTCTTCGTTATAGCAACAGTGTCACTACTACCAAGGCAAAAAAAGGAGGTTCTAAAGTCCATTGTCTCATGGAGTTTTGGTTAAGAGTACATATACACTTTTCATAAACCTGGAAAGCTCCTGGTCTCTTTACTCCCTACTAGTTGTCACATTAAATGTATGGCAAATACTTTCTCCCACTGGTTGCTTTGAGGACAGAATCTCATCTCAAATATGACCATACCATTCTTACCTACCTGGATAACAGCAGCACAACCAGCATGAAGCTATCAACTCTAAACAGGTTCCAGGTCACCTGGACTCTTTTGTTGCTCTCTGCTCTGTACCACAAGCTGTCATAAGCTCCTTAAACCTCACATCTATTTTATTCCACCAAATAAATCTCATAGTTTTGCTTCTTATTGTCAAGACAGCATTGAGTTCACACTAGCTAAATGATTATACTAAGCCTCTGTCTACAGCTCTTCTTTGGGGAAATGGCATGTGATAATTGTTTTTGTATTCAGAAAACTTTGTGAAAAGTAATTTTTTATGCTATTCTAGTTGGATTTTGCAATAATGGACTTTGACCTATTAGTTTCAGTTATACTTAAGAGGACCACTGGGAAATAAGTCACAAACTTCGCTGCTTTCTGTGTGTTGCTATGGTTTAAATGTGCATTCAATGAACTGTAAATCTTCTTGGTTTTGAGAATATATGACTAATTGGATAGAAAATTACATGAAATCTGCCTTTCTACAAACATACAAAAAATTTGCGCATATTCATATAGAGGGCTCAAATAATTTTCATATTTAATCTCATTTTCAGACAGTTGGTCAAAGAAATTTCATTGCATTTAATAAAACAGATTTCACATGAAACTTAATAAAAAGTTGCTTAATGGGTATGCAGAGGCAAATTAAAACCAAAACAAAACCCAACAAAGAAAAAAGGCCTCTGTATCTTTTCAAATTTGTCATAATTATATCAATAACTTCCTTCAGCAAAGGTGAACTTAAAGGTATAGTTCCTATAGTTAAAGGTATACTTAGATCTTTTCTCTCATACCGCCCTGGACTGGCTTACAAAAAAAAATATTGGAAAACAGTTAACATTGACCACAGTTGTATTTTCTGTGTGTTATTGGGATACCTGTCTGTTGCTATTAATGAGAAAGCCCAAATTCATCTCCATTTGCCCACTAATTAACCACAATTGTTAATGCTGAAAGCTGGAATTTTCAAATAGTTTCTAAAGGAAGTACCTAAATTTATATTGAGTTTTAAAATCTGAGCTTCTCTTGCTGCTTAGGGATTTGAAAAGGGACTGAATTTGAAGCTACCACTGAGAGGTACTGCTTTTATGTTTAGTATTTATGCCCTGTTTCAGCATTAGAATAAATGTGATATAAATTAAGAGCTACTGTTGGAATATTTCTTTTATAGGTAATTCAATCACAAAATATGTTCACATTACATTTGCAGGATGTTCTTCAAGATCAGAAATATACTTTATTAGATCAGAATATTTAGAATCAGTATTCCTTAGAATCACAGTAGCATGCATATATATTAAGAAGTAGGAAATATAATTATATTATTTAAAAAACATAACAAGTCACTAATTATTTCAGATTTAGGGGGCTGCTTATGGGCTAACTTGAGATGTAAGCAAGTAAGTGCCAATTAATTAGAGTCTGTGACAGTGTTCAGTACCATCTCTTTGATCTTTCACTAGTAGCTGACAACAAAGCACACATACTCACAATGCTTTAGTTTCAGTCAAGTGATCAGCAAAACATGTTCAGCTCATTTAAATAACAGAAGCTGGTAAAATACAGCTATCCTTTATAGCATTAAGCAAAGATTTGAGTTCAGATGACAGCAGCTGGCATTTATAGAACAGATAACCTGAAGCCATTTGCATGAGATGGATAACTTGAGTTAAACTTAAGAATGGATGAACCCACAAGACAGAGGCTAGAATAAGCTCCACAATAACTCCCCTGATCAACCATTGGTATTCTGGTTATTTAACCACAGATATACCATTGCTCTGTGAACAGTGTCACACAAATATCTGGACAGAAAGACACACTGTGGATAGTTTGCAAATAGAGGATGCATTTGTTTCAATTATATCAAAATTCAGAGGAAGCATAAAGCAACAAAAATAAGTCATGTAGACAGTCTAGAATCTAGAGTTCTGTATATAGAGCTATCACACTTTTTTGAGCTGGAGTATTAGGATTTTTTCTCTGCGCGTGTATTTTTGAGACTTATTAAAAGGAATAGCCATTTGGCGGCTAAAATGGGAGATGTTTGTAATATAATCAACAATATGTACAGTGGCATGATGAGTGTTAAAAATTTGTGGTTTTTAATACAATTTCAGAATGGCATCTTTATATAGACACAATAAAAAGAGACTTTTCTAGCAGTGTCATATTTTAATCTACAAAGTCAAAGCAGTCTTGCCTCTCTATTTTATTCTTTATTGCTCCACGTATTTTGGTTTAATGGAATTATGTGGTTCTCCTCTGGGTTTGGTTTGGTTCTAGCCAAACTGTTGAGAGGAAGCAGAAATTTAACTATACTGATGTTCTAGTTCAATGGAGCACTTGGACTTAAATCCTACCTCTACTTAACAATGCAAGTTGAAGCCATGCCAAGTACTCTGTGGAGTCAAGACTCAGAGAATATAACTGCAGACAGACACTCTGATTTTGTCAGATGCTGCGGACCAGATGCCGGGGAGGACCACAGCAGCCCCACTCCCAGCAGCCAGGTGCTGCAGGAGCAGTGGTCTCCACCTCTACTGACTCCCAGACTATTCTCTGGGTTTGTGTCTGTGCCAGCAATGGTTCAGCTGACATGACAGCAAAGATTATCAAGCTACAGTGCTCAGATCGGAACACTGTCACTGTTTAATTTGCTCATATAGACTTAGCTCATGTGCATGCCTGTGCCCTATGAGAAAAGGACTTGAAAATGGGAGGTATTTTTTGGCACCCAAAAGTTTTAAGACTCTTAAACCTAAATAATGTCTAATTATTTGTATGTCTGCTACTGACAGGGAACAAGTATGTTGTCCTGAGTGAAAAAAACTTCAAGATGCTCGGATATTTGTCTGTCTAGAGATTCACAAAGGTGTTTTGCCTTTCTGCTTAATTGTATGTGTTGTCTTTATTTTTTTCATTTTCTTTTTTTCCATGATTTCGTGTGTCTCTCTAATGTCCCAGAAACAAGCATGCTCCTCTCCTTAGGCAGTAGCTTGTAACTTAGAGGCCATGAGTTCTCTCCACAACCCCGATTTTGTTTGTGAACTGGTTAATACTCTGCATTAAAACAATTATTTACCATACCATCCCTCACTCCAACTCTGAGAGCTCCAAGGACATGAGGCAGTTGCTCCTGGGGACACCCACTCACCTGCCCCTGACGTAACATTTGAGTTCAATCAAACTTAGACAAATTCCTATGTGGTCTCCTCTGGCCTGGGAAGTGGAGCCCAAAGGTCATATTTTCTATGCAGAGTATAAGGGTGGCCATGTCAGGTCAAGTCAAAAGTTCGTCTTGCCCAGCATCCCATTCCCATCAGTGACCAACAGCAATGACATAGAAAGACACAGTAGTGCAAAATATATCTAATTTCCTACCAAAAAATTTCCAACCATCAGTGATTTAGTGGCTCTTTGAGACTAAACATCTCTGAAATGGTAAGGTTGCAGCTTGCAAGGAGGTTATGAAATTACATCATGTATTTGGCTTAGATGTAGCTCAGGGCATTATCACTTACATGTAGACCCAGGAGAAAAGGAGATGGGAGCTTCTATTACACTCGTCCAGTTAGAATCATGCATTTTGACACTTGTTTCAAGAATTTCTTGTTTTGCCTTAGCTTAGTCCTGTTCCAAAATTATTTAGGCTAAAACATCTAAGCAAAAAGAATTTTAAATGGAGTTTTTTCACATTGGATTAACAGAACTGGTTGAAAATTGTAATTTAATTTAAACTGCTGTAGCATTGTAGATCTAGATGCACAACTGAGAGAACGTGGCCTCAGGCACACATTAAAATATCCAGTTAATCGGAGTAGTAAGATGACTAGCCCAGCCCTGAGCCATAACATGAATTAGTCTATCAGCTCTCATACTTAATCAAATCACAATATCACACTATTTTTTTTCACCCACTGAATGTAACATGCAGCCGCAAACTACCCACTAGCAATAGACCAAGGAAACAACAACCCTTCTTAGCTTGTTCTGAAAACACTTAAACTGTCCTTTTGAAGAAATATGTGGAACTTAAACACATGCTACCAGTACAGGTAAACTTTCCCTTTCCTTACAATAATGTATTTATTAGAGCTGGAAAAAAAAAAAAAAAAAGGAAATAGAATCTGCCAGAAGGAAGACTGAAGCTTGTTGTAGCAGTCCTGTACCCCACTTCAGTCTTACCAGAAAAAAGTCTTCTGTTTACTCTTAACCTATGTAACAATTCATCTTAGATGAAGCCACACAGGCTGATTCCCACTTCAGAGATCTGCCACATCAATTAAGAGATGGCTTATGGTTTCATTCTGAAACTTGAAATGCCAGGCTGAAAAACTAAGCATTCTCATCATCACATTAACATTCAATTCAGCCTATATGGCCCTTTTTTACCATGCCTTAAGGTCATTTACAGCAGTAATAATAACAATGCTGGACACTCAGCCAAGCCAATGTTCAGCTAAAACTATACTGCACAATCCACTATTCTGTTTGGCCACAACCAGTACAGGTTTCCCTGTCTGGAAAAGGTCAAATCATTTAAGAAATTGGTTTGATATTCAGGAATCAGTGCTAAAATTATACTATTGTGCTTCTAGTGGAGTACCTAAAAAAATTATTTTAACTTTTAATTTATGATGAAATCATTCTCACTCTCTCTGCCAGTTACTAAATTTAAGCATGTAGGTGTTAAGTGATTTAAATGTCTTGATCTCAAGGATTTTAGTTCAAGGCAAATATAGCAAAATATGACTTTTAAAATTCATTTGAAGTTTAAAGTCATTCATTTTCAACAATTTCATACATATTTTATGTTTTGTTTCTCTGAACATTGAAATTAATGGCTTGACAGGCAATAATATCAAGAATTTAAAGAAATTACATTTTTAAGCACAAGAATTTGTTGGAATCTTAAGTTTAGAAGTTATATTCACTCCAGAAGGAAATGCATTGCACATTCACTCTTTCATTCATATAAAGTAAACACAGTTCCAAATCTCAGACACTGAAAATTTGTAACAAGCTTCTAGAGACACACCTGCTAAATGAAATTTGTTCCTAGACCTTTCAGTGTTAAATCTATCAAGCCCACTTGACAAAGTTGCAAGCTTCTTTCTTTTTCCAATTTGTGAATAAAAAAATTATTTGTGTAGTTGTTTTAAGTTTGGGGTTTTTTTCTGAGATATTCATAATTCTTCAAATAAGGTTAAATAAAATTACCTTTTACACATTGCCTATGCTTATATAGCATAGTATAGTATTTACATGATGTTTAATGGCTTTTATGACTAAAGCTCACCTTCGAATTAAGGAAGTACTTCTTCAAAAATAACTGAGCCTATAGAAAATAATTTGAATATCATAGAACAAATCTGTGCTGCAATAGAAACAAATGTAGGTCTCTTGTCCCCTGGTTCAAAACCGAAATGCAAACACATCTTTTCACTGATAACTGGACACAAGCAAGGATCATTCCCTGTCTCATAGCACTTACACACTGTAAACTAAACTGGATAAAGGAAAGGAGGAAGGAAAAGTCAAAGAAAAGAGAATGGCACACCCTGTGCCCCTTATTGAGGAACTGGAAAAGACAGAGATGAACTGATACTTTGAAAAGTGGAGTGCTTCTCACTAAATATGGTTATGTGCAATACATATCCAAGCTCTTCTCTCCATATTGCATTTACGGTCAGTCAAGGGCTGGTCATTACAGACTATGTAGTGGACAGTGTAAATCTTAGCTTAGGGTAGCTTAAATCTCTAACTTAAGGTAGGTGCATGCATTATGGGTTGTATCTACTATACAGTAAGAAAATCTAGCTGAGGAATATATATGACTCTTCCAGAGACTGCAATTTAAGTGAGATGAATCTTACCCAGTGTGCTGTACTGTCCATCCTATAATCTACACTGTCTTTCAGATATAGAAATCTGTAGTAGACACGCTACAGGAGCAAAATGTAACACACCTGGAGATTTCTTTTATCAGCTGGGAAATGTAGGCACTCCTGCTGCACAACCAGGCTTAACACCAACAGGTAACAGAAGAGGTGCAGCGGTCAGTTAGCTAGAACTTCTGGAGACTGTAACAGAACTGGCAAGACAAACATTTTCTGTACAGAAAAAGATAAAATGACTAGGAAAATTCTGATAAATGATCACTCCAAATGTGGCCATGAGGCTGTGTATCTGAGCAGGGTTTAAAAGGACAGCTGTTCCTCCATATCATACCTTTTGGCAAGGCTCATCTCAGTGTTGCTGCCTCCATCTAGTCTCTTCCCAAAAACTCTAGTGAGAAAAATAAGATGTATTTGAGTCTTGTGAATCATTTGCTCAGACCATCCAAGTTAGTTTTTAACACAGGGAATATTAGAGTTGCCTGACAAAAAGAATCCCTGGCAATCTTGGTGGAAATGAGTGTACTTCCCATTTGCTTTTGCATGTTGAGCTTCTTGAAATGCTAGTGGTACAGCAGCTGAGGCTGAAGGCAAGCTAAACAGCTACTAACAGCTTTGCTGTACTCATGAAAAATCAACAGCTTATCACATAAGCAGTTGTGAGTCATACTCTCAATGTTTCATTTGCATTTGCTGTTACTGGTAGAGTATGAACATCACTTTCATATCATATTAGTATATTAATACAGCACTGGTCAAATATGTTCACACTGATCCAGTTATTTGTGCTATATAATACTGTGAAGCATCCCCTAGCACATTATATGATCCCACTTCAACCTAAATCATACCCTTTTCATGAGGCAGAAAATGAAAAAGGAAGAAAAGCGACTGTGAATAAAAAGCAATGGATGGAGCACATTCTGAGCAACGGGATAGTTTAGTGGTCAAGTTGGTTACATAGAAGAATGATTAAATGGCCTAGAGCCCTTCTACCTGAAAAAGAGAACTAAACCAGAAACATGATGGAGGCCTGAAAGTCCAGAGTAGTTGTAGATCAGTTTTTCCATTGTCTTCCTTCCAAAAAAAGAGCTAGAAGTCCCAACAACCAAAATCGAATATTTTTGTAAAGTGTTTCAAAAGTAAGTCTATATTTCCTTTGAGCAGGGTGTAATGTTAAATAAATCACTTGGTGTTTTAAAGTGAAATTGAATAGAAACAGATCTTTCAAGGATGATCATGCACACTCACACAGAATCCCCACATTTTTGCCTTCAGAAGCTCCTGACTATCAAAGTGATGGAGAGTGGAAGAACATCCTCAGGAAATATCACCATGTGCTTATTCAGTTCTTTAAACTTCTTCCAAACCAAATATTTTTGGTGTCTGTAGGAGAAAGGAAAGCTTTAGACTGATATAGAACGACCAATGTTTGTGAAAGTGCACTGCAGCAAGATACAACAGCTGTAAGTCCCAATATCTGTCTCTCTTAAACGTGTCCTGTTTGAGCTGTCAAAACTTTTAGCAGATCCATTCACAGGCACAAATTGTCATACTGAAGTCTTTGGGAACGAAATGACTGAGTGCTATTTGTATATGAGTCACCATTGCCCCAGTTGCAAGTTTTGCAATAAAAAACGTAGCTGCCTGACATATTGGTGAACCACACTCTGGAAAGCTCTCAGACACACTCAAGAGTTCAGATCTTGGACAGAAAAACAGAAATCTTATAAAACAGGTGTACTGTGTTCTGCTTCATCCCATCCCATACTCCATGTGACTAATCCAAAAATGGACAAGCTTTGGATTGCTTGGCATATGTGTGACAAGGGGCACAGATGTCTGTGTTCAGATGGCAATATTTTGGGATCGAAGATCCTATATTCACTCCTGACAGTACTTACAAGATGTGGCTGGCAGAAGATGATTATTTTCAGCCAGTTAATCTGATTCTGCAAGGAATTTACCATATCAGATATTGAGCATTTTGGTTCTGCTCAGGGCAAGTTTTGAAGGATTTAAATTGCTTTAAATATTACAGATAATCAATTACTGAGGTTGTAAGTGGCAATCTGAAAGTAGAGAAGCACCTGGTAAACAGTCCTTAGTTTTAAATGATAAGTAGCCTGACTTTCACCACAAGGGTAATTACTTATCCATCTCTTTGGCTACAAAAGCTCATAGGCAAGTCTTGATCTTTTTGTATGCTCTTAGTGTTCAAAAGATTTTAATCTTTTGCCTCCCAGCAGCTTCCTTGAATTCTCTGTAATGAATGAATCAGTTTTGTATTTCTAAGTCAGGAAAGACCAGCTCTTCTTCAAAGGTTACAGTTACAGAGACTACTTCCACATCCCCTAGGCTCTGACTAGATGAAGAATGTTTTACACCTTTTAGCTCTATCAAACATCACTGCTATCAGATCTTGCATTGACAACAACCAGTAAGAAAAGGAGAGATGTGCTAAAGACTTTGTAAATCACTGAGGAAATGACTGAGTTAAACATATGTGAAACAGAGACACTCCACAATATGCAATTGTATAGCTCAAGAATTAGAATTGAAGTTACTTATTTTAAAGTAAGAATGCAACACGAAATACCCACATGTTGTTCACAAACCCACTTGATATACACACTCATTTTAGCATACTGTGGGCCCTATAGAAATGGCCATTCTTACTACCACAGCTGCAGTAGACAGCATTTTGCCTGCAAGCCCCAAAGAAATAAGAACTTATGATGCTAATTATACCAAGGGATACTCACCCATTAAACTATTTCTGGTAGACCCAGCCTATACCATTCAGTGTAATTATGTAAAACAGTGAAATGGCAATTAGCAACAAAGCTTGGTACATGTGAGCCTTACAACATGACTCACATATCTGGAAATAAGATTTCATTAGTCTGTAATTGATCATTAAAGCATGAAATTTTTGCTACACTTTCACCTTACTGAGGTTACTCTTGTCATTTCACTAGCAAAAATCAGTTCCTGAAGCTATAATGCTGTAATATTATGTCAGAAAAACTGCAGTAAGAGTTATCATAGAAGTCAACCAGACAAAGCTTAAGGTTAAAACAGTATATAGTGATGTTAGATGCTTCCATTTCAAAATAGATTTCAAAATAGAATAGTTGTGTGGAATCATTGTGGATGGGGATGTTCACTTTATACAAAAAGTAAAACCAGCAAACAATTGAAAACACAACAGACGAATGAAAGAAGAATACAGAAAGGTAGGAAGAATAGGAGGAAAGGAAGATGGGAGGCAGTAAAAAAGAAGGGAGTCAGGAAGGCAGGCAGGCAGGAAGGAAGGAAGGTCCCAAATATAGTTTGACAAATATTCATAGAAGTTTTGATCATAACGATGTGCAAATGGTGTCTACCTGGCTACTTGTGTGCATTTAGCTGGGAAAG
Source organism: Pachyramphus minor (assembly GCA_013397135.1). Lineage (NCBI taxonomy): Eukaryota > Metazoa > Chordata > Aves > Passeriformes > Tyrannidae > Pachyramphus > Pachyramphus minor. Next base: position 117,765 of record VYXB01000621.1, read on the forward strand.
CAAGTCATTGACAATAGCATATTTAAGAGCTGTTCTCCTTACAGGTTTTACACAGAAATCTGAGTCTGGTAATAAATCTGGATTTTGCCACACATCTTCACACTGAGTAGTAGTGCCTTGTCCTCTGCAAATTAAAAGTGGTCAATCTGTGGATATGTTTTAATGGTTTTGAATTGGCTTTAGGTTTGGTCCTATACCAAAGTGTCACTAACATCAATGTGACTTTTTACATAGAAAGATTTTACTCAGTACAAACAATATTGAAATTGATCATTATTGATACATATTTTTTTTAGTATTTAAAGTACACATTTAGTCTGAATATATTAAGGTTACATAAGTATTTGCTTTCTTAATGGGACTTCTTCCCTCCACCTCTGCCTCTTGTATGTGTCCTTCCTACAAGGTATAAGGTCTGGTTTACCTGAGCTGCTGCACTGGAGCATGACTTGTGCTTGATACTGACTTATCATGACACATGGCACACAAAAGGCCCTAAAACTTATGTTTGTGGCTGGAAGCTACCACCCATGCTAGAAAGGATGAGCAAGGCCAGAAATAGCCTCCAGAAGAAAGGAGTCCTTTCCTTGGAAAGCCTGAGCAGTGGTATGCTGAGTTACTTACCTGGTTCTGACCCTGGCCAATGTATACAAAAAATGTCTTTCTATCATATATTTCCAGACACAAAAATCAAACCCAACCCTATCCTAAACCCTTTAGCATTATTCCAGTTCACACCAGATTTTTTTTCTATTGGGAGGGGTGCAAGTGAGGGACTGCTTCCCATAAGGCCTTAGAGAACTCCTGCTCTTTCCTGCAGAATTTATTTATGATAAACAGGTTCCCTCTGCAATATCTTGAAGAATCACTTTGTCTGGGAAACTGTATTAAAATTTAGCACCATGGTATATAGATTATCTTTTTGCCTAAATTTAAGTGTATTCATAATGTAAATCTTAAAAACAGCTTGGCAAGGAGCTTTTATTATGGAGGATACCTTTAAAATTTCTCAAGTTCTGAGCACTTACTTTATACAATACACCCCTAGCAACTAAACATTTTGATTTAAAATTTTCTGGTATCAAATCAGAGAGACATTTTCATTTTAGAGGAGACAATACTAATTTTTTCTTTTATACAACATGACTTTTTTCCAGTTTAAATTGAAATAATCCAATGAGTCATATTTTTCTACTCCCTTTTAGCAGCATCACAGGTGAGATTGATGTAAGTTTTCAGCCTTCCCCAAGTATAACTAATACTGAGCATATGCCAGTATACTACTTTTTATACCCTTTCTAATTCACATTCTAAACCCATCAAAAGAAATGGATTCACTTTTTTTTTGGAGACAGCAAGTGGCTGTCAATATCATGGGTGCTTGTTCCAAAGCTCTTCCTCTGAGCAGAATCTTCAAAATCCAGTCAAACCTTCCTACCATCCTACTAGCCAGGGGTTATGCTGGTCTTCCCAGTCTGGACGAAAAAAATGTTAAAACCTTACAAGCTTTCCCAAAATGTTTTATAAGTTATGAATGAGGATAACGCCCCATGTCAGGGGAGTTGTAACCAGATTAAGGTACCTTTCAATGCAAACCATTCTATGATTCTATGATTTCACCTCCTTTCTACATATTTGGTAGATGAATCTTTTTAAACTCAAGTAACACTTTAAATTCTCTCACTTTATGGTATATGAATTTATTATTGTGTTTGAAAATGTCATGATGTCAAAGAGTACTAAGATATTAATGACAAAATCAAATCACAGTCACTCTGGTAAAGAATCTCTGTTTATCTACACATCTCCAGGTTATCTAGCAGATGTAGGTCCTGTACTTGTATCTGAGGACTCAGGCATACCACTGCGCTGCAAATGTTAAATTACGATAGTAATTTATTGGTGATAGAAGCAAATAGTGCCAAATAAGCCTTTTAATTATGAGCTTTGTTACCTTTCTGTGTATAACTGTAGTCAAATGCCATTGAAAGATTTTAGAAATTAATGTCAAGCTGATGCTTCCAAATGGAAGCAAACATGATAGTGGAATCATGGTTTTAGTGAACAGCAACTGTGTTATTTTCTTATTGAAATTACTTAAAAACTTGTTCTTCAGTGTTCTTTGGTGTTTTTCATATATTATTTGGTTCCCCTGCATTTCAGCCAGATATTCCTTGCTGAGGTACTTAGCATAAGAAGCAGAACATGTAGGAGCTTTATTTAAGCCCATCTGATTTACTATTAGCAGACACAGCTAAGGGTTAAGACCTGAACCTATTATTATTAATTCAAGCTTTATGGACACCAGTAAATTAGGCAAAAGATTTGCCACACTTTTACCAGAAAGGTATGAGGTAAATGGTTGTATAGGGCTAATGGCCAACAAATATTAAAAATTTAAAAGTGGATCTCTTTTAAAAATGTATTTTGAACAGAACACTGAGCTCCCTCAGGTCATAAATCCTCTCGTCCCTTCTGTGTGGTCCCCAGCATAATTTAAATTCTTCTTATAAAATTACCTATGAAGTAAAGAAATTTTAAATATAAAACATAGGTTTGATTAGTAGTTCTTGGCATCTTAGTCACACAGTGACTCAGGTCATACTGACAGTTTTGGTAATATTTTCTGAGACTAATTAAAACCATGAATTATTTAACTGTATTATATAAACAGGTCACATTAGCTTTGTCTTATTACGACAACTTGTATCTGTTATAAAAATTTTCATCTCAGAAGTATAACTGAGCAAAGCTTTTTCCTGTGGAAGTTAGTGTATGTCAGTATAGCTTCTGATCACAAATCAGGAAACAAATTACCTTACAAAATCCCAAAAGAGATGGGTAGCTCTTACATTGTTGATTTCTGAAGATTTCTTCTGAAAAAAACCAAACAAACAACCTGAACACCTGCATTATAATTTGTAAAAGGTGGTTCATCATATCAAGTTGTCCTTCCTGCAGTAACATTAGTCATTATCTGGGAATATAAATTTAATTTTAAATTGAGTCAGCATTAATTTATGGATTTTTATGATCTACAAATGAGCTCTATAGGAGTTGTAATTTCTGTGTTTTTATGTCACAATACTACTTTCTGAGTCATGCACCTTAGATGTCTGGAGAAACTGTTCCAGTTCCTCCTGCATATGAAGATTAGCAGTTGAACATTTTTGTGACTAAAATATGGATTTCATTTTTTCAACTTCATCCTGCCCTATTAAAACAAAAACAGGATTTGGACCAAAAGGATATAACTGTCACTTTACTGGAAAAAAAAAATCAAACCCACAACCTTTTCTTGTGCTCAACAGTTTCCGCTGTGCTAAAAGCCAATGCCATTTGATTATTCTGCAATGCACTACTTAGTTGTTTCCACTTCTTAAAGGTATGTTTCCACTCGGGAAGAATTATTCTAAAGAGAAAACTGTGCTAAAAGGAGAAAAATACAGATGTGTTTGGCTTAAGGAGAGGACCTTCTATTGGATTTGTATTGTCCTTTATCACTCTTTTCCTACCTTATGCAGTCAAAAGCTACAAGCCACAGTTCCTTGTTCTCTTGTTTTAATCGACTACCACCTGAAAAATCTGCTCCAAGCAATCACTCTTCTTCCAGTTAACCTATGGAGGCTACAAATGGAAGAGGGGAGGGGACCAGAGCTTTTGACCATAAATTCTCTAGTTTCTGAAGGCTGCTGGGGATACTGCGTCTGGACCATCTCATCCTTGTTTCCCCTGGAAAATACTGCTTAAAAGTCATGTATCCTAATGAGAAGCTTTATAAAATGAGGCTGTAATTTCTGAAAGCGCTGAAGGATTTAGTTCAGTTGTGCTCCCAGTTGTGCTAAAACTCTTGTTGACATCAAGGAGAAACAACAACCTCTCATCAGGGGCTAACATGCAGCATGTTTGAAAATCCCAGCTCCCCACAAGTTGCACACATTACACTAAAACTAAAAATTTCAGACATTTCTTTCAACACATTCATATTCTTCCATTTACTTATATGTCTTGCAAAATGGGAATGCAGTCACTCACGCTCAGTAGCTAAAACAGTGCATATTTTGTCAACTCTGCAGCTGAAGAGTGGGGCAATAACAGGTAAGATCAAAGGGCTTAAACAGCCTCTGCGGTCAGAATGACAAAATGCTTACAGCCTCGCATAGGATATAGTCATTAGACTGGGGAAATGAACGATTTTGCTGAATGGGCACAATGGTAACTGATTTGGTGTGAAACAATGGGTCTTCACCTCATTGTAAGATCAGGAAGATTTGCTAGGTACACAGGAACACTGCAGCTTCGTTTTGAAGTTAATATGGGATGAATAAAACAATGGGAGAAATGATCCAAGCGAGGCAACATTAGAGCAAGAACATTGATGGGGTCAGGGTAGTTTGACCTTTAGGGTCAACCAGATCAAAGGGTTTGCTGATTAGCAAAGTTGCTTTTTTTCTTTTTTTAATTACCGTAAAATTGGCGTCTCCATGGTTATTCTTTTAGTTACCTTTGCAGGTAGACATTGCCTATATGAAGCAGAAAAAATAATTCATGACAAGCTCTTTGTAATCTGAGAAGAGAAGGTGCATCCACTACAGGAAAATAAATGCCATGGAATGTGTGTTCTTAAGGATGGTACTAATTCCTCTTATAACATAAAGGCCTGATCAAGTGCCCACTGCAGTCAATGGAAAAGCTGCTTAATGGCTTCAGAGAAGTTTGTCTCAGCCTTAAAAAACTGTTATGTAGGTTATTTTATTAAGAAAGTGTGTTTCCTTTGCTATTTTCACTCCATATTTTGAGTGTGTGAGAAAGTAAAGTCGTTGTTTAGATTGCAAGTAGGGTGCCATAACAAGAGGAGGGCTAAAAAGGTGTATTTTTACAAATGAATGTAGTGTTCTTCTATATCAATAGGTCATAGTTCTGTAGTCCTTTTTTGTTTCCAAAGCATTAGAAGAGACCCACATCAAGGTCTGCTCCTTTTGCAAGACAATAACAAGGCAGATTCAAAAACTTCACTTACTAGAGTTAGGCACCTCTAGTCATATTTAGGTAAATGGATGTAAAAGTGTGACACTAATGACAGGCCTCTGGTCACCAAAATTTTCCATGTTACTCTGCCTCTCCAGAGTTGTTTTCACTGTCTTACATTAAGAAATAGCCCCAGTATAGACTTCAGTTCTCCATCTGACTCCAAAAGCAAAGGAAAATTAGTGCAACCAAGGCATTTAAAATAAAAATCACCTCTGAGTATTACATTGCCTCATTGGTTATTTGGAATGTGTTTCAAGTTAGGACAAGTTTTTCAGGAAAGGAAGGAGCAGATTTAGATGTAAAAACCCAGATACCACTTAGGAAAAGACTTGAAGCTGTGCAGTCTTTACTCTGCTGTCTTCTTTTCTTCTGTTAACTTGTTATCCTGGAATCTCATATAATTTCCTAATATTTCTGTGAATGACCTAGAACCTTATCTTCTCTACGTCTCCAAATGACCCATTCTCCTCAAGAAAATCCTGTCCATCAGTCAAAGATACAGTCCAAGGGAACTGATTTTGGATCCTTGTCTTTCTAATTAAAAAACAACCCTTTGACATGGAAATAGCAAAAATCTAAAAGAATTTAACATGCTTTTGTTATCGCTTGGTTGATAAACTCAGTTTTATATTTTTAAGTAGATAGTTGAGAAAAATATCTGCCAAAGTCACACAAGGACTGTATCTCCATACTTCCCAGATGTTAATCCACACATTTTATGCATATTTTGTAGACAGCTGCATCTGTGCTCACCTACTGCAAGAGAAAAAAGTGTTTTCCAAGTCATGTTTGTAACTCAAAAGTAACAGAGCATAAATTTTTCAAATGAGAAAAGGGAGATGATTTGACAGAGGGTTATAATGTGTTCATATTACCCTTAAAACAACATTGTCAGAACTCCACATACCTTTGCCTTTCACCTAGAAGTGTGCTATTTTGAGGCGGGCTAAACACTTAGTTCAAAAGACTGATTCATTCTGCCAATCCATTGCTTTCATACATGTAGTGCCTTGTGGTCATGCACGGGATATTTTTAAAGGCTCTATATTAGAAATGTCTTCCAAATAAATATCTTTATAGTTGGATGGGCTGACTCAGTATAAGAATGTATTTCAAACTAACATCTCTCAAGTAATTTCTCTTTGAGAATTACATGGTTACAGATCAAAATGGAAACCTGGAGGCAAGTTATGGAATAACACGTGAAAATATAACAAATCTGGACTCAGATATTAAATGCTTTTTAGATATGTCCTATACTTTCTTCAAGAAAATTATTTATCTCTAACACAGTTTCATTAGAATGTGAGAAAAGTGAGAGAAATAAAGCTTTTTCCTGTGTTTGTTAAACATTCCTACTAACTGCATTTTAAGAAGCAGGTAACCATACTTCAAACATCTATCTCTATGAATTCTAGAATATTCTGTGAACTCAGCACAAGTCATCTCCAAGAAAATTTGTTTTCACAATTGGTAGGATTCAAACAAATTCAACATCAACAGATGACATCAAAACAGGCTTTGAACTGAGATGTGTATATACACATTAAGAATCAAAAAAGAGAAAGCAGGCATTTTTCCAAAGATAGGAGAGCAAGCACAGAGCTGTATGGAAGTATCTCATGAATGTTAATGCATCTGTCTTGAAGTAAGAAAGTTATGTTATTTCAGCTTTAGAGAAAGAGAACTGATCCCAGAAGTAGAAATTCTAATTCTGTAGCTGTCACTGGCCACCTTACTGCTCTTACTGCTTTGAGTGAGGTCAAGGTTTCATTTAGAGGCATTGAACAGGAGCTTTCATTTAATTTATTTCAACTTCAGTAATTTAATTTCTAAGCTCTAAGTCACAAAGTTTAACTACTGATTCTGGATTTTACCAATGACATAAAACTTTTGGGGGAGCTGAGTCTTAAAGCTTTTATGACTTTTAATTACTTCCAATAAACATTTGCTTTAAAATAATTTCCACATTAGCTCTGTGACACTTGTAAAAGTCATTGCAGTGGATCAAAGCACCTCAGACCTACCATTATGGGGCAGCAATCAGGAGAACACTCCTCCTGGACAATCCTCTTAACCACTGTCCTCCTGCTCAGCAGGACAGTGGTTAGAACATTCTTGGACATCCTGTGATTGCTTTGAAAGATTTTGGAAAGCAGCCTTTATAGAAAATATCTGGAACTCCCTCAGACTGGCATAATTTCAGACCTCATAGACCAAGAAGGCATTCAAAGCAAAGCCCAGCTCCTGAAGGGATAATTTATATGGAAATTTTGCAGTGTTTGGTATTTAGGAACCTGGATTCTGTCCATTGCTAACTTATTATTTTTTTCCTAATTTACCCAGAAGGCTTATGAAATGCATTAGAAATTCTAAATTTAAGAAAAGAGATACTGTTGTGCTCTACCATAATGATGCTGTCACTTAAGTATATGGCTCCCAAAGAGATCTCTGCTCTTGTACCCATTCTTGTTCTAGCCAGGATTTATATGGGAGCCCTGTACAAAAGGAACTACATGTTCAAAGAAAAGATCAAGTTAAGTGTGTAACTAAGGCTCCAGCTTGGCATCCACTGTGTTAGATACTAAATCAGCTGCTAGAACATACCTGGTGAGCAGCTGCAGACTGCTGCTGAGTTATTGGAGACCTCCCACTTGGTTGCTCTCTGTCTGCTGTATCTACCTCTACACCCTAATTGTACATGAAGTGTCATGAAAGGGGAATTCCATTCCATGAGGGGAGAGGTGGAGGTTTGCTTTGGGAAAGGACAATATGACTTGCAGTGCAGGCACAACGCCTTAAGAAAGGACGATGTTGTGAGTTCAGGTCAAATAAAAATCCCTTTACTGGGCAAATAAGAAAATTAAAGTATTGGTGGGTTTAGTGCATGCAAATACTTAAGGTTTATTTTGCTTTTTAAAGTTGCAATTTTATGTGACAAATTATTTATTTCAAAGGAGGGACATGCTAACACAGTAACCAAGCGTAGACTCAGAGAATCCTTTGAATGACATACAAAATCTGAGTTCATCTATGATAACAGTTTCTGCTACAGCTCACTTTTACAAGCCTACAGGAAGCACTACTTGACACAAAACCAGTATTAAGGACAGAACTGCAAATCTCAGGACCCCAGGGATTAGAAGTACAGCAGAGGCAATGAGCACCCCAAGCTCTGTGCTCTGCTCTGGGGAAACTGGGGCAGTGTAAAGGTGGAAGGAACACATCGTGGCTGAAGGAGCCCCAGGGTGAGCACAAGCAGAGACAGGGAGCAAGCACCCACCCCTGCAGTAATCAAAACCCGGGAAAACCTTCTCCGCTGCTGCCTTTTTCATTCTGCCCCAGACCTCAGCCCCACATTCTGCAGGAGACAAACAGCCCTGAAAATCAGGCCCTTTTAAAGAGCTCATGCTAAGCAGTCAAAATCAATTAGCACTCTCAAAGTAGGATGAATGATAATGGATACAGAATTGCCTTGGTACTCAGGGGACTAGGATTCAATTCTTACCTCTGTTAGACTTCCTCTGTGACCTTGGGTAAGCCTATCTGTTGCTCTTTTCCTCTAAATCATGTTTTATATATTTTTAGCTCACAGAGGTTTTGCAAGGTTTTGAATTCATTGATTGCAAAGTACTCAAATTCTATATGCCATGAATCTACACAGTTTTAAAAATGTAAGATTGTGTGATTTTAAGTCACACTGAGATGATTGCAGTATATTTTGGAGCTGTTTTATTGTTTTCTGAAAGGACCAACAAAAAAAATTTAAAGATGCAAAGAAATATAGCATGTGCAATATTTTTTTCCAAGAATCTCTGGTAAGAGACAGGAAGAAAATAAATAGATTAATTATTTTGCATTGAGACAAGTCAACGTCCCAGACAACTAATCCTCTTTTCTTTCAGAGTCAGGAACTGATTCACAGGTGTGATGAAGTCAGGCTGCAACCAGCAAGGAAAAAACTGAACAACACGCCTAGAATAGCAGACTGTTTCAAAGGCAACATTGATAGTTATACCTGAAAATCCATAAAAGAGGAGCGTCTTTGAAAATCACCCTCTATTTACATACAATGTTTGTAAAGGTACCCACTATAGCAGTAACTAAATATTGATACCTGCCATAAGTATTCTACCTACGGTAGCAACTCTCTGGATTTTGTGATCAGTGGATGTTTTATAGAGAAATAAAAAAAATAATAAAAAAAAGGTGTTTCATAACAAACTGACTCTTATAGCAATGATTTAAAATTTAAAATAGCCAAATATATTAGAAGGTACCTACACATGTGTATGTATGCACACATATGTACACTTTCAGATTCACACATTCACACAAGGAAATGGGAAATATTCACAGTTTGTGTCTTCATGCTCTTAGTTGAAGGGAAATTTCTTGCTGCTTAACCTTTGGGTTTGTTTTATTTTAAGACAGTTACACTTTGCTTTATACTTTAAAAATTAGGGTGCTTTTTCTTCTCCCTATCCTTGTTTCATGCAGATGATGAACCCTTTGAAATGTGCTTGCTCTTGTTGCCCACTAGAAGGAGAGGGGTGAATGCCACATATCTAATTGTGTGTCTCCACAGAAACTTTCCTCTAATTCCTGGTTGCTAACCCACATTCTTTAAGTCCTCTGGCCTCTTTCCCAACACTCCTCCTCTGTCTCACAAAGAAAAGAATTTGCTTTTTTTCCCCCCTATCCAAGGTCTTTTCTCATTTCAAAGCAAGCTACTTGAATGACTATTCAGTGTGTGCAGAATGAGGTCTCTCCACAACACTATGCTATAGTAAAAGCCGTGTGTGCTTATAAAGGCTGCTTGAAGGCAGCTCTACCCCACAGTGGCCCAGGCGGCATACACAGCACCCTGACCTAGCCATCTGTATGCAAATCTCCACAGACTAAGTAAACTTTCATAAAAATGTTCTGGCCCCTCTTTCTGTGTGTTTAGCAATTATTAGTGCACATTGGTTCTTTGTGTTATATTATTATTCTTTGTGTGCAGAGGAGACTCCCTGGCACCTGCGCTTGTAGGTGGCAGATGGCAGTTCTTGGCAGCAATACGGAAGTTTTCCTGAATGCATCTAAGCCACAAACTGGCATCTTTTATTTCTTTATGCGTGTACTGAGGAGAAAGGATTAGTGGTAGATTACCAGTAGTCTATCAAGGTATTTAACAAAAAAAAAAAAAANAAAAAAAAAAAAAAAAAAAAAAGAAAGGGAAAAAAAAAATCTAGTGAATGTTCAGAAAAAGAAAAGAGGAGAAAAAGAGTAGACTGTTCAGCAATAACTTGTATTAAAAATTGCCAACAAACATGTCTGTATTAATTCAGAGGTTACAATTTTACCATTCTCACAAGGGTGAAAAACGGATGCCTTGCTGCAAAATTCATGTTTCTGGAATATTTACTATGTTTTGCTCCTGTGTACTTGTGAATATTCAACATGAGTGCTTTGTCATTGATAAAGTGTCTGTGATCATAAAGGATCACAAAGTGTCCAACAATCAGATAACACACAGAACAATCAAAATGCAGCTGGTGCTTGGGTATAGAGACACTATAGCAGCTACTGCACCTCAGGGTGCAAAAGAGAAATGTTAGCTAATAACACCAACTTGTGAATAGTTAGAATATAGAATATGCTGAGTTGGAAATGACCTGCCAGGATTATCAAGTCCACTGTGCAGGACACCTCAAGAATCACACCGTATGCCTGAGAGCATTGTCAAAATACTTCTTGAACTCAGAAAGGCTTGGTGCTGTGACCACTTCCCTGGGGAGCCTGTTCCAGTGCCCAACCACTCTCTGGATATCTTTTCCTGATATCCAACCTAAACCTGATTCAACTTCATGCCATTTCCTCGAGTTCTGTCACTGGTCATGAGAGTGAAGGGATCAGTACCTGTCCCACTGCTTCCCCTCATGAGGATATTGAAAACCACAATGAGGTCTCCTCTCAGTCTCCTCTTCTTCAGGATGAACAAACCAAGTGACCTCAGCCACTTCTCAAAAGGCTTCCCCTCCAAACCCTTTACCATCCTCATTACCCTCCTTTGGACACTCCCTCACAGCTTAATGGCACACAAAACGGCACACAGGACTCAAGGTGAGGCTGCACCACTGCAGAGCAGAGCGGGACAATCCCCTCCCTCGCCCAGCTGGCGATGCTTTGACTGGTACTCCCCAGACACAGTTGGCTCTCCTGGCTGCCAGGGCACTGCTGACTCACACTCAACCTGTTGTCAACCAGTACACCCTGGTCCCTGCTCTCCAACCTCTTGTTCCCCCATGTATACACACAACTAGGGTTGCCCCTCCTACTTAGAGGCAGGAGCAGTTTCTGTCTGAAATTAGATACTAAAGAAATCAAGAAATCAATGAAGTGCATATAAAACTTACAGATGTTAAAAGAGGATATACATTATTGTCGAGTATGAGCTAGGAATGGTAGGTCCAGTGAAACAGAAGAGAGAATGATTCCTATGGAAAGAAACAGCTGAAGGATGAGGATCTGGGAAGTTGTTCTTGGTTGCTTTCTAGCTCTGTCAGCTCTTGAGGTAGAAGGCCAACTGTGATTTCTATGAATGGATGTTTCTATAACTTATATCATCTTCCTCAGTAACCACATTTCCAGGACTACAAACAGCATCTTAAAAGAGCCTTTTTCTGTACATTTCATTTTTATAGCATGTTTCCATGGTTCATGATTTCTACCTTTTAAACTATTTTTAATAAATGCCATCATTCTCTTTGACAACATCCAGTGTTAGACTTCTCAGAAGATCACACAGAAGCATAATACTCAAGGGAGAAATAGTCTGCTATGGATAGAGCGGTTCTCACTCCATTAGGTGGGCAAAAGAGAGAGTGTTTGAACCACAGACCTCAGAGAACAGGAAAAATATTGTCTCACTCCAAGGTAAGCCAGGGAGGCTGTACCACAGCAGGGCAACCTTAGGTGGCCTTTTAAAAGCAAAGATATAGGAAAAATATATGAAAAGGAAGCAAGGCACACAAAGCAGGAAACAAGATGAAGAGCAAAAAGAAGGGACACAGAAAGGCAGAGGGAAAATAAAAATAAAATATCAAAATATTAAGTGAAAAAAATAGTAAAACCAATCAAAGACAACACATACATATTCAAAAAAGCCCACACCATACAAAACTAACCAAACAAATAAAAAAACCACCAAAACCCAAGATGTATGAAAACACTCGGGTGGGGGGGAAAGAATTAAAGGAAAACAGAGTGAAACATAGACCAATGATGTTGTACCCAGACAAGTCAAAGAATAATGGGATTCACCCCCAAAATGAGTAGGAACAATTTTTGTTGGAATACAGAGAGTCTGCCCATGCAAAAAGACCCTTAAGATGTCACAGTAACTCAACTGGGTTGAGCCTTGGAAAGGACAAGGAAGTCCAGTACCTATCAGGATTAGCCAGTACAGAGCACACTCCTATATGTTGTGCACATAGGAGTGCATAATACGTTAAATGTTGTGCATTAACCTTGTTCCATATGTATTTTACTTGTGACTCAATGTGGTTAATGTTGGCATTGTACATTTATTATTATCTTTCTGAAGACCCATGTAGCCCAGCAAATACAGGGATGGAGCCACTGTGAAGGCACAGCACCCATCTGTCTGTTACTTCCATCCCTCCACAAAGCTCTACTACTACAGGTTTAACCTGTTAATTTGTCTTTCAAAATTTCTTTCTGATTATGGAAGATGACACTCTTGAAAACACTGGGGCGATATTCCAGTATATAAATTGTGCAAAAGACAGTGAAATGACCAAAAATGTAGGTATTTTTCAATTAGACTAAAAGGAGAGAGATATCTAGATTCAGCCTACCTGCTACAGAGCAGTATATTGTACAAAACTTGGAAAATTACTTTGATTTGCAACGTACAGGCAATAAAACTTTCTCCAGAGACTAAATTGAGGAATGTATTTTAAAATGCAAAATTTATTTTAAGGACATGAGGAGCTAGTAAAAACCTACAAAAGGAAACTATCCATCCTGTAGAAAGAAAGTGTTGGCTTTATGGCAGTTCAGTTCATTTTTAAAGACAGAGAATCCCCTCCAGGACAAGATAGGACAATAACTGCTGACACTGGCTTTCCTTAACTCAGAGAATTACTTACAATTTTTTTTTTTTTTTGGAGAAAGTTATTTTGATTCTGTTTTAGAACTGGTAAATAGAAGACTTTGTAAGTATACATATATGTATACACATATATATACACACATACAAACACAGAGACATGTTTATAAAAAGGCCTTCTGGTGTAACATTTGAAAAAAATGTAGTTGAAGAACTTTACAAATGACAGCCCTAAGGCACTAGCAGAAATTGAGGAGCTTGTGATCCCTGCTAGACTGAGCTATTATAAATGTAACATACTGCAAAGCAGATGTCCAGACTCAGAAGTGCCTCAGGTGCATCATTCTTCCTCAAACATACGGCAGAGACATTGAGATTACACCATCTGAACTTTTTCAGTTTAGTATTAGTTCTTCCTCCCAATAACAGTTGCCTTATGCAGCTGTCAGAAATTACAGCAGGACTGAAAGGAGGAGTTTTGTTTTGTTTCCATTTATTTTCTTTTCAGGGGTAAGAGGATGAAGTGATTTTACAGAACATGGAACTGTATTCATTAAGAACCAGTACTCACCATTGTTATCTGAGTGTGATGCTCTAGAAGTTAATAAAAAAGCAGGCAGACAGTCTCCTTTGGAAGGCTCAAAGGACATCTGCTTCTCTCCAGTGCACACAGGGCACCTAGCCACTTACTTGAGTTTATCAAGCATTTAAACTGTAAATTCAAGTAAGGTGCAAATTTAAAGACATTCAATGAGTATTAAAATATCACTTTGACTTCAAATTTTTGTTTATCCAAAGATATGGAAACTGAAATTCTGCTACTTCTCTTGGAAAACTGTTCAAAATGTTCATTGACATCACTTTCAGAAGATGCCTACAGTTCTGCTAATGACTGCATCTTCCTCTGCTCTGATCTACCTGATAAACCCATGGTTTCTGGAACTTTCATAGAATCATAGAATTAACTGGGTTGGAAGAGACCTCCGAGATCATCAGGTCCAACCCCTGATCCACTATCACTGTGATTACTAGATCATGGCACTCAGTGCCACATCCAGCCTCATCTTAAAAACCTCCAGGGACGGTGAATCCACCACGTCTCTGGGCAGGCCATTCCAATGCCTGATCACTCTCTCTGTAAAGAACTTCTTTCTAATATCTAATCTAAACCTCCCCTGGCAGAGCTTAAGCCTGTGCCCTCTTGTCTTGTTCCTTTCTGGAACTTCTTATTACAGAAGATAAAGTATCATCTTGCAAGGTACCAAAGCCACATAGCACTCATTAAAATTACCATTTGTAAGAATATACAATGTTTGATGTCCCACACAGACCCGTCCAAAGGCTCTGCTTTCCCTCTGCTTACTCCTCTCACCTCCTTTGTGTACCAGCTTTTGGAGGCACCTGAGCCAAACACTTGCTCCTATGTAAAGGCAAGGGCTGGTGGTATCACCTGTGGAGATCTACCAGCTTTGCAGTCTTGCCCCCTATTCTGAAATGTTTGAGGCCACACTGAAAAGCAGATTCATTTCTCTGATAAAAGGGCTGGAAGTGGTTGGCATTGGATAAATTAGTTTTTAAATGCTGGATTGAGTTTTAAATCAGTAAAAGTAATTCTGTGCAAAAGATAGTGTTGCACCCGGATTATTAGATTACTTGAAATATATCATTAAAAGGAAAGTCCTTTTTATTTTTTTAAACTGGGAACATGCAATTTGTATAAACTGACCTATATATAAACTCCTCATCTTTTTGCCATAATTGTATTTTTACTGTTCCTGTGAAGAAAAAAAAATGGTACAATGGTATGAGAAAAATTAAAAAAAAAATCTCAGTTCTTATTCCTGTAATATTTATATTCTGGAGCCAAGGAAACATTTTTTTCAGGTAATACCCACTGAGATCACAGCATACTCTGCCCCAGGAAATGACTGGGAACATCCCTACTGATAAATTAAACCTTGTCAAGGCTCATTCCTAAGCCCACAGGCCAAATGGTGTGGTCTGGTCAGGTCTATGCTATTAAACTTTCTTAATTTACAGAACGAGTTGACTACACCCAAAATACGTTTTGGGAGTGATCTCCTGAACTTTGCCTGGGAGTTGTCTGCGAGTTGACTGTTGATTGGCCTTGATCGAAGTTGTGCCAGGAAATGTTTGTCAGCAGAACAAACTACTGAGCTTCAGTAATGGCTCTGGCTCCTGTTAGTTCATCAGTATGGATACAATGAGAATGGAATAAGGATTTATCTTCACATGTCCAGGAGATGCATTTTTTTCAGTCATCCAAGCATACAAACACAAACACATAATGTGAGAATATTCTTTTTTATGGTTTCATTTTACATTTCAATCCACCATCTCAGACACTCTTTACGGTGAACATCCTAAAAAACTATGTCAGTAAAATAAGGCAAATGAAGTTTTGTCTCAGGTTTGACTGCAAAATTCTATTCCTAAACTACCTGTAGTCCATAAGAGTTCAAGATCTGATCATTAATAAAGTTTTAACTTGCCCTGTGCCCTAACTCTCTGAGATGTGCGTGAGTACAATGCTATTCAATAGAGTTAGGTTACTTCAGACTTTTCCAGAAAATTATTTGAAGTGCTCCAGACAGGATGCCTAAGGTAGCTCTTCTTTTAAATTAAGCAAGGTATCTTCATGACTTACTGAAGTAGCAGCTTCACTCAAATACCATTGAAACCACTGGAATTTTTCCACTGACTTTGTGAAGTTTGGTTCTGGTTCAGGCTCTATGTAATTTCATCCAGATATTGTCTGATAAGAAAATATGGCTGTGCTTCAAAATTCTCCCACACTTTGCAAAAAGAATGGGAGTGGGATTAAAAAGCTGCAGGAAAAAAATAATCGGGACAGGTATCTGGGCAAGTAACCTTTGAAACTGATCATCATAAGATAAAAGCCAGTATCTCACCAGAAAGATGAAACATGTCCAAATCTTGATTGAATAATTTTTGATCAAGGCTATCAAGATGCTTCATTTCTTTCATGAAATAGTCATGAAAGTCAGTACAATCAGATGTTTCTGAACTCAAGTAATTCAGAAAACACTCAGCACTGAGCAAAACTGAAGAAAAACATCTTTTGAGGGAAGACATATGTTTATAGAATCACTAACATTGAAAAGGAGTGTTAAGATTGTGTAGTCCAACCATTCACCTATCACTGCCAAGTTGACCACTAAACCATGTCCGTAAATGGGGATCTCATTTTTCATGGCTTGGCTTCGCGAACGAAGATTTCAAAGGGCTCTACCCACGCTTGCTACAGGTTCGCTGATGGCTGAAAAGGCCAATGCACAACAGACAAGTCCAGTTGCAAAGGGCACAGCAGAAAGACTCCCCAGGTGGAATTGACTGGGCGAGATTCTTTCTGTGTTGTCTTTTCTCCTCGAGAGTGATCTTCCGTGAGTTCTCAAAGGAGGCAGCAGTGTTACAGATAGTTTGTCTCCAAGCCTCACAAGTGTTGAGTACAGGGGAATGATCCCTTCCCTAGTCCTGCTGGCCAAAAAATGCTTATTTTCAAACATTTGGTTGAAATGGATGGCATTGGTCTCATCTTACTGCAACCACTGAGAAATTAGGCAATATTCACCTTGGAGCAAAGTCTGGGAATATTGGTACTTTTCTGCATACTATATAAATTACTGCCTGCTTTACTATGCAGATATGATCATTTGTCCCAGCTTTACAGGGTTAATAGGATTGTCCATTTACTATCCCACTACCATTTGTGATTTTCACACAGGACTTGATCCACCTCTGTAAAATCAATGACAGCTGAACTGAATATTTTGTCAAAAACAAAGTTCCAGAAACTTTAAAGAAATCCTGTCCTCTAAATCTCCCTCTCTGCCAGGAGAATTCTACAGAATAAGAAATTAAAATAAAACTAATAAATATATAAAAAAAGAGGAAAAATAACAAACATAAACAACAACTTCCTGCAGAACTAGTGAAAATATAATGATCCAGGACTGCACGTCCAAAAAAAAAATTTTAGCAACTAAAAACAGTGAATGATAAGTAAATTTCTGGGGGAGAGATCACAAAGGAGAATGAAATAAGGAATGTAATAGAAGTTTAGAGAAAAAGCTGAATGATTCGCTTTACCCCTTTGCAGTGAACACAAACACACTTTGTGCCACAATATGCTCTGACATAGGTGTAGTGTGCAACACTTAAAAACTCTGAGATTACAGGTCAAATTTTGTTCCTAACAAACTGAAAACCTGCAATAAAACTTGGTAGGTTAGTTAAAACAAAAATAACTCCATTTTTACATGAGTCATACTGCATTATATCCATAAACTTGAGACTTACGTGAGAGATTTTTAAATGTTGCTTGACATTCATTCATTTGGAGGAATTAACTCCACTGGCCTTGAGATAGATTGAGGGCAACAGGAGGATGTAAAAGGCAGGGCTCATATTCATTGGAGGTTCATGGCATTTACAGTGTTTTAAACAATCATATTCTAAGGTTGATTTTGCAGGCTGTCTTAGTCACTATCTCCAGTCAAGGCTCTTGTGTAAACGGGTTTGTTCTACCCCGACAGTGTGCCTATTGTAACTTGGGGCCACCTGTTAGACAGCATGAAGTGTTGCCTAAAAAAATACACAATAAGCAGATTGTTTGTTACAGTTGTGCACAGACAACTGTATTAGTGTTCTTCTCACCATATGTCTATATAAACAGAGCTGCAGTGAGCTATTCACCAGCGACTCAAACACTGATGAAGAAGCTTCTCTTAAAAGACACAGGGCTAACAAGCACTGGTTCACCTGTTAGGATTACATCAGGGTTTCAAATGCTTGGCTTCAAAGGAGAATTAGTCCTTCAGAAGTTTCTGCAGGAAGTTTTATGCTAGAAGCACGAAAAAAGCCCACCCAACCAAAAAATCCCACCCCTAAACCAACATAATACTACACATTTGATGGGTTTAGTAGTTCTGTGCACAGGGAAAGAGAGGGAAATTGGATTCATAGAAACAGTTTGACTACCTTTCAAAGTAAAAATCCTAGTAGATAATTTTATAACACATATTTTAGTTGCTGTTGTTACTATTATCAAATACACCTATTCATGTGTCAAGACTAAATCTGAAGTCTCTCATAAGATATATTTGTGAGCTCAGTCATATCCAGGGTTCTTGCAGTCTTGGCAAGACTACTTTGGACAGTGTCTTCTATTCACTTAACTTTTTCACAGTGGGAGATTTTGAGGGAGGGCATGGAATGAAAATGGGTTTTTGTTTGCTTCTTGTGGAAAGAAAAATGTTACAGTAAAATAAGCAAGAGACACCGTTGATTCCTATGGTATAAGAAAGATCAGGATAGGATAGGATAGGATAGAATAGAATAGAATAGAATAGAATAGAATAGAATAGAATAGAATAGAATAGAATAGAATAGAATAGAATAGAATAGAATAGAATAGACACGAGTCTTTTAACAAAGTCCATGAAAGGATAATCAATTCTATAAACCCAGATCTCAGTAGTTATTATGTGATGTGACTATAAAAGGCACATCAAGGCCTAATAAGCTCTCTTACACAACTGCCTGACAAGACTGGAGCATATGTGAGGAAGCACATATTAACACCTATGCATCCCGTTGCTCTGGTAGAGGAGAAGATGCATGGAGTAGAAGTCTCTGGCTGCCATCCTCCTACATCAGCTTGCCTCATCTTTTTTGTGCAGGTGTGGGACATAAACTCCTCTACCAGGAAAGCCCATTGCAGCTAAGTCCTTCTGGAGGAAGGACACAGAACCAGAATGTGAAATGGGAGTCACCAGCTGGTGCCTGCTCTGCTCCTGCAGCAGTCTCGCTCTATTATTATGCTTCCCAAGGCTAAATTATTACATGGCAGGATCTAAAAAAATTGAATTTTGGAGAGGCTAGCAGCATTCCTCCTACACCACTAAAGCTGATAACCAACATGCAAAACACCTGACAGAGGGAGGGAAGAAAATGAAAAAAATGAGGGGATTTTTATTCTCCAGTTTATTCTCTAGCATAGAACAAAAGAACTGCAGCAATTTATTTTCTAATGACTGTTGAAAAACTTCGCTTTAGAGCTGAACTCCTCTAAGCAGAACAGATCAACTGTTCTATCTTTAAATGTATATTGGAATTATTTAATGTATGAATTGTTTCCTTTGATATTGTTAAAATGTAGCTATGCAAGTTTTGGCTGCATTCAAAGCAAAAATATTATGAACCCATCTTCTGTCTTTGTCTTTTTTTGTTTTATTTTGTTTTAGAAAGGAGTGTTTGCTTTAAGGAGCAACATTAAAGAGAAGATTTTTAAAAGGTTCTACTTCAAGACTAGTTAACCCACCTTTTTTCAAGAATTACCATGAATTACCATGCTTTTCCCCTGTGCTAGTTTCTTTCTATTAACACAAAGAATACAATGCAGCCCAGTTTTACAGATTATATATGTCTCTGTTTGGAATAATATTTTATTTCACACTAATAAATCTTTTTTAAAAATCAAGCTATTGTATTTTCTCAGCATCATTCTGTGTAATACTTCTGAGTTTCCTTTTACTTTGTTGTAGAAACCCTTTTTATATCCAGATGCATTTTAATGAGTGAAGCTGCACAAATTTCACATCCTTCTTTCCCAAGTTAGTTCATGGTTGAATCAGTTTGGAAACAGTTTTCCTAACTCTTCACATGCACTTTGAATGGGGGTGAAACTTGTAATGGTAATACCTTGACACCCTTAGCTGAGATGTTACTGTACACTGAACAGTCTATATCATGGAGAGCTCCATCCTGAAGGATCTGGGAGCATAATAAAGGGAGGAAGCATGATTATATTTCATGTACAATTTTGGCCTATCTACTACAGTTGAGTAGCAATGAAGACAGCATGATTTCCATTTTAATGCTAGCAACCACAGAGAGTTATTGCTCTAAGTTTTAGCATCATGGAACATCTCTTTGAAACAATGGAACTCAGGCTTCTGGCCAGGAAAATGGCAGAAGAAGGGGAGTGAATGCTCTTAACGGGCTAGGGAGGGATTCCTGTTTCCTTTACTCGCCCAAGATCCACTCCAACCATGTCAGCTGATGGCTACCAAGCAACTTAGGTTTTATACTCTTGTTAATAAGATAAACCAGAGCCCCTACTGCCATTTTTCATTTTTTATGTAAGATTAAGACCATCATGTCTATGAAAGCATGTCCCATAATCCCACATCCTGCATCCTGGCTGCCCTCCCTAGAAAGACAGAAAAGTGGATAGGAGAACTTTTATGAACCGTTTTTTACAGAGCTATATAGAAGCAGTGTGACCATGTCTGTACCAAATCACAGCTGGTCCCAGAAACAGCAGGAAGCATGGGCAGGAGAAAGGGATGTGGAGTGGTGGAAGTCCACCAGCCTGTCAGGAGTGTTAGCTGAACTGTTTCAAAACTGAACTGAAAGAGTTTATGTAAACAAGCAATGCAGATGGATGGCAAATTTGTACTCAAACCTCACTCCAGGATTGACATTTCCAAAAAGTCACTCAGACAGTTCATAGGAGAACTCACAGTGAATCCAAACCTCTATGTAAGAGACTGGTCCCACTACAAAATCCTAAGTAGAGAAAGGGTGCAATTGATGCTGTACAGTGGCCAGATTTGTCAACAGAGTAAAATATGTTCATTTTCCTGGCAGAACACAAAAGAAAATCCCCTTCCCTCCCAAATTCTGTCTTGGGNGTGTTCATTTTCCTGTGTTTCATTTTTGGCATTCCCTCCCAAATTCTGTCTTGGGTTATATGAAATCTTTCATTTTGTTATCAAATCTGTGTTCTTATATAATTGGGTTTGCTTTATTTTCTTATTTAAAAAATCTAATTACATTTAGGATAGGAACTTTGAAAATTAAAATTTGAGACATTTATTAGAAATGTTGATGTGAATGCTTGTGGTTTTTTTCAATATTTTGTTTTTGGTGGATGAGAAGGAAATAATGAAGAAGAGGAAACAGGAAGTTTTCAGTTTATTCTAACAATGGGATTAACTGTTTTTAGTCCAAAGCCACATTTCTTCATTATTTTAAGATGTGCTACATGCAAAATTCCTCTTTCATTGAAGAACATTGCTAATATAATGAAACTGTAGATTTCAGCTGCTGAAGAAATGGAATTTTCCAGTTGCAATCTCTGAAGTTTATCCTACAATTAAAGGGTTCCTCGAAAATGAAGTAACATGTACAGTGGCATTATAAATCTGTTTGTATTCAATGCTAAATATGACTGCAGACATATCTAATTCTGTAAGAAAATCTTTATATAAAATGGCCAATAGAAAAGTTGCAAGTCTATGCATGGTACCCTAGTACATGTCGCTGTGTCCCTCTTCACTTCATGAGGAACTTTAGGCTACTTTCCCCTCCAGTTCTTCAAGCAGCTTTTCTCTGGAAGAGATGTGCACAGGGAATAAATAGGAAAATCAGGGAACAGTGGCAAAGCAAAATCAGAATGGGTCTGGCAAAGGCAGCTCCTCTTGCACTGTGCTAGCTGAGATGTCAAGAGCATGTATCAGAAATGGAGAAACCATTATGCTAGAATTAGAGGCACTCTGTGTTAGCAGCAGTCAGCCTGACTTCACATTTGGCTAATGAATACATACACAGGTTTCAGGCCTGCTGGTGGAATTCACACAAGATGATGAGTAGGAAAATAGAAATTGTTTTTACAGAAACCAAAGCTTTTTATTGAAAATTTCAATGTTAAATAATAATAATAATAATAAAAGTTTAAAAAATGCAAAATTTTCCTGTTTCTTTATTTCTTTATTTTATTTCTTTTAATTTGAGCATTCAGAGGTTTTTGACTAAAAAAGCAAAAAGAAAAAAAAAGAAGAAAAAAAGGGAGAAAACACACAGCAAACAATACTTTCTTCTTTTTTTTTCTTTTTTTTTTCTTTTTTTTTTTCAATTTGCCAGAGGTTTTATGAGTTTTGTCTTTCCCTGACCGAAATTTTATCAGCTTCTGCATTTGCTGCTACATATCTAGCTCAACACCAATCCTTTCAAGTTGTTAAATGACACAGGTCTTCTGTTATTTAGGTTGTAAATGCCCTGAATCAAAGCCCGTGTCAATGGGGGCCCGACAATATTCTGGGCATGCACATTACATTGAGAGCTTCCTGGTTGCTCCTTTAACATATATGTCCATCACTATTTGTTCAGCTTCTGCTGGGATCAGAGTTTATTAAACAAAAGAACAAAAAGCAAGGAAAACAAGAAAATTTCAGACTAAGGTCTCGTTTCCTTACAGCTAGAAGACAGTGAACTCTTTTGGGCACAAAACTGGTTGTTCTCTTTTGCTTTATTTTTGCTTCAGTGTTTGTCTTTTCAGTGCCTAAACACACACTGGAGCTCAAAAAATGCAGATGTGAATGATAAAGATGCACCTATGCTACTTGGTGCACTGATTAACCAGAAGCTTGTTGGGGTATTTCTATACAGTGAGAGTCTGTTGTAGTTAAGGAATTATTTTGACTATTTGTATGAAAAATCGTGTGGTCAGCTAGGAAGGGGACCATTCCACTGTACTCAACACTCATGAGGCTGTACCTCAAACACTGTGTTCAATTTTGGGGTCCTTATGACAAGAACGACATTAAGGGGCTGGGGTGTGTCCAGAGAAGCTGGTAAAGGATCTGGAGTACAAGACTGATGAGAAGCAGCAGAAGCTGTTTATCTTGCAGAAAAGGAGGTTCTGGGGAGACCTTATCGCTCTCTACAACTACATGAAAGGAGGTTGTAGTGAGTTTGGGGTCAGTTTCTTCTCCCTGGTTGCAAACAACAGGTAAGAGAAAGCAGCCTCAAGTTGTGTCAGGGGAGATTTAGGGAAAATTTCTTCAAGAAAAGGGTTGTCAAGGTTTGGAGTAGGCTTTCCAGGGAAGTGTTTGAGTCACCGTCCGTGGAGGTATTTAAAAGACGTGTAGATGTGGCACTGGGGACATGGTTTAGTGGTGGAGTTCCCAATAGGAGAGAGAGGAAGTGGAGTGGGATTACAGCACAGACAGTGGAAATTAATTCAGGTTTTCAGTTTTCTAGCTATCTCGTATTATTATTCTTGTTATATTTCAGAAGTGTTTGTTTCTACGTACTAGAAATCCTAAAACTTTTTTAAAACCTTTTAATTCTTTCTTTGAATATTTCTTGGTATAATTGATTACAGTTACAAAATATTACTATACTTCTCTATCAGCTTAGGGATAGTGAAATGGGATTAATAACATGAATATGAATTTTTCATGAGACATTTTACTGAAGACTGAAATTCAATAGGATCTCCATTTGACTCTATGAATCCTTATTTTATATTTTTGACCCATTTACAACACACTATTTCTGAAGAGTAGGCTTTCTAGGGACTAGCTCCATGATGTGCTACTGATAATTAGATGATACTGCTCTTTTCCAAGGTTTTGTGCTAATATATTCCCTTTTAACTAGAAGACCTTATATTCCTGGAGCTGATCATTCAAACTGTAAAGAAATATGTATACAGAACAAGAAATATGGAATATATTGATCCTAAAGTGGTTGCATATGTTTAAGGATTCCAAGGCATTTTCTCTGACATTCCTGTGTTTAGTGTACTTCAATTTAAGTGATTATGTGCTGCCTATCAGGAAACTTCCTTGCCATTTTGCCTCCTTTAAACCACTCCTCGCAATTGCTGGATGATGCTTGTCTGCATTTTAAGGAGCAATGGTCAGCTCCTGGGCCCGTGCAGGCATCATTTCTCCATGGGATTATATTGATTTACACATCTCAGGATCTGATCCATATTTTCTATCTCTGTGACGTGATTTAGACAAAATTAAACCCCATAAATCTATTCTCAGTTGTTATTTTGTGCCTCAAGCTTCCAAAAGGAGAGCCCATATTCAGGTTTCACATCCAGGCAACAAAGGGCTTCCCCTGGGTACTCTGCTACTCTTTGAAAAACCGAAGCACGGGGCCGTGGAGGCAGAGCGTTTAAATAGCAACATTCATTACCCCCGGACGGAGGAAGCAAGGTCAGCCCAGCAGCAATCTCCTGCTGTAAATTTGCGAGAGGAACAACACGCCAGTAAAAGCGCACATTAAGCAACAGCGGGGCAGTGGGACGCTGCCGCCTCCAGCCCCACGGGCTCTACTGACAGTGTAATACCCCACAGTGGGGAGAACCCCGAGCGCCAACAGGGACACCGCGGGCTGAAGAACGAAGTTATTCAGAGTGTCGTTGGGCACGGAGGGCTTCCGGAGGGAGGGTCCCTGTCCCGGGACCATGTGCCCGGTGTTGGTAAACACGGCCCACAGCAGCCGCGGCCGCCCGGGGCCGCCGCCAAGGCCCCGCCGCCGGCAGCTGCTCCCGTCGCCGCGGCAACGCCGGAACAATGGGCTACAAATCCAGCCGGCATGGAGCGAGAGGGCCCTACGGAGGGAGCGCGCCCGCTGCCCACCCACACCTCCCCCCCGTCCCCTCCAAAAAATGTGCACCCTAAAATACACAAAAAGGCACAGAAAAGCGCGTTATATCCCACAGCACCCCCCCAGGCTCCGTTTTGGTCCTGCCTTCCCAGTCACCCAGGTACTGGCCCCAGTAAAGGTCAGGTGACACCGCGTTAAAGTAATGGCAGCTGGATGTGAGTGGACGTTTGTTGAGACTCTCCTATCACAATTTTAAATCTTCATCCTCATAGAACCATAGAAGTGTTACAGTTGGAAAAGACCTCCAGGATCATCAAATCCAACTGTTGACCCAGCACTACCATGCTCACCACTAAACCAAGTCACCAAGTGCCACATGCTGTTTTGAACGCTTCCAGGGGCGGTGATTCCAACACTTTCCTAGGCCTGTGTGTCAGAGAATAGACTTCAGTTTCTACCTCATCACTCTGTGAGATGGAGGGGTTTCTGTCCCCACCTGGGGACAGTCCTCTCAATTTTATGCCAGATTTCCAGCCTGATTCTGCTTTCCAATGTAACCATTCTCCCACATCCTCCCAAGTAAAGGCACAGATTTAACACACCTTGAAACCCTCTTGGCAAGTAAGTGATCTGTCCTGAGGTTGCTTGCCTGGGGAATGCAAAGGCAGCTTCTCTCACATGCACTTGCAGCTGGAAGAATTTCTTCCACTTTTAAGACCTCTACAGCTGTGCACAAACAAGGAAATCTTTATAAGAGGAGTGGACACAGTCATAAACTTGAACAAATACAGCAGCAGTCTCTATACACAAATAAAACCCCCCATCCTCTCCTATTAAGTCCAACACTAATTTACTAAAACATTTTCCCATCAACCTGAAGTACTTTCCTACATCATGTTACCCTGATGACAAACCCCACTCACCATTCAGACAGCAAGTTCGGATTTTGGGGAAACTTTATAGAGAAAAGCAGCAGTTCCCTACAATACAGCCATGTCTTCTGCCCCCTATCAGCTATGAAGTCTTCAGAAAACGCAGATTCTAACAACACAGCCCTTTTTCCATGCAAAATGATGCCTTTGGGACCAATGTCTCTTCTGTACAAGTTCTCTGTGGAATATCTCACAACTTTTAGGAGCAATTGTTTTTTATTACACAGCCAAGAAACATTCATGCTTTCCTCAAAACCTCTTGACAGTCAGTTCCCCAGCAGAAATGTCTGTCCTTGTATAACTACATTGAGTTACCAAGTGGCTCTAAACAAATTGTGTCACAAAGTACAAATATTCTTGTGTGATGATAAGAGACCATATGCAATTGTCTACTCCTTTTCTGCAGGAGTGTGTGCATGCATGTAAGATGACGTGAGCTTACCCTAAGGCGTGGGGGGAAGCAATTATGTAAAATATTCCAAATGCCAGGTATGTCATCCCCATTGGTAATATGTCATATGTAGTCCTGTGAAGATCCAAATGACAGATAGATCTTTTGAGTTTGATATAATATATGTGCAATGAGTATGTATTATGACTATAATTTATAAAATGTAGTAATGCTCTTAGGAATGTTCTGAACTGAAAAAAGTTCACTGTCTGCAGAAAGAGGTGCTAATCAAGAGACACCATGCACAGATCACTGCACAGAATCTTTCAATTGGGCAAGTAATTCATATGTTCATTTTACATCCGAGACCCAATTCTGAAAAAAAGAAAAGGAATAAGGTAAGATGTTACAGCCTTGTCTGGCTGCATTCCTGTTCCATAAAAGAGCCAAAAAGAATGAGGAAGACAGTTCCAGAGCAATGCAGGGAAAAAGAAACAGAGCTGAAAGGCAAAACTGGAGGCTGGATTTTATACCTGGCTCTGTATGTGAGCTGGGACCAGAAAATATCCAAATGCCAGGACAGCAGGAGACATCCTTTGACCTTGGAAAAACTCTTCTTGGTACCACACATGAGTATGAGCTGCAATTAATGAAGTTACTTGTTGTAAAAACAAAAGCTCTGTTAAAAGACATCTAAATTTGGGTGGGTGAGGTTGCTGTAAAAGTATCTTAAAGACTGAAATTGAAAGGTTCATTGTCCCTTAGGGCATGAAAAATTTTTGGTGATATTTATTATGGTAGTTTCAGTGGGCTATCTCTGGACCTAAGTCAAAAACTAGCATGACATGGCAGCTACGCCCCCTTACCTCCACATCCAGCCTCCTTACTGGGTGTGCTCTCTATCCCAGCTGTCCCAGACCACTGTCCCTGTCAAAGCCCTGCCAGGATGCGTGCTGGCCATGTAACTGTGGGGACAATCTCAAGCCACTGCCAATGTCAGTGCCCTGGGCCTCTTTCTCTTGCTAGCTCATACATAATCTGACAGATCCAAAGGCTAAATCAATAGGGCTTTGGTGGGAACTGGGACAGGCTCAGTTGGTCTTTCCTTGTTTAATTTTTTTAATTACATTCTTAATTTCTGCAGGTCTAATTATTTGTAGTACAATAACAACATTACAAAGAGAAAGGAAAAAAGAAATGGGATTAAGAAGTTCAAAACAAACAAAAAAATCTTGCATTTCTGAAAATGTATAAACCAGATCTTTCTGTCAGGGCCCAATCATGCTTCCTGCACCTAGACAAGAAGACTGTTGTATCCAGGGCTGAGTCCATGGAAATATGTCTGGGCCTCACATCTCAGCTGAGCAACTGAAGAGACTATTGGGAAACTCACAACTTTAGTGCAGAAATTTCAGGATGGGTCATAGTCTGAAAAAGGTTTTTAAAGCTATTTTATTTCTTTGAAAGAAAATCGGGGAAGAAAGACAACAAGATAATAGGACGGAAAGTTTGAGCACAGGATTGGGAACAAAACATTTCTACTTTGAAGCCATGATATCTTATTCTTCAATAACTCAGCACAAGTCACTTGGTCCTTCTACCTTACCTGTCTCCTTCAGTGCAGGAGGGAGCAGAACACTGTGGAGCATTGGACAGTCTGAAATACCAAGGAAGCTTGTCCATGGAAGAGTACTCATGACTCCAATATGGTCAACGGAACATCACAGATTTACTACAGGCCTACAGCCTAGTGTGAAAGACCCTAAAAATGGTGTTCTGCTGGAGTATGGGGATGTACGTGTAAAAATTTTTTGTAAAACCTGCACTGCATTACCTATCTAGGTGGAGAAAAATAGTAAAACTGCCTTCCCCAAAGAAACAGCTCACAGCAATTTGGGTCCTGATCCTTAATCCAATAAAGTAAAAAATATTCCTGCTGTTTCATTGGTTGCTGTGCAGGTAGTCGGTATTATTTTTGTTATTGTCCAATTTTTATTAATTTTTTTACAATCTTTCTACTCTCTTACTCTGATTCATTTGTCAATACTTTACATGTAACGCTCCTGGTAACAGAGCACAATAAAAATCAAAATATACTGACTAGGCTTTACTTAGAATAGGAAACAGTTGGAGTATTTTTCAGCATGTTTGAAAATCAACACTTTTCCCTTGTAGAATCTGATAACTAGCATTATTCTCATTTCACTGTTAATGCAAGAAATAGACATTAACTCACTAGCTTTGATGAAGCATCTGTAGCTCTGTGAGGTGAGTCTTGCTTTGCATGTCCTGAATTGCACGCCATTCACTGAGGAAGTGAATCCAGATTTTTTCAAGATTCCACTGCTGCTGTAAAGACTGCAATATCATTAGTTAGTTTGAGTCAATCAATTTTGAATGACATTTTCAGCTTTTGTTTTCTTACTTAGTTTCATTTTGTTTTCTTCTTCTACAAAACTATGCCCAATATAACATAAGGATAAAATCATAATGCTTACCTAATTACTACTGCATTACACTTGTATGAGCAGTGCAGATACTGAACATTAAGCAAATTACTAATACAACAATGGAGAAGTTCTTTCTGTGGTACAAGATTTCTCTGGGAATGTTATTTTATTGTATTTCATTTAGTGCTTGTTTGTTTAAGGAGGAAAAACAGACATAGCTATATTTCAGTTTGATTCAGTACACATTCTGGCCTCAGTCCAGCAAATCATTTAAGCACATGCTTAAATTTAATCAAATGAAATTTAAGTTTGTAGTACTGCCTATGTATTTAACATACAGCCTGGGCTTAAGTGCTTTATCCAAAGCAGGACCAGAATGATGAAAAACCTTAAAAATAAGGCCCATGCATTTTTACACACCTTTTTTAAAAGCATGAATACTGTTAAAAAGAGTATTTTCCACTGCCTATGCTATGAAAACACTGTGTAGTACCCCCTGACTGCCCCCCAAAAGCCAACTGACTTTTCTTGATCTGACATTTTGACAGCTATATCCTGTGTAGCTGCTAGTCTAACCCTTTTTAAAAATATCCTATTAAGGTGGAAGCTTTGCCTGGGCAAGGTATGCAGAAATGAGTCACAGGGAGTATACGGAATTTTCTCAGGACCTAGGGCTGTGCCTGTTGTAGCCAAAGGCTAAATCTCCAGTGGAACTCAGTAGTGTTCCTCTGAGTATATGCACTTTCCATACCAATCTCTGTGTTAGTGGGAAACATAAAACCAACATGAAAGTCATGCTGAAACATACCACAAAGAAAGGTGTGTTCTTAACTTGAATTGCCTAACCCAGGTTAGTTAATTTAGGTTGCGGTTGCACAGCAATTTAAACCAATCTAACTATTTACTGCCAAGGAGGGTGGAACCGCATCAGCCAGCAGGTAGGTGAGCAGCAGCCACTGCTGCCCCTCAGCCCTCAGCCCTGGCCTCGACCAGCAACCAAGACAGACAGGGCAATTGGAGTCAGCTAATACTGAACATGAAATATTAACAGCATTAAAGCTCCTACTGCTTTAACCTGCCCATGTATACATATGAATGAATTTTTGTGCGTTTTTGCGATGTAGACAGATCTGGAAAACCTTGTCAGAGACATAGAAACGCAGTAGAGCTGACTGCTGTCCACAACAGAGGAAAGCACAGTTCCTTCCTCTGAAGGTTTACAATCCATATGTTATATTTCCACCGTATAGGCCCTTAAGTCTGAGCCAAAGAGAAAAAAAATCAAAATCTAGCCTTACTATTTATGAGAAGCTACCAGTGTTAAAACAAACAAACAAGCAAACAAACTGTTTTGTTTTGCAGGTTATATGCCTAGGAATTTATTTGTTTGCATGTTTGTTTGTTTGTTTCTGCCAAGAGCAGAAACAATGTCTTGAATTACTCTGCAGTGAATCAATCTCTTTTCGACAGAAGCATTAAATTCCTCTAGGTTTCATTCCTTAACAGAATAATGCATATGTTGTGCTTGGTATGTTTGAATTATAACC
The DNA here is from genome assembly GCA_013397135.1 of Pachyramphus minor. Classification (NCBI taxonomy): domain Eukaryota; kingdom Metazoa; phylum Chordata; class Aves; order Passeriformes; family Tyrannidae; genus Pachyramphus; species Pachyramphus minor. The sequence goes on from VYXB01000621.1 coordinate 147,689, forward strand.
TCATGGAATTCAGAATAAAGCTAGTGTGGTTGCATGGACCTGCTCAAAATTCTCAAAATTCCATTTTAGATTGTTTCTGCTACAAGAACTAATTAAGCATAACAGTTTTCTGAAATATACGAGTTTTTCTGCTACTACATTTTTCTTGCCATCTCCAGTCACTGCTTGCCAAAAATAATTTTTAAATGGCTACTGCCCTGTATTTTTAGCATGTCACAAAAGAGTGAGGAAGCATGAGCCTTCATGCTAGAGAAAATGTATTTTTCAAACTTATCCCTTGTTTAGTAGAGTTAAAGAACATCCCCTTGCATTTTACAGATTATCAGAGGAGCTGAGTGGCTTTGGCCAAGTTTCTGTAGCTTTCACTTACAAATAAAGAGGTGCGAAGTAAAAAAGCAGAGATATGCACAGGTATATATGAACAGATACTTTGATTTTTTAAAATAATCTTACATTGCCCCCTCTATCTGGAGGTTTAGTGGCATTTTCACTGATAAAGATGTGTTTTAATTTTCATTTCTGAAGGCTGACTTCAACACCAGGTTTCTCTGCACAGCAGAGGTGTAGTGTCTGGGGACAGAGGGAAGGGAAAAGGGTTACAAGATGTGAATCTTATACATGGTTATATAAAATTGTTTGAAAAGTCTGTTCCTATGCAGAATTCTATAGAGAAGAAAACAGGCATTATAAGCCCCAAGGCACTCCTCTGTACTTCCTTGTGCAGAATGTCTATCCCTGAGGCTTACAGGAACGCCCACAACCAGGAGAAAAGATTTATCCCAGCATTGAAAGACTCTAGTGTTAGGAAATGGAAAACACATTAGAAATATGTGTTAACCCCAACTGGAAAACCTAAGCAACTCATTTTACTTCCAGCCAACAAAACCTTCTGGGAACTTTTGCTGGTTTTTGTTCAAGTATCTACATTTGGATCTCAACCTTATCTTTCTGGATAAGTCTTGAGGTTCAATTCAGTATAAGCCTGAAGTGAGGCAATGTTCTAGGTGTTTGCATGTTGGATTTTGCTTTGTTTTGTAAGAGCTATAGAATTTCCTGTTTGGAGATTGTTGGTTCTCTTTCATCTTCTCTTCTCTGATTACATTTATTATATTGCAGAAAGCTAGAAACACACCTAGTTCTATGCTAACCTGAAACTTAAGAGCAGGCGATGAGCATTTGGGCAGATAATTTGTTTAGTTTTGATCTAAGGCAGATCAAAACCAAACTGAGAAATTAATGTACTGACTCTCAAAATTCCCTCATCCACTCAAATCTTCTCCCCTGGACTAGAGCTAAAATATCTTAGCATTGAGCTAGAAGAAATTGTTTGGGTTTATACCTTCCTTTCACTCTCTTGCAGTTTCCTGTAGGTCATTGAGCGAGACAGCAACCTCTCTGGTCTGTGTGGCCCAGGAAGTTGCAAATATTTTCAGCTGTGTCAGGTTCTGCATATGCAAGTTAGGAGGTTCAAAGGGAAGTTTAATTGACACTAAGCCTCATCTTGACTTTTGCTCACCTCCTCCTCTTTTCCCACTAAGTCTTCCCACCTTCCCAACTCAAAGCCACAGAAGTTTTACAATTTTTCTTATAAATATATATATATATAACCCTCTGGCAATCTCTTAATGCCCTTTTATTAAATCCCTTAAGTCTTTTTATTAAGTCCAGGGTAATTAAAATGATTATAAACCTCACTTGAGAGATTATACCCTTTAATCACAGTGCATATTTGCTGAAATGGAGGTGACAATTGTGGTATATCAAATATAAAAATACTCTGTGCAAAGATGTTTAATAACAATTTTTAAAACTAAGATCTTGAGGAGGTTTAGAGCATTACAAATCATATCTACGTGTGGTCACAATGAAACATTAAGGGACTTCAAATTTTTTTCCAGATATACAATAGCAGAGTTATAATCAAGTTTCTCAATTTATTTCAACTCCAGCTCCTCAGATGGCATAATCCATTGACACCCAAGGTGCTACACTGCTTCATAGCAGCTCAGTTTTCTGGGCAACCAGAACAAATGCACATGTAAAATCCCTTCTTGGGTCATTATTCTCCAGCCAATGAAAGAAAAAGCAAGGACTTTTCTTCTGGAGTGAGCTTGGATCTCCTGTCTAGGAGCAGAAGTGATAATGGACTCATTAGAGACCAAAGGCACTCTTACACAGCTGTAGAGTGACATGGATTAGTATAGGAAGCATTTATTTACTTTGACACTTGCTAGACTGATTTCTGATACTTCAAGAGTTCTGATAAGAAATAAACTAGCCATCCAATATTTGTTTTCTTTTAGTGTCATTCCTATTAACAATGAAGAAAAACATTTACTTGGGTTTTTTAATATAAAGTTTAAATATTTCCAGTTGGATAGATGCCTTACTCTTGACCACTTCTAATTAATATTTATTTTCACTGGTGTTTACATAACCAAAGTTTCCAGTTTATTGCATATTGTCACACCAGAAACACAAAAGAAAGGTATAATTTTCCTTAGCAAAGGAGTTCATGGTAACTTAACTGCTCCTAGGTTAATAGTGAATGGGAAAAAATATAAAATAAAGTACAATTTAACTTGGTATACCTACAATTTTCATTTAAAAGTCTTAGAAGGTCTGGAGTTCTTACTTTATACACTCCTACTGAAGTCAACAGACCTATAACTACTCAGCAAATGTTCAGCAGCTTACAGAATGGAAGTCTGTATTTTAGAATTAAATGAAAAAAATAAATTGAGATATAATTGAGACTAGTAGGAGAGGTGAAACTGTAAAGCATAAAAAAAGATGTGACTCATTTAAGTGCTTGAATGAAAGGAGGAATTGGCACAGAGTGATAGGGAACAGTTATTGAAGACCAAAGGAGCTGTGAAAAAAAATTATTTGTTTAAAGAAACAAAGAAATACAAGAACTACTGGAGTAAGGTTGTAGAAACAAGTGAAGGGGAACACTGATATAGTTAGAACTATAAGAGGTCCAATAACAGATCTAGATGTAAAAGTTAGTAGTGATTTTTCTAAATGTTCATCTACTTTCTGGTTTTCTCCTGTGGGTTTGGGGTTTTTTTACATTGAAAAAAAACCCTGATATGTGCTACCATTTAATTTAATTTAGAATGTTGTCAGTATATCACCATCTGAAATGTATCAACATGCCCTGTAAAAGAGCTTTGTGTAGGAGTGAGAAAGAGAAAATAAGGTCCTGCCCACCATGCAATATGGTAACACGAGAGATGTTCCAGGGAATTTTATCAATAATGCAAACAATTTTCTGGCAATGATGAATATTGCTATACATTGATGATAAACAGGACTTATGAGAGGATAAAAGAAATCCAAAGATGCTAAAGATATGGAGATGCTATAATAGATGACCAAAGGAAAAAGAATATTCAGTGTTGCAGGAAAGATGAACTAGACAGAACTGGGTTTAAGATTACTTGACTGGTTCAAGAAAGTACTTTAAGGGGTATAAGTGAAATAAAATGTGTGAAAGACAGGAGTAGTAGGAGTCAACTTGTAGTTTAAGGCACTAAAATTGGGTGTTAATAGGTGTTTATATATTCCCTATATTCCTTTTATAGCCAATGGAGAGCTAATCAGTACAGTGAACTGAACCTTGAGAACTAATCCAGTTCATCCTAAAATAGACATCTACACTGAATCCCTCTCCAGACTCCACTGACTATAATAGCACCTAGGTATCATGCTTTCAGTTAGATATGTACAAACAGACATCCAGATTTAGGTATCTTAGACTGAACCCCACATTAGACACCTACAATGTTGGTACACATATCTGGTCACCCAAAGCTTCTCTGTAATCCGCACCAAGAATGAACAATTCCAGGGTGGGATTAATTTGTGCTATTTTCAATATTTAATTAAGGATAAAATTAACTGTGCACTAAAAATACCTGTTTTCTTTGTAGATTTAAAAGAGTTGATATTTGGTCAGATAAATCCCCCTTGCCTCTACATGGCTGCTTAGCTAAGGGAAGCAAAAGAAAAGACAAGAAGTAAGAAATCAGATCAGCATAAAAATCTTTAAATGCTGAAGATAATAAAAATTGTTGAAATACATTACATCACTACATAGCTTCACTAGCAGCATTAGCTTATGTTTGAAAGAAGTGCTCATAAAGATATGGCTTCAGAACACTATGATACACCTGAAAAATAATACATCAGTGTTGAAGCGCATTGTGGCTTACCCAGGGTTGTTTGGCCTGAAGTAGGGCTTTTAGAGAAATGTTTGTAATCATAATTATTAAGGATGTAATTCAGGAATCTTGCTTTGGAAACTGACCAAAGCTGCCCATTGTATGAGAAAATGAGAAGCAAGAAGGCCTCAGAAACACAGTTTACAGTACATTTTTGATGACCCAGGTTCTAGATAAAAATCAGGATTTTTGCGTTCCTGTTAGATTTTGTTTTACACTAAGAATTTTCTAACTCTTACTTAAGAGTACATGCAATTCTAAAAGGATCAACCAAACATGTTTCGAGTTTCCTGGAGTGGAGAAATATCAAGCATGAACCTCTAAACATCCCTTTAAAAATGAAAAAGTATTTCCACTTCAAGGGATAGGCTGCTCTATGGCACCATTCTCATTTTAGCACCTGATTTAGTAATGTAAATATTATCTTCTAGCTCTATAGGACCAAATTCTGAGGGTGACTGAGCACTGGAACAATGCAATTTCCTTTTCCAAACGTTTGCTCAAAAAAGAAAGAAAAAAGTCTCAAATTGCTCCAAAAATAATAAAGTACCAAATCTAATGGCAGTTTTAGAAGACAGAGATAATTTCTATATTAAAAAGCAAATTCATACAATATTTCAGGGATGGTTTAAGACTGATCCAGAATTTAAAAAACAAAATTACCTAAGTGGTTTTAAAAATGTTTTATGAGGATTCCCAGGTATTAGCCAACACTGAACTGTGTATATGATATTGGATAGTTCCCTGATCTCCTACACCATGAGTCACAATATTAATTACATATTAGAATTAAATTGATTACAATATTAATTACAATATACTTTTTATTAGATCTATATCATATTGAAGAAACAAGGTTATGCCTAAAGTAATTGCCATGTATTGCAGGAGAAAAATACTATTTGTATAGAGATACTAAAAATATCCATCCAAATAATATTCTAATTACACTGATTTATTCTGTGAGGAAGTGAAATCATTGAATGCTAAAACACTATGTATTTATTTTTGATGGTGTTAGGAAGCAAAATGGAGATAAGTGCCATTGAAATATTTTATTAAATTGCAACTAAAATGACTACACCAATTAATTTAACTATACATTCATCTACTGTTTTATTCTAAGTAACAAATCTATTAACTTGCAGTTTTCTCCAGATCATTGCTTTAAATTTCATGTGGTAAGTAAGATCAGCTATGGATCAAGAAACTTGATGGTTCCCAGCAGCAATAAAGCAGCCCTTAACATAGTTCATATAATCACGCCTTGCATGCTGTAATCACTTTTTCCTCAAGGTACAGAGCAGTGTTTGGGCCTGTTCCAGTTAGGAGCCCAATGCAGATGCTCTGAACTGTCCTCTGGGAAGAGCCTGCATCACTCTAGTGACTACATAAGGAGAATTAGGAAGCTAAGCAGCTAGGTGCTTAAAACTCTGTAATGCTTGTAAAGCTTGTAGATTAGAAGGTGAAACTAGACAGATGTAGACAACATGACTCATCCTACCCCTAATATAAAACTAAGCTATTAGCTGTTAGACAACAGGATTCTTGTTATAATTTTATGATGATTGATACAGCCACTCACAGGGACACAATCTAATCTCAGCTTCAGACAGATAACATAGAAGACAGTCCTTCTCCCTAAATGCATGTGGTATACAAGATAGAAAGCAATAAACACTTAAAGAAGACAAATAAGGTTGGGAAATTGGGAGCACAGCCTAAGAAAAATTACATAATCTTATTTTACCGTAAAAAGGAAGTGTCTCCACTTATCTAAATAATGTCAGATGGAAGCACTATAAAATGGCAAATTATATGCTCACAAATAGAGCAGCTGTAATAGCATATATGGAGCCTAACAATGATTATACATACAAAATGTAACTCAACAGTTCAGAGATCAGTAACAAATAGGTCATAATTCAGTTATAAGTCTGATGAATGTGAAGTCTGAAAAGTCTACACACCCATTCATTTCACCATGGAGTTAAAAAATACTTGCCATTAATTGCACTTACATTGTAGGTACTTTATTTTTTAATTTCTGCATTATTAGGTGTGTCATATTGTGATCATAAATGCAGGAAACAAACTATCTATGTTTGCTTTTTCTTCAAAAGGCCAAATGGACAGTCTTGTAATTTACTCAGTTAAAATGGCTTTATTTAGGAGGGTTCATGAATAAACACTTATGGAATGTTAATCTATACATACAGCACACATACAAGGAATTTTCGTTGTTCAGAGATCAAGAATTCATTTTATCTTCTGTGATTCAATTATTGCGCAAAAATATCAACAATCTCGTCAAAAGAATAATTTGGCCACTAGAGGCACAAAGTTGGATGAGAATTTGCAGGCAGCAGAAATTACCACCTCATGTAACCAGCAGCAAAATCCCTGGTTTACTGTGGCCAAGCCTCCTTGAAGGGTCAGTACAAGCAGATAGGTAGCAAAAAAATAGTGTGGGGCAGCAGATTGAAAGGGTAGCCCAGCAGAAGTGAAATCTTGTCTTGGCACAGACCAAGGGCTCTGAAATCAGACAATTGTTGAGGCAAAGCTGGCGCTCTCCTTGGCAATGCTCCAGGAGCAGCCAGAAGTGCTGAGAAAAAGACATCATGTTGGCCCTACAGTCAGCTTCTCTTCTGTGTTTTATATCGTTACTTTCCTGTGAGATTTCTGGAAATATCCCCTGTTTCTACTGAAATCCCTGCTTAATTTGAAGGAGTTGCTGTGACACCTCAGATCCCTTTAAGTTTGATGGCTTTGGGTTTCTGAGAGAAGAGACAGAAAAGGGTAAAAGGGGAAATGAAGAAGTAACCCAGCTATAGCATTTGGCAGTGGTAGATTAAAAAGTCATTAACTATCTCAAAAAGAATATTTTAAAAAAAAATTACATCTTCTGATTTAAACCAGCCACAAGCCAGGAAATTCAAGCTTAAGAATAGGATCCATTTAATGTAATTTTTTTCTAGCTTGGTTTATCAGTATAATTACCAGGAGCAAATTTTGTACTTCATGAAATCTCAGGCAGTCCAGCCAAGACCTGGTGATAAGTTGCTATAACAGCAGCTTGGGTTTTGAGAAATGCACTTTTCTTTGCACTCATGGCAACAGGTGACCAAGCGGTAATGATACTATTAACACATTTCACCTTTTTAAGCTCTCCCACTGGTGTTTTACTTATACTTGTTTATGGAGGAATCATTTCACTTTGGTGTTACAAGTCCCTTGCGTTCTTAGTGGCATTTTAAAGAAAATAAACAGAAAAGGGGAAGGAGACCATCCTCTAGGGTATGTGATTTTGGATAAAACCACCTGATTCCATTAGCAATTTTTGTCTTGTATTAAAAAGAACTTGAGAATTTTTATAACAGATCAGATAAGGCTGAGATCAATTTAATTAAGTTTTCCCTTTTGGAATCAGCAATACTTGCTCTGTAATGACCAGTTATTAGGTACTTGCCACATTTTCTAACTGATTCTCTAGACAGATATGTTTGCATTTGTTATGTAAATGTACATATGTATATTAAAAAAAAAGAAAAAAAAGAATATAGTCTCAATTCATTATTTGACTGAGTCCCTATGGACTCCCCACTCTAGACAGGCATGCAAAAGGATCTTTTGTTATGGCTGTGGCTATGTTTCTATGTCCTTCTCTATATAGCCTTCTGGATACTGTACTGATTCTTCAGAAAATATTACACAATTAATTGTTTACTTCTTCTTTTCAAAAGCTATCTTTCCTACCATTCTCAATTCTTTTAATCATGTAAATACAAAAGAAATCTTTTATTTAACAACTATAACTTACCGACATCCTACAACTGAGATTTTTTTTACCAAAAACATTTGTCCTTGACAACTTGGTCCCTACAGCGACAATATGAAAACAAACCTCTTAACTCCATGAAGTTATTTAAAAGAAGAAAAGAAAAAGACAACCCCAGAGCACTCCTAGTACAACACAGAACAGCAAACAGTACAGTATATGCGAGCATTATGGGGCCAGATTCTGTCTCCATGGACATCAGTTGGACATTTATAACCAAATTCTAAAGAATCAGGCCAAGACTCCCACACTGAAATAGAGGTTTTCAGATGGGATTTGTGTTGAATATCCAAACAGCTCTGAGTATTTGACACCTTTATTATACTCTAAATGCTTGGTTAACACAATACAAGACAGAACTGGGTTGTCTCATGAAGAGAAAGAAGTAATTGCTGTCTTCAATTCCCTAACGGGAGGTTACAAACAAGGTGGAGCCAGACTCTTCCAGAAGGTTAAACACAAAAAGACAGGAGGCAATGGACAAAGTTTGCAACAAGGAAAATTTCAAGCAGATAGCACAAAAATTTGTGTCAGTCATGGTAGTGAAAAAACATGTGTGTTGTGGAATCTCCATTCTTTAGGATATTCAAGTCTTGATTGCATGACCTTGAGCAACGTGATCTGACCCAGAGTTTGCTCTGAGTGGAGGACTTAGATCAAAAGTTCTTCAGGAGGGGGAAGGGGGGAGGGGAAAGGGAAGGTTTGGGAAGGGAAGGTTTGGGAAGGTTTGGAAAGGTTTGGGAAGGGAAGGTTAAGGGAAGGGGAAGGGAAGGTTTGGGAAGGGAAGGTTTGGGAAGGTTTGGGAAGGTTTGGAAAGGTTTGGGAAGGGAAGGTTAAGGGAAGGGGAAGGGAAGGTTTGGGAAGGGAAGGTTTGGGAAGGTTTGGGAAGGTTTGGAAAGGTTTGGGAAGGGAAGGTTAAGGGAAGGGGAAGGGAAGGTTTGGGAAGGGAAGGTTTGGGAAGGTTTGGGAAGGTTTGGAAAGGTTTGGGAAGGGAAGGTTAAGGGAAGGGGAAGGGAAGGTTTGGGAAGGGAAGGTTTGGGAAGGTTTGGGAAGGTTTGGAAAGGTTTGGGAAGGGAAGGTTAAGGGAAGGGGAAGGGAAGGTTTGGGAAGGGAAGGTTTGGGAAGGTTTGGGAAGGTTTGGAAAGGTTTGGGAAGGGAAGGTTAAGGGAAGGGGAAGGGAAGGTTTGGGAAGGGAAGGTTTGGGAAGGTTTGGGAAGGTTTGGAAAGGTTTGGGAAGGGAAGGTTAAGGGAAGGGGAAGGGAAGGTTTGGGAAGGGAAGGTTTGGGAAGGTTTGGGAAGGTTTGGAAAGGTTTGGGAAGGGAAGGTTAAGGGAAGGGGAAGGGAAGGTTTGGGAAGGGAAGGTTTGGGAAGGTTTGGGAAGGGAAGGTTTGGGAAGGGAAGGGAAGGTTTGGGAAGGGAAGGTTTGGGAAGGGAAGGTTTGGGAAGGTTTGGGAAGGTTTGGGAAGGTTTGGGAAGGGAAGGGAAGGGAAGGGAAGGGAAGGGAAGGGAAGGGAAGGGGAAAGTGAAGCTTTCCTTCTTCAAGGAGACTCATGTGACTCATACCTTGTTTGAAAACAGTATGACAGTTGATTAATAAAATGAGGTTTGAAAATTTGTTTAGTTAGTACAAATACATGTACCCTGGGATTGTCCACACCAATTATCTCTGCTTAGGCTGTCTTTCATTGGGTTTTATCCTGTTCTGGGAAAGTGGAAAAAGCATGATAAAGTATACATCAAGGGAATGAAAACAAAGATTTTATATATGGAATGACAGTGGTCAAGTCTGAATTTAGAAGATCTCAAGTCTATTCAGGTCAGTTCTTCAAATGCCATAAACTTGTGTAGGCCTAGCTGAATCCAGTGTCACACCAATTTGTGCCTGTTGAAGGTCTGGATTTACTGCACTGTAAGTACAATATCCAAGGGTCATGGTACAGAAACTGGCTGGGGCCCAAGAACACACAGGTTTATGAATACGTAACAAACTGTAGGGATGGACATATGACACATCCATTATTGTGGTGATTTTGCCCCCACACTGCACTTACTATTTCCTCATAGCAAACCTGAGATTTCTGTACCTCCCTCACCAAACAACTTCCTTTGTGGGTCAAGTAGGGGCAGATGCCGCAGACTAATTTCTTGCAAGTGGATCCTCAAAGGACTTACCAGCCATTTGGTCATTAATTCATACCTTCTTTTTCAGAGTCAGTGTGAGGAAAGACAATGTCACAAATACCTGTACAGACTACTCCTTGGTCCCATGGTGTTTAACCCAATGACCAAACATATTTCATGAACTTTAATGTCTTGCTCCTGTCACACCAAATGCCACCTCTTGAAACAACCTGCCAAGTTTGGTGTTCATTTGACACACATTTCATGGCTCTGTATCTTCCCAGGGATTTTTGATTTTACTGACTTAACAGAACTGGTAAAAAACAGGATCTTCAGCTACCAACAGGAACATTAACTCCTCCATGCAATAATGGGAGAGCTTTAAGCCTTTTGTAATGCAAAGAACAGAAACCAAGTAAAATCTTTGTTTACTACCAATATTTCACTTTCTGTGCTTTGGCAAGTGTACCTCCATCATCTACTTATCCACCTGTGTGCCACAATGAGGCCAGACCCTTATCAGAAGCATGTTAGCCGTGTTGTTTCTGATCCCTCCCAATTCTCTGGTTACAGTGGATATTCCAGAAGTCTTTGTAAGACCTGTGACATCTGGTCCCCTTGGATGATCCTGACATCACAAGTATGAAATAATAGGAAAACTGTTCTTACTACAATTGTTTTTTAACCAGAAATGGAAATGTCTTGCCTAGCTGACTTTTTGTAAAGCATCACCTATAGTTTGAGAGTTGAAATGTCCACGATACAGCACCATGTTTTCATATTTCATCAACATTGCAAAGTTAAACATTTTATTTAAAAGAAAAGTAGTAAATGGCACATCATGTAATTGCTATTTATTTTCATAAACATGAGGTATTTCAAAGTGCTATAAGACGCAGCACTAAATGTACATCGTTGGAAGAAATTAAACACAGAACTTTGCAGTTACCCAGTTCTATGCACCAAACATTAACAAATACATTAACTGGAAGAAACAGGCTAGGAAAAGGCATATATAGTAAATTTCTTTACAAAAGTTTCTTAGTTCAAAAAAGTGATAAAGTAATATCTACTCAAAACTTTCACAACTCATTTTCATACGAAAATATAAGTATCAAATTTAGTTATGTATCAGCATCATACTAAAGTATACAGGCAATGTAAGAATTAGTACAGTACATAACAGAGATTAACAATATATTTGTATACAAAAACATGCTCCTCAAACATTGAGGTATTACAGTACTTAGGTATGAACTTCCAGTCTAATACTGGCAGCAAAAGCCACCTCTCATAACCCAAGACATGTACAAAAGGCAAGTGTGTAGATGGTATTTACAGAAATTCCCACAGGGGTACAAAATGCCAACCCCTAAAGTAACATCTGTTAGAACATAAGCACCATAAAACTTAGGGAATGAACATTTTAAAACTCAACTAGATGTCACCAGCAGCTCCAAATGCTCACAATTTAAAAAAAAAAAAAATCCCCACCATCTACAGTTCTTAAGAAGAAAAACAAAGGCAGTTCGTTGTTGTTTGGTAGTCTTGCAATAAACTCTTTGCAAGAACATCCATTTGCTCCGTACCCGGATAATATAGTTTGTCGATTACTTCAGGGACTGGATTGAAATTAAAACCAACATTCTTAACGTCAAAAAAACACAATTTTTTAAAAAGAATCAAAAATGTGCAAAGTGGCAATGACTGTCCTGGTCAGCCAAAAAAAAAAAAAAGAACCAAAACAAAAATAAGTTTAGCAAGTCCTCTTGTATTCTATTTTCTTTAGCAATTGTTGTTGTCTGGCTTGCAATTTTTCCTTTTCTAGTAGTAATTTTTGCTCCTCCTCCTGAAGAGAATGAACGTATTCAGTGGCTTTTTTCAAGATCACAACTTTCACAGCTTTCTCATTTTTAACTAGTTCTGGAATATGGTCCCTTAGTGTGAGGAAACTTGACCGTAGATCATTACGTCTTTGACGCTCAAGGATGTTATGGTTGCGTCGACGTTCACTATCCTCTGAATCAGAGTTTCGAGGACTTGAACTCTTAGGTTTTGGTTGGATCATGGGTTTTACTGGACGGGGCACCTCGGTTTTTAACTTTTTCTGTGGTGGAGCTTCTTCAGGCTCCATGTATGGAGAAGGAGCGGCATAATTGTGCTGCTGGTGAATTGGTGCGCAACGCTTTAAAATCAGTCCATTCTGCTGTGTCCTGACTGATGGAAAAGTGGTGTTTTTAGGACGCACTGTAATAGTAAGGGTGGTAACAGCCTTGTTGGTAGAGGAGCGTCTTTTCTCCACTGTAACAACATCTATTTCTTCCTCTTCATCCTCTTCCTCCTCATCTTCATCATCTTCTGGTAATAAAAAAAGGAAAATAAAATAGATGTTACTCTTATTGAAAATACTCCGACCAAGTATCAATCCAGATGTATTTATTGACAAAATATATCCGGTAAAAGTAGTAATGAAATAACTGATGGCAAAACCAGGGTGTGCCCACCACATGTAGTCAGATATAGATCTGTAAAAGTAATGTAATGCACAAGAAATGAGCGAAGGACAGTAATTTCTGAAAACTTTTTAAGTTTAATGAGGTGGGTTTTTTTAAGCACGTCTGATTTTTAATCAAAGCGGGGCTACCACCCACATAATCGTGGAGGCAGAAAAGAATTTTTAGGCAGAATCTATGTATTTTGAATGGAATCATCAAGCTGCAGCACAAAAGGCAAGAACAGAGCCACAACACAGCCCCGGCTTGGTAGAAAAGCAGCCGGAAAACAAAAACAATCGCTGGGTTTGTTCTGAGGCAGAAGGTGAAGCTGTTCCAGCCGGGGACCCTTTAAGCCGGCGCTTGGTGCACTGCCAAGAAGACAGCTGTTGGAAGTGCTTCCTCACCCAAAGCTGTCAAACCAGACATTAAAGGGACAGCAGGCTCTGAAACCCGGGACTGATCACCAAGTTTGTGGCTGTGGTCATAGGGACCAGCTCATCCACACACGTCGAACCTCATTTCAGCGCAAGTGGACTCCCCTGCGTGCACCGACAGGGGATGTTTTGGGCATTTTGGGCTCTGTTAGTACAACCACTGCTCTAGGGGGTCAGTACCCCGGCTCCAGTCTTTCCGGATCGCGCCTAAGGGTAGACGCACACGGCCACCCCCATAAACCCCGTGCCCAAGGTGGCAGTGGCGGCCCGCACCGCTCCCCCCGCCCCACAGGGGGCAGGTCGCGGCGAGGGAGCCCGGGGTTCCCCGGCACCACGCAGCTCCCCCGGGGCGGGCCGGCTCCTCGGCGAAGCTTCAGCCGCACCGCCCCCCCAGATCTGCCCGCACAGCACAAGGGGCGGGCGGGTGCTGCCCCCGGGCCGTGCCTGCCAGCCCCACAGGGGCCCCGGCGCTGGGCCGCCCCTGCTGCCG
>VYXB01000621.1:161437-304497 GCA_013397135.1 Pachyramphus minor
GCGGTCGCCGCCGGCGGCGGGGCCGCTCACGGGCCCCGGAGGCGGCGGCGGGGGGGCGGCGACGGGCGCCTTGTTCTGCAGCTTCTCGCTGACCGCCCGCTCCAGCTTCTCGCGGGCGGAGAAGCCGCTCCACATGCAGTCCTGGATGATGATGGAGTTGAGATTGTTGGTTACTCCGGGCCCCGTCTCGAAGAAGTCCCCTCCGTCTGCGCCGCCCCAGAGGTCGGCCTCAGGGGGCAGCAGGAGTAGCTCGGACGCCCAGTCCAGGGGGTCGGTGGGGCGGCAGCCCCCCAGGGCCACCCCTCCCCACGGTACCGGGGCTCCCCCCGGAGGGTGCTCCTGGAGCCCGGCCCGGCTGGGAGACAAGGGAGGGGTGGGCAGCAGCTCAAACTTTTTCCAGATGTCCTCGCCGGGGGGAGCGGAGTCCGGCCCGCACAAATAAAAATCATCTTCGTCTGGATAGAAACAGGGCTGCAAAGAGTCGAACTCGAGATCTGGGTTTTTACTGACCATTCCTGGCATTACGGGTCTCTTATCGCTGATCCCTGGGTCGGGCAATGGTTTCAAAGACAGGTTTTATGGGTATTTCCACCAAGGGGAAGAAGAAAAGAGGTTCTCCCAAGACCTGAAACTAAACCAAAAAAAAACCACAAACCCACAATTAAAATACGAATTAAGAAGCAGACAATAACGTGACCCCTCCTAACGGAAGGGGAAAAAAATAATAATCCCACCATCAACAGCAAAGGCAGAGGGAGCCTTCAGCAAGTTGAGGGGAAAAAAATGCATCTCACACACCTTTCCTCCCGACTCAAGATATTGAAAGCAAAGCGCTCAGGTAGTGGTCCCCCGTGCAAAGCCTGCCCCGCCGCTCCGCGGGGACACAAACCCAGCCTGTGCTCATAGCCCTCGCCTGCTCTCCCCAAACCGCTTCAAAAGCTCAAAACTGCAGAGTAACTGCAGACAGATGCATGGCTTTGATACCGTAATCTCTCCAGAAAGGCTTCTTAATAATGCCAGCAAAAGTAGAGGAAGTTTACTCCTTTTGTCATCTGCGGAGCAGTGCAAAGGGGAGAGGAGAAGGGGGCGGAGGGGCTCTTTGCAACTTCGCAAATCGCCAGTTCACTCACTCAAAGCGAGCCAGCGAAATCCGCACACAACCCAAGGGGGGAGGGGGTAGAGGAGGGGAAATCCAGCAGCAACAGAAATTATCAACCTTATGTAATAATCTCACGCACAAAATGCATTAAAACCACCCCGGCGCCACCAGCAAAGCCTCCTGATTTGCCAAGAAGGCACGGGAAGTTTTTCTCCCCCTTTTTCCTGCAACGGCGAGGTTGCAAGGACAACAGCTCTGCTCATTTTGCCACTTCATACACACAAACCGCCCGCAAACACACCAGCTCTCCAGCCCTCTCACCACCGGGGAATGCACGCTGCTGCCCTTACCTCGGCCGGACCCCCCAGTCACTACCCACGGCCATTCAACCACAGACCCATTCCTCTGCCGAGAGCTCCGTTGCATCAGACATTAAAAAAAAAAAAAAAAAAAAAAAAAAAAAAAAACAAAAAAAAAAAAAAATAAAACACAAAAAAANTGAAGTCCAAAGAAGCCAGTCAGCGTTTCCCTTCAGTTTGGTAAAGGTACCGCGAAGGGAAATCGTTCTGCTGGGTTCACAACAGCTGACGCCGAAACGGAGACCAAAAGGGGGGGAAGAAAAAATCCATGAAAAGCCTTATGATGAAACGCCGAGAAACGCGCCCGGCTCGGCTCAGCTGCGCTCCCGCCCCGCCCCCTGAGCGCCTCCAGGACTGTGCATTTTTCTACTAGTGAAATACATTAAACCGTTTAAAATGCAAAGCAGTAAAGAGGCACCTACAAAACACTGGCGATCTTAATGCGACAGCTCCAAAACAAAACACAAATATCCTCCAGGATTTTCTTCTGCTCAGTGAGAACCCCATTCACGCTCCGCTCTGCCCCTGCGCTTCCCTTCCCGCCCCATCCTCCTCTCGGCAACTCAAACGCGATGGAGAATTGGATTTATTTGATTGGGGTTTTGTCCTGCAGCCCAGAGCCTGCAGCTTCCTCTTCTTACCTCCTTGGTGATGGTGGTGGGTGTGCGAGGGGGAGGAGTGGCGGGGGGAAGGGGAGAGAAAAAAAAAAGGCAGCTGATGGTGTCTGTGGCACTTTCTGCGCCCGCCCGCCGGCCCCCGCGGCCGCCCCGACCTCCGCATCCACCCTCTGCTCGCAGACAGATGACTGTCACTGCCTGGCTTTGAAGCAGCTGGATATTATTAACCCCCCAAAAAGGCATTAAAAAAAAATCGGTAAAAGAAACCCTGACACACTCGGGAAGGAGCGCTGGGAAACAGGGAAAGGCGGGAGCGGCGGCTGCCCTGGCCCCCCCTCCACGCGCGCAGGGCGGGGCCGCGCGTTTGGCGCCAAAAGCCCCGTTCGCTCTTTATCCTCGGGGAGGGCGCTCGGATGTCCAGAGGCCGCCCCTGTGAGTCCCCCAGCTCCTTGTGTAGCCCGTCCTTTCCGCTCCCCCCCGGCTCCGAGCTCGGGGGAAACGCCGCCTCCGGAGCGGTGGTCGCCCCGCCACCCGGCGCTGCGACCTCGCGCGCAAACACCCGGGGTAGTTGAAAACAAGTAAACAAGTAGGGGCTGAGGGAAGTGGCTGGGCGAGAGAGCCACTCCGACTCGAGGCTTTGTACATGACCAGTAGCACTCGCCATGCAGCGATCACCTCCCCGCAGGCGAGCGGGGCTCTCACGCCGCCGCTGCCGCGCTGTCGAGGCCGGACCCGGGCAGGCGGGCGGGCGGGCGGAGGGGCCCGGCCAACCTCGCGCTCAGCGCTCCCGGGTCCGCACCGGGACCCAGACTGGGATCGGGATACGGCGGGAGCCGCCCGCGTTCCGCTGGCGACGGCGACACCTTGCGGACGGACGGCGCGAACGGCGGCGCTCCCGGCGCTCCCGCGCATTCCCCCGGCGGCGGCACCCACCGCTCTCTCGCCTCCTTCCCCGCGGCGCGGGGCCGCGGGACGGGACGCAGCGGCACGGGACGGGAGCACGGCGCTTCCCTCGGCGGTGCGCGGCAGCGGGCGCTGGTACGATCCCGATCCCGGTCCCGCCGCCGTTCGGGGCGGTGCCTCCTCGCTCATAGGCTGCAGGTTGAGGCGGGGACTGGGCGTCGCTCGCAGCAGCCGGTGGCAGCGGGCGGTCGTTCTGTGTGCGGCGGCGGCGGCGGCGGTGGGGCCGCCTCCCCGGTCCGCCTTGGTGGGGGCGAGCCCGGGCTCTTCAAACCCGACGGGCACGGCAGTGATAGAGCGAGCTGGGGGGAATAAACTCCGATGGAAGCAGGGATGTGCCGTGTGCGCCTTCGCTTCGTCCCCTCCGGCAGTCTGCCCCTCCCGCGTGGTGGTACCCCCCTCGCCTCCGTGTCATGTTTCAGTGGCCAAAACTTGGAGGCTCCACCAGCCGTTTCAGTGCCCTGAGGCGGCCTTGGGGGCCGTCTGGGGATTCGGCAAGGTCTTGCAGCCCCCGTGTCCGGGGTTGGCTGGGCACCTCGCGCAGCTGGAGCGGAGCTGGCTCGCCAAAGGTGGCGACTGCTTTGCAATGACCCCAGCCAAGGCAGTGAGCTTCTGCTGGGCTCCTTATTATTATTATTCCCCTCATCTCGCCCCTACCTGCCTTTCCTCTCAGCGAGGTAGCTGTTTGCATTTTGGCTTAGGAGCCTTCAGTTGGTCCTGGCTTAGAGCAGAAAGGGCATCTGGAAGGTGCATCCTCTGTACCGGAGCTTCCAAGTGAATACTATTTAAGCAGGGGATGCTGAAGGTGACTTTTAGATACCCTTTTATGAGTTACAGCTTGGCTGGACTCAGCTGTGGCAGGGGCGGCGCCCCATAAAGCAGAGGAGCGCTGGACCTGCTGCTGCCGGAGCTGCAGCCATTCCCCGTGGCATTAAGCTCATCAGGCTTGCCTGAACTTTGGTGACTTGGCCTCCATCCCTCTAATTCACTTTGGATTCAAGACAGGGGAATTCATTGATTAGCTAATGTGCACTTGGCTCTTTGAAGATGCGAAGTCTTGTGAAAGCACTGAGCTTTATTAATTCTTTTTGGATGATTTGTCTGGACAAAAAAAGATGTGGGTGGTTGGGATTTTTCCCCCCCTCACATTTCAGTAGCCTTAAACAGGTTGCAGCCTGTGAACAGTTAGTATGTGGCTCACAGAGTGTGTGAACAATTTATTCATACTCATTAATCGAGAACCTTCCTGGATTTAAACAGTTATATATGATTTGCTCCTTTAAAGTAATTATTTTTGTTTTCCGTAGAAATGGGCATGGGCTGCTACCTGATTTATTGTTAATTTATTATAAATTCTCACCTAGATTTTCTCAACAGCCTTTTTTAATTTTCCTCTTTTTTTTTATTTATTTTGCTGTATTTATGTGCATGGGAATAAAACTACCAACTTCTAGGAAAATTCTACTGTGGTGTGTGATATCTTTTGTAGTACCCTGGATGAGAATATTAATAAGGGTTAACACTCAAGACAAATCTTTTGAAGCAACTTTCATTGCTGAAAAAAATCAAACCAACACAAACAAAACACCCAACAAACAGGAAATGGAAAGCAGTACTCTGAAAAACATTGCCATGTAAGAGCACTAACTCTGTTTAGGTAAAAAGACTTGTTAGAAGTCCAGATCTATCGCTTTGTCTTGTCCAGTTAAGAAAGACATGGAAAGCTTTGGCAGGACTGCACAAATCTTTGTGGCACTTTGAGTGACGCTTACTTTGGGCTCTTTTATCAACATTTACTTTTCTTTCTCTGATCTCTTCTGTCTCTGAAATTACATATATTGAGAAGCTTCAAGGCAAATGGAAATCTAAAATTACTTGTAGTGACTGTAAATTTATTATTGCATCGTTTCACTGGGAAAACTTGGCAATTAAGATATGTTGATACTAGAACTGGGTACCGGTATAAAGCAGTTGTGTAGCAAATATATTAAGGCATTGTAAGAATTCGTCATCTGGAAAAGTAGAAAAATACGTGTGAAAAAGTGTATAAAAGGCTAAAAGATACTTTTGCTTATACAGTGGTAAGAATCTAAGTGGATCCTGTGGTCTAAGTGGATCCTATTTGTCCTAATGATGAGCCTGGCAAAGCACTGTGCTGAGGGGTTGGACATACATACCTGGGCATAATATGTAAGTAAGTTGCTGGTGGTCAGGGCTACCGAACATTTTCCCATTCGTCATTATTGATTCCCTAAGAAATGCTGTGTAAGGCAAATTTCTCTGGCCATACATACCTTTCTTTCATGCTAACAGCCTGCAACTGTTGAGAACATCAAAAGAAACAGGGTATTATTACTTGATATGTATGCAGTTGTCTTCCTCAGAGGCACCCAAACTTTGGTATATTTCTGGGCTTTCTTTACTAGTCAGAAGTAATGTATGTACTCTCTTGACTCCATATTGCAGTGTAAAATATTTTATAAAGAGTTTTTTTAATTGGGGTATGGGGAAAGTGGCCAATACCCCAGTGTTCTGAGTGCCCTTGGCAAAATGTGACAGAATTGGAATGATTTATCCCTGTTCTGTCTCAAACAGCAGAAACTACATGTGAAGCTTTCTGTGTAGGACTAGAAAGGACATAAGTATGAACACTCATAGACCTGGATTTTTATTTTTCTTTCTTAGTCCTAATACGCTGCCTGTTAGATAGAAGTAGTAAAATTTTCAGTAAATTGAATTGAGTATTTGGAGGTAGCTGTTAAATTTAGCATAACAGTTACAGCAGCTACCAGATTTAGAGGAGCAGATTTATTCCTGCATACGTTAAATAAACTTGCAAGGGAGTTGTGCTGCTTCCTGCTGTGTAGCTGCTGAGGGTGTGTAATCTAAACTATTTCTCTTGCCAATTTCCCTGAAGGTAGATTCTGGTATTGCTTTTACCCTCATTCAGGTGAGACAGGGTTAGGGACTTGCCCAATGTCACATATGGTAACAAAACCAGATTTCCCTGGTATGCTGATTGTAACAGTCTGAGGTAGCAATTGCTTTCCCATAAGTTCTTACAGAGTGCGTCAGCATCATCCATTAAGATGAGAGAACAGTGCAGAATCCCAAAGACCTTTGGATGTCACCCCTGCAAAGCTTAACAGATGTTCTTGTGACATAAAAACTCTTGGGTGCTGCCCATAATACCTAGTGCTTGTATAGTATTTCACATGACCAAGATGTTGAAAAACTTGAGTTATTTCACTTATAGTCACTGCAGAGGTCTCTAGTCAATCTCACCCGTGCATCCAGAAACACTTTAAGGAGCACCTAGTAATCAGAGGACTGATTCTATTTAATTAAAACTAGTTTTGAGGTAATATTATTCATAAGAAATAGTCTGATAACAGAATAGTACTCTGGCAGCTAAAAACAGAGGAGATATTGGATTTAACCAGCTAACTGTGGCTGAATGCTCACCTTTAAGTGTTCCTAGATATGTAAGAAATTATATTTCAATAGCTGGTAAAAAGAGAAAGAGCTTTCTTCCTTCTCTGCTTTTTGTATGTATTTGGTTCCTTTAAAAGTTGTGGGTCAGACAGGTATTTGTGTACTAGTTTTCTTCAGTTTCCCTTCTAGCTGCTCAGAGAGCATTGGAAAATCTTCATTTAAACCAGAAGGACTAGAAATGTATTTTTTAGATTTGGCAGAAGCTGATAGCACTTTCTCAGGGAAACATCCTACTCGTAGCAGATTTTCAAACCCTATATATGGCTAGATAAACATCTAAGCATTTGTTATCTTATGGGTTCGTTTTGAAGCAAAACAAAAGAAAAATAACTTCAAAAAGTTGCAGGTAAGACCACTAAGTGAAATGTTTCTCAATGAGGCTGTGCACATAGAATCACAGAGTTGTAGAATCAATTAGGATGGAAGAGACCTCTGAGATCACTGAGTCCAACCTGTGACCAATCACCGTCATGTCAACTAGATCATGGCACTGAGTGTCATGTCCAGTCTTTCTTTAAACATCTCCAGGGGCGGTGACTCCACCACCTCCTAGGCAGATCGTTCCAATACCTAATCACCTTTTCTGTGAAGAATTTCTTTCTAATGTTCAAACTAAACCTCCCGTGGTACAGCTTAAGAATATATCCTCTTGTCCTGTGGCTGTTATCTGAGAAAAAGGGCCAATACACCCACCTGACCACAACCTCCTTTCAGGTAGTTTTAGAGAGTAATAAGGTCACCCCTGAGCCTCCTGTTCTCCAGGCTAAACAACCCCAGCTCACTCAACCACTTGTAATAGGGCACGCACTCCAGACCCTTCACCATCTTTGTTGCCCTTCTCTGGACGTGCTTCAGCACCTCAATGTCCTTCCTGAATTGAGAGTCCCAGAACTGGAAACAGCACTCGAGGTGCGGCCTAACCAGTGCTGAATATAGGGTAAGAATCACTTCCCTAGTCCTGCTGGCCACATTATTGCTTATACAGGCCAGGATGCCGTTGGTCTTGGCTACCTGGGCACACTGCTGCCTCATATTCCACCTCTGTTGACCAGCACCCCCAGGTGCTTTTCCACTGGGCAGCTTTACCGCTACTCTTCCCCAAGCCTGTAGAGCTGCCTGGAGTTATTGAGCCAGAGTGTAGGCCCCAGCACTTGGTCTTGTTAAGCCTCATACTGTTGGATTTGGCTCATCGATCCAGCCTGTCCAAATCCCTCTGCAGAGCTTTTTTACCCTCCATCAGATCAACACTCTCCCGCAACTAAGTGTCGTCCTTGAATTTGCTAATGGTACCCTCAATCCCCTCATCCAGATCATCAATAAAGATGTTAAACATGATTGAGCCCAGCACTGATCACTGTGGGACACCACTAGTGACCGGTTGCCAACTGGATGCAGCACCATTCACCACCACTTTCTGGGCCTGGCCCTCCAGCCAGTTCCTAACCCAGCACAGAGTGCCCCTGTCCAAGCCGTGGGCTGCCAGCTTTTCCAGGAGTATGGTGTGGGAGATGGTGTCAAAGGCTTTGCTGAAGTCCAGATAGACACATCCGCAGCCTTCCCCTCATCCACCATACGGGTCACCTGATCATAAAAGGAGATCAGATTGGTCAGGTAGAACCCTTCCTAAACACACGCTGGCTGTGTCCAACTCCTTGGTTGTCTTGTATGTACTGGACATGTATTAGAAACACATTTTGAGTGCCTCGTTTCAGCTGTCTCTTTTTATGAAAATTTTTGATGTCTAATTAAGAATGATCTTAAAACTTTTCTTGGTCCAAATATTAATAGGAACTTTTTTCTCTCCATTTTCCGAATGTAAAGAAAATTCTACGATTTTTAACGTTTTATAGACCTTTTCCCTTTAGGTTGAAACTGCCTATTGAGTTCAAAATTCATGTCAGGAAATGACAGAAAGATAACTACGTTGAGTATGTTTCTTTTCCTTAGGAGACTAAGCCAAGAGGAAACCGAGCACCTGAATTTTAAAATTTTGAACTTATTTAATTTCAGTATTTAAATATTTTCTTTGTGGACAAAAATGATTCTAGAGGAAAAGTACCTCACTCTGCGTGTTAGGCTGTCACAAGAAATATTAATACAAAATCTGTGGATAAATTCACTTTTACAATATTGTAACCCACACACATTTTTACAGTAATACTTCCTTCCTAAATGTATACATAGGCACGAAAATATATTGTAATTGTAAAATCATTTACAAGTATTTATCTTTCTGGCAAGTATACCTTTATCAGTAGCAAGGTATAACTTTCCTAAATTTAATTGTTGCAGAAATATTTGCTGCTTAGTGACATCGAGCATCACTGACATAACAGTAGAGACTATGTGACTAAGCAGCAGATATTGTGGGTTGTTCTTTTGTTAAATTCCTGTTTTTACAAATACCTGTGACATAATGAATACATTTAATGTGCACATACATTTCAGGACAACAGCCATGGCAAATGTTTTTTCTGTAACAGGTGAGTAGGAAAAAATGGCCTGATGGTACATAATCAGAGCAATCGAAGAATGGTTGAGGTTGAAAGGGGCCACACTGGGTCATTGGGTCCAACTTCCCTGCTCAAGCAGGGCCATTCCAGAACACATGGCACAGGATTACTCTAAGTGATGTTCCCCAGGGTATAACTGGCCACAGGGCACACTGCTGGCTCACCTGCCAGGTCCTTCTTCACAGAGCTGCTTTACGGGAGGTCAGTCCCCAGCCTGTCCAGGTGCACGGGATTATTCTTCCCCAGGTGCAGAACCCTGCATTTACCTTTGTTAGATTTCAGATGGTTCTTCTCTGCCCATCTCTCCATGACCTGTCAAGGTCTTTCTGAAGGCACAGCCCTTCAGGTATTGGCCATTCCTCCCAGCTCTGTGTCATCAGCAACTTGCTGGTGAGATAGTTGCCCCCTCATCCAAGCCATTGATGAATAAAGTTAAGTGATGTTGGGCCCAGTATTGAACCTTGGGCACACCAATGGTGACAGGCCTCCAAGTAGATCCTATGCCGCTGACTACAGCTCTCTGAGATCTGTCACTCAACCAGTTCTCCATCCACCTCTCTTTCCACTCATCCAGTCCACACTTCCTGAGTTTGCCGGTGTGGATGTTGTGAGAATCAACAGTTGTGTTGCTGAAGTTAAAGCAGACAATATCTACTCTGCCCGTCCAGGTAGTTGTTTCAATCAGATTAGTCAAGCATAATTTACCTTTAGTGAATCCATGCTGGCTGCTCCTGATCCCCTTCCTGTCTTCTATGTGTTTAGAGAAGGCCTCCATCCCCTTTCCAGGGTTTGAAGTGAGTCTGACTGGCCTATAGTTCCCTGGGTCCTCCTTCTCACCCTTTAAGAAGACTGGGGTGACATTTGGAATTGCTTAGTCCTTAGGCACAGCCTTCCAAAGATGATTGTGAGCAGCCTCAATAGAGTCCACTAGCTCTTTTAGCACCTGTGGATGCTTCCCATCAGGGCCCATGGAATTGTGAATGTCAAGTTTGCCTAGGTGTTCTCTAATCCAATTCTTCTTGACCAAAGGAAAGTCTTCCTTCAAACATTCTTTTTCTCTGGTCTCATGGATATGAGAGCAATGATGAACTTGGTTTTTGTTAAAATAATTCATTAACTTTTTAAAAACATTGACAAAAGTAGATGAATACAGTTGCTGCTTTTTACCTTCTTTTATTTTTTTTTTTAAAATTATGGTGAATGTAATTCACGTTCTGCACACTGAGACACTAATCTGTATTACCATGCTGCAAATAAATGGTAGTTGTCATCTAGTAATTCTGAAGGTATCAGTGATGCAAATTTTTACTGTGCCCTTCAGCCACAGCAAATATGGGGGACCTATTTCAAGGTTAGATGTCTTTTTAAAATAATCTTATCACAGGCCTTCAGTTTTTCTTTGAAAGTAAAGGGTTTGAGCCTATTCAGTCAATACTCACCCCACTGTCTGTTAAAGCCACTCTTTGGAAAATTAATTTAATGAAGCCCACGAGACTCGTAGTTATATTTGCAGTTCATAAGCATGGAGAGAAGAGAACCACACTGAATGGCAGCTTCCTACTTCTCTTCACCTGCTACAGGTAATAGGTAGTAGGTGGCAAGAGGACTGGCGAGGTCTGACAGCTTCATCAGGTAAGTTTGTCTCCTCACAGTGGTCTGTGGAAATACCACGATGCCACTTCATCAGGAAGATGTTGTTCTCAATTAGTTTAATTCCCTGAAAAGCTTAGTTTAGCTAAAATCTTTTTAATAGCACAGCAGGAAAGATTTGGTCAGTGAACACTGGAAGATCTTTGGGGTTGTTCACATGGCTTGTAAAATGGACTACTTATATAGTTTTTCCTGATTCTTACCCAGTTCCTTTTCTACCTGTTCCCCCTCTGCTTTTCATCATATGTTCAATCATTTAGTGGTTTGAAACATTGCAACATTTTATGTTTATATGTGCTTAAATGTTTTAAATTTTTTTTGAGCAGTCGGCTGTTTGTGCATTTTCATGCAAGCTCACTTTACAGACTATTTTTGAAACTTTAGCTTGAAATGTTTCTTTGGTTACAAAGCTTATTAACTATTCATTATCATTAAATTTTTTACCAGATAATTCACTGAGACAAATGTGAAATGTGCAGTTGGAAGGTAAAATTATAACCAGTCACATAAACCTGTCCTCATTAGCTCCCATTCAAACATCTCCAAATGTTACCAATAGAGAAAGACATCCTGGGAGAGTGGTTTGAAGCATGAATTCCTTAGTTTTCAGTTGGAATCTGCTTTATGTTTGAGAGGAAGGCTTTCATTTCCTGCATCTGAGATTCATTTTCAAATGCAAACTAACAGGAAGATTAGCCTTTAAAGACTATTAGTGACTGGCCAGAAGGGTGTTGGTGACTAGAATATAAGAGGGAAAAAAAAGAAAAATGTGGACTTAAGAGAGTGAACAAACATGCATCAGACTTTACTTTCAGCTGGTGTCTATTGAGATGGCTTCCTTCCACTGGGACTGTGCCAGATGAGACCAGTAACAGATCTGTCCTGTCATGATTCCAACTTTAGCCCTGGACCACAACATGAAAGTTGTTTTCTGGATTGTTTAGTTTGTTCTTATTTTATATGCAATGGGTAGAGCCTTTGTTGATAACCTGTGAGATGTTCTTCAAAGCTTTGCCATAAAAGCTGTTAACAGCAAAGGAAACACTTAACACTTATTGCAGTAATGAAAATATCTTCAGACACATTAAAGGCCTTTATGGAGTTTTAATGGTTTTATTATTATTACCATTTCTGCTTTAGTCAGCATGTCAGAGTTTTGTTTATTTATGTGCCAGAAATTATTGATATATCTCTGCCTGTAAGCAGAAATATATGAAGATCTATGCCACAATCTTCAGATGTCTTACCATTTCCTTCTCTTCTGCATTCCTGTCATAATCTGCCATAGAGAACTGGCTGTGTCCTTAATGTCACTTGGTCTAATTCCCATGGGCTTCTGTGGAACTATCCTGTTGTTTCGTGCCAAATCATGGACACCCAAGGCTTGAAAAAGTTGTTTAACTCCTGGTAAAACAAATGATTGCTAGAGATGAGAAACCAGACTCAACGGAGCCAGGTTTGCATTTTTTTTCGGCAGCTCTTATGAACTCTTCATATATTTAATATATTCATATGTTTTTCTAGGCAAATGCAAGGGAGTTTTGTATGAACCACAGCCTGTAAGTCAGAAAATTTCTTTGAAGTGAGCCATGATCAATAGGAGGTTGAAACAGGTGTCTCGTTCTGATTATTATACATAATTATTGCAAAATGGTGTGACATATTACAGACTTTCAGAAGCAGGAGTTTTAGAAGCAAGTACCATAACAAATGTGGTTTATTATTTGATTTTTTTCTCTTCAATGAATAATAACCATTTACTGTACTGATCATATATAATGGTGGATTACTGTTATTGCAGTGCTCTGCTTTGAATGTTTTTAGGGCTCATCAGCATTCTAACTTTGGCATTGGCTGTCCATACGTCTTAAAGTTTTGGTGCTTCCACATATTGCTGAAATAACTGAAAACATGCTATAAGATCTAGACCTGTCAACTTCCATCTAAACCTGTCTCTCATGGCATTATGGCAGTTATTATCAAGGCAGTTCTGCAGCTCCACTCCTCAGTTCCTGAAGTGACAGGGAAAAAAGTGAAAAAAACCTGAGCAAGAAGCATCCAGTAAGTGGCAAACCAAGTTGAAGTTGAAAAAGGACAGTACAAGGCAGGAGACAAAACAGCATGTTAGTCTTGTAGCCACCTCAAAGTGGGTGTGAATGAGAGAAGAAAAGGTTTCATTTGGCTGAATGATATTATAAAGCATAATTTAAAACATCGTTTACTTTTATAAAAATAAATTATTTGGTGGTCTTTGATGACTTTTGATTGGGTAATTTGAAATGTCAAGGTAGAAGAGGGAGTTAAAGTCAGAATATCCTTGCGCCCCTTAATTAAAAGAGTTTAAAAATTACTGTTTGACTTAGAGCTGAAAAAACTGAAAAACATATATTTGGGTTTGTTTCCACTGTTATACAAGTATATCCTTAGATTCTCACTGTTAATTCCTCTTTTGATCATTGTATAGGAAGGTCTTCCTTGTCTTATGGTTAACTGAAACATCCAAAACTGTAATCCTGATATGGTAGTGCACAGCTATGTTTATGTGATCAGACATCACATGTAAAATGTTTTTCCCTCGGTAATCTAATATTTATAAGCTATTACAGTATTGAGGTTTTCTGTACTGCTATGTTTGTTTTCCAGTGACATAATTTCATTGCTAAGAACAATTTCCACTTAACAAAACTGAAATGTTCTTGATATTCTCAAATGTAATTCTAATATTGAAGTTTTGAATTGATGAGTCACATTACCAAAGAAATACAGAAATGTGTGTTATTTCAAAAGAGATGAAATTTATATTAAAGGAAGAGAATAATGGTGAGAATTTATTATGTTTTGTTTCTATCCTGAAATTACTAAAGTCTTCTAACAACAGTTTTCATTGTGTCAGTTCCAGAGTGCTAAATATGTAGTGTTTTGGCAAGATCATTGCCTCAAACATACTAGTACTGTGCCGGCATTCCTGCTCCTTTGCCTTGTATTCTGGGTGCAGGCAGCTAGATCAGCATTAATCAGTGCAGAAAATCACATTCCTGTGCCAGGGTTTCAGACTACTGGTAAAGACTTGTTCTTGGCAGGCCAGCAGTACAGATACAAGGTTGGTAGGCATCCTCCTTCCAGTGTGTCACAGTGTAGAGGACTCATTTTTTGGCCTACTCTGGAAAAAATATTACTGAAATATTTCTTTTCTAAGCAATTAAAAAAAGACCATGCTTTGGTAGTTCAATATACTTACAAGAAGTAGTAGCAAAGCATGTGTCTGTGTATGTGTTGATGTACACATATGCATACGTGTGCACAGGTGTAGTTTTATACTCCAACTTATCCTATAGTAAATTTTTAGAACTGTTTATCTGTTTCAGAAATTTAAAAAAAAAAATTAAAAATGTGGAATCCTCGTCTATAATGTTTTTCTTTTTTAAAGGATGATCTTCAGTGTTGTTTTTGTTAGCTGCTTTTACAGAGAATTTAGGATATGTCTACATGGGGCAGCAGAGCATGAAGACCATCACCAGTTCACCTGGATTGAACTGGGCTGATAAATCTACAAAGCACAATGCACTGTTGATAGCTTAAGTTCCAGAAGTTATATAAATTGTATTTGCCTGGCCCACGGCTCAGGATAGTAAGTTTTCTCCCTCTATAAGGCTAATAACTTGGGCTCAGCATAATTTTGAGAGGGCTGTAATGTGTTTCATTCTGACATGAGCTTAACCAATGCCAGCCGAGCACCTGCATGCTGTTCCTGTGTGCTGTGTGGATGTTCCAAGTGGTAAACAGGTATAGTGTTTGTCTTAAGCTCTTAAAATAAATATTTAATATAATTCACTGCCTGTTTTAGTTTTATTACTATATTCATATTCACTTCTCAGACCTATGATTTTGTTGAATAGTATGCAGCAGAGCTGGACTGATGGTAGATGATGATACTTCTAAGGTAGGATGAAATGCCGGATGAGTGTGCCATGGGGTTTTGATTCCAGTTTTAGTTTAACCTTTTGAGCTGTAACAGATCATGGGTAAGGTCATGTAAATTTTCATGTTAACTTTCAGTTTTCCTCTCTTGTAAAATGCAGGTAGTGATGGTTCGTACCTCCGTGAAGTGTTTTGAGAACTTCAGAAAAATTGCATGTTGATAACTAAGCCAGTAAAATCCATTAGATTTTTTGTTTATAGTATATTTCTACTAATATGATGGGAGAACAATACTCTGCAATGAAGTTGCTCTACTATGTAGGAAGTAGGGATAAATTCTGGAATGAAACAAAAGAATTCATTTTCACCTTAAGGGATGGCTACAGTGCAGAGATGTAGTCATCTCAGGTAGTCATTATAGGGTGCCTTCATAATCAGTGGAGAACACTTGCCACAGTCCATTTTACTTTCTTTAGATGTCTTCTTGAAGGTGAAATGAATAATGCCTCATAAATAATGCTCATTATATTATTTAATCTTACGTCCTGCCATAGAAGTATCTTCAACTGCTCTGTATTGATTGTGGTTGCTTTTGTTTGACTAAAGCACCGCTTTCATAAAGTCCTTTTTAAAGACTGTTTTGGACAAGCAATTTAATCCTTGTAGTGGTGATACTATTTTTTCCCATTTCCTTGCCACCCATATTGTATGTTAACCTTCAAAAATAGTTAATGAGCATATGAATAGCAGTTGAAACCACTTCTCATAGAATATCATCATGTTTGACAATAAGTGCTGAGTGTTGGTCAGCAACTGCTTTAAAAAATGACAAGTACATTTGGCATGCCACAGTGAAATGCTGAAGTGGTGATTAGAATTTTGACAAATAGCTGAGTCTGGCTTGGCCAGCTATCGGGATGGTTGCATATACATTTTGCTATATTATTGTGATTGTATGACTTTTGTATTTGAACAGACATCAGGATAATTACATAGAAAGATGTGTCACTGCTTAACGAGGTTACAAAAATGTCCACTCTGTTTCTGAAGCTCCTTTTGAGATACAACGGCATTTCTACCTGTTCTGTGAATTGTGTCATTGCAGACATTTGCTTCTTAGTTGTAATGTGAGTACAAAGTTTTTCAATATATTTACAAAAATATATGTTTCAGCCTCTTTGGAACTGGGATATTATTACATACAGAGAGTAATTACTTGTTAAGACTGTGTTATTTGTGTGAGCTTGTTCTCATGAAATTAACATAGAGAGAGTTCTCATCTGCACATAAATGCTGGCATTTTTTCCTGGAGCTGGCTTAGGAATCTGAGTTAAAAGTAAAGGTGGATAATGAAACGTGATGTATGTGTGCATTCCTTGTCCCATTATGCTGATAGCCCTGTATCTGTCATTTTGGAGATGACATGAAAAGATAATGAGTAAACCTTTGTGCATATCCCATGGCTCAGAGAAGGGAAAAAGCTCTTCTCAGACTTGCATTGTTGTTAGCAGTGAATATTGGAAAACCCCCTTCTGCTTGTCCTGCCTTGTGAGAAATGAGACTTGAAAGAACTTTCACTTCTTTTACTGGTTTGAAAACATATTTAACCTCTGAGAAAGGAAGCCAGGGAAAGCGTTGAATAACTTGATTTACCGTCTCTTGAAATACCTCCTTTACTGGGTCTGTGCCAGAATCTGAAGTGCTGTAGTGACAGCAGCCAAAAGGGAGTGAGGATTTGGATAGAGATAAAGGGAAAGATTAAAAAAAAAGAAGTCTAAACCTATATTTAATCCAATGGTTTCGTTATCTGAGGCTGGCTACTTCCAGGAGCTCTGCAAACCTTTCCTCTAGTGAATGAATTGAAGCCTGTATTATAATGACAAATACTTCTGGGAAATACTTGTGGCACATTAATGCTACAGTTAAAAGGTACGAACTGAATTGGATATAAAAGGTATGACTTTTTACATCTGTGATGCATGTTGATTACGGAGGCAAAGATGACCCAAGAATGGAGAAGCTATTTATCTGAGTTGTTGAAAAGCAGGTTTTGGAATAACATCCCAGGAACAGTTGCTGCTGAGTATACAGGACTAAGGGGAGAGTACAGTATACTTATCAGTGAATTGTCCAAGTTTTCTTTAGTCCAAGAAAAAAGTGGGATTTGTGTTTCTGATGGATTTGCTATAAAACTTTGCTACTTGAACATGATTTTAAAATTTTAATTCACATCATTGTAGTTGACTTTTATCTTGTTGATTTTAGTAAACTTCTACTGATTTAAACCAGCTGAGAATTCTTTTCACAGTCATCATGGTATTATCCACTTGAAGTATCTTCCTGTACTATTCTCTGGGGCTGAATGCTACAAAGCCCTAGGAAAAGTGGTTTAATTTCTCTTTGGCAGTAGATGTTTGCCCTAGAGTAGCAGTGTTCAGCAGCATATATCCTAATTTGAGTCTGTCTAGTAGTTAGGCATTGCAGAACTGAATTTAGCAGTACCTAATCATCCTGGTGATTATGTGTTGCCTTTGTAGATTTTGGCATTGGGTGAGCTTCCTATAATTCTGCTTGAGTTTCACATCTTCTTTTTTCCCACTCCTTCATAGAAATGTCTGCTCAGTGATTAAAGACTCATAAGATAAACATGTAATATTATGTTATATGTTCACTTTTCCCAGACATAACCTTTTTATTCTGCCGTTGTGCAGGGTACACGGTGAGTTCATTCTCACTTCCAGCTGTTTTCTTGGGGTCATTTCAAAGCTGCAGCTGAACCAAGTGGACCAAGACAGACAAAGAATCCTAATCAGTGTCAGCAACAGTTTTAGCAGTCCATAGGAATGTGCATAATGACAATTTTGGAGAAAGGTGCTAAGCATAACATCAGAGCAATCACAGTAGGAGATCACAACTGTTTGTGTTTTATAATCAAAGTGGGAAACTAGGTATGGCAAAAGTGAAGAGTTTAGTGTGAGGACTTGAGAAGAGATTCTGAGTTAAGGCTGAATGCAGAGAGGCTTGGCATAAGAAGCTTTAGAGTGGCTGACTTTCTTTAATTAGGAGCAATGGATTTAAAGTTCAGCATGCTGATGGAAAATACTTCTCTTACAGAGCCATTAGTAAGAATCTGAGTCCTTTCCTTTTGTTGTGATTTAAATCCACTGGTGTATGAAGTTGTCCTCAGAAGAATGTTTGTTCCTTCTTGTTTATTCAGATCAGGAAAGATGTTCATGAAATATGTAGTCACATAGTAATTATGTCATCAGATACACTGCTACAATACTCTCCTCAGTGAAGAGGAATTTCCTTTACACCTGTTGATAGCATTTTTTTAAAATCAAATATGTCAAAGCTTCGAAGTTTATCTTGGCAGAGCATCACACCATTAAAGCAAGATTGAACGCATCCTATCCAAATCTCTTGCTTCTTGTAATGGTGCCTAAGGCTACAGTCCTCCAGATGTTGATACTACCAGCATTTACATTCTGAATGGAAAAAAACCCTTGTTACCACAGACACTTCACAGTAGAAATTCTATACTTTTTTTTCAGAACAGTTTGTGTGATGTAATGCAAAAAAAATGCGATGGGGAAAAAAAAGCAGATTTTTCCCTCCCTTCAGAATAATTTGCCTTCAGCAATAAGAATGAGAAAGGATGGGAGAGCAGCTATTTCATGCTCCTCGCTTCCCAGTGTAGGTTCAGGTTGCACATAAATAGCTAAAAATTGCCTTGGTCTCAGGAAGAAAACATAAGGTACTGCAGTAGAAATAGTAGTGAAAGAGCAAACAAAACTTTCCTTGCTAACATTGGCCAGACATCATCAGCATTAAACTTAATGAGCCTTATTTACACTGAGTCAGCTCACACTGCTCTAGCCTTAAAGAGACCTTAAAACCAGTGAGAATGGCAATAATTTCCTCTAAGTTTTGGTAATTAACACAACTATCCCCAGAGAGATTCAAAGGATGGTGGTAAGTCAATTCCATTTTCTTAGTTTTGTTGGATACCAGAGGCATCTTGCATCCTTCTTGCTGCAGTGGTGCTGTTCTACACAATTTTATGAATGAAAGGCAGGACCAAGTGATCAAGGGATGACAAGGGGATGAGATAATAAAACACTAAGAGAAATACCTCTTTCTTGGTGTATATTATTAGGAAAGCCATATATAGTTCAGCAAGAATCAGCAGGCTTCCACTGGAATTATATTATTTTTTCAAGAAAAACTATATCCCCATGTGTGAATCCACATTAAGATTTCTTCCTCCTGCTCTCACTTATGAGTTTAGCTATCTTATATGCTTACATGTTTTTCTGAGTTAGTAGCTGAGGCTTGAATCTAGGAAAAAGATTCATGATACAGATGTATAGTCTAATTTTCCAGTCTGTTGCTACTATTTCTGTCCTGTAGGCTCTAAACTGGAGCGTACGGTTGTCATCCTGAAGAAGAAGGAGGATTGCTGATGCTTTCAGGATCAGATGTTCAACCCACCATCCTCCAAAAACAGATCTTGGTCAGACCAGTAGTAATGGTTCCAAGGAAAGTCATGAATTCACTCACCAAGCAGAATGCGTATATGTTACATTTGTCATGTACATGTGGTTTTGCAGCAGTGAAATATATATGAAAAGAGACAACAGTGAGAAGTAACATTCTGAGTCTTCCATGCAAGTGACTTATAAAGGTAAGTGATTTTCCCAGCTGCTGTTTACACCTTGCATGGGAACACCTTATTAGGAAAGATATTGGGGTTGTGATGGCTGTGGAATTGATTTACAGGTTACACTTAGTCAAAACGAGAAGGATCAATCTTCTAAGAATCAGTTTAGATCATAATTTTGTATAGTGCCAGTATAATGTCACAGATAGTATATTCAGCAAATGCACACACACACGTGTGCTTCATAATGTCATGAACTCTCTGTTTTGTGCTTGCACTTCAAATAATTTCTGTTCAACCATGATATCCTGTGGCATGGATGGATGCTTGTTTGTAGAACAAGTAACATAATTC
Source organism: Pachyramphus minor (assembly GCA_013397135.1). Lineage (NCBI taxonomy): Eukaryota > Metazoa > Chordata > Aves > Passeriformes > Tyrannidae > Pachyramphus > Pachyramphus minor. The sequence goes on from VYXB01000621.1 coordinate 181,066, forward strand.
CTGAGTTAGAAAGGTCATAGATGGGGCAATGAGACTGGGGATCCAAAGCTGGAAAATGTATTAACATAGTTTAATCAGTCATACTAAATTCCACTGTGGCATATTTCCTCAACAAATTAGTTAAAAGGATTCTGGCTTCTGTCACTGGAAAAGAAAACACTTATCTTTATTCTAAAAAGTTGTTTTTTCTTTAATTATTGTGTCTGAAAGTTTTTGGGTTTTTTGTTTGTTCTGTTTTTGGGGTTTTTTTTGCGTTTTTATGAGTTTTATAGTTCATGCTCTAATCTTATATTAGACCTTTCCTGTAAATTTTGCCAGAGCTTTGTTGTGCAGCCTTGATCAAATTACTCACTCTTTCTGTTCTCACTTTCACTGTGTTCAGGTAATAGACTCTCCAGCTCTGTCCTAAACTTCAATGTGTCTGTAACATGCATAGTGGAATATGATGTTGATATCAGATGGAATTCCTAAGTATTACTGCAATTCAAAGAAGTAGTAATTATTTGGAGTTTGGCTAAATTGTCTTATCCAGCATCTTCTCTGGTGAAGAGCCATTACTTCAAATATTGAAAGAACATGCATGAAAACCTTTGGCAAGGCAGTGTGGTTTTTGGCAGGACAGTATGTTTAGGTGAGCAATCATGGTCAAAGAGCATGATTTAGATTCCAACTGCTCTCAAGCAAAGGAGTGCAAATGTGAAAGGATATCAGTGAGATTAATCTGCATAATAACTGCAGTTTTTTCATTTCCAAGATGACCATGCAGCATTAACTACCCCTTGAATAGCTTGAAGCTAAAGTTGGAAAGCAATTTAGAACTGCTTTAGTGTGGCCATTCTTATGCATCCTATGCAACTGGTACCCTACCTCCTCCTTCCCTTGAGAGGAAGGATAAGAAAGGCACTTCAGAAGGGAATACAGTTCCATTACTCTGTGGTGATTCTGTAATCATTAACAACAGCACTCTTGTTGAGTTCCACTCTCAGTACATTCAAATTGAAATTCCTCCTCTGTTACAGTGCTACCTCTTTTTCACAAGTACCTTGTAGAGCTTTATAGCTTACAAGCTTCATAATGGTGCCATCCCACCCTGAAATACAAGTGTAGTATGATATGCTGTGTTGAAGAACTTATCTATTCAATAAATATGCCTAATGGAGTTTTAAAAAGTACAGAAGTAATTCACAAAGTTCAGTAATTAGTGATATGGTAAAAATAGGATTCCTCTAAATTGCTTTAAAAGTTGGCCTATTTCCATCTACACCATTTAAATAGGTATTAATTTAAAGCCAGCTGCTTCTTGCCTTTTGCATATCACTATTACTCTGTTAGCTTTTGTTCTTCCTCCTGAGGATTAAATCTGTGTCCTGCAGGCTTATCAACCCTGACTTTTTGAATGTGACAATGCTCACTGTGATCTCGTAACTCATCAATCAAACAGGACCATAGCCTTTGAAAGTGTTTTAGAGAGCCTCTTTCTTGAACGGCACACAGTATTTCCATACTGAGGGTATACTATGCCATAAAATAATGTTTATATTGCTTTAGGCTTAATACCGTACCATTTATGAGCACAAGTGCTGAAGCAATTTAGGAAAAGATATTAACTTTATATTCTACTAGGGAAGTAGTTTTATTAGGGTGTGTGCAAAGCAACAGGAAAGCAAACCTTTGCTTTTACATTTTATTAGCTATCATTATGATGTTTCAGGGTCTTTTCTTGTATCAGTATTTGCAGTCATATAGAAGTATTTCTTTATGAGCATACTAAAAAGAAGTTAGGAAATTAATAATGTAGCTTCTGAATCTTTAGAAAACAAAGAATTGTTTCATTAGTCTATGCCACAGCAATGAGGCTTACAAGTGCCAGATATAGAAGAGTAACATTATGCTTTGGCATTAGAAAGTGGGATGGAGATGAAAGCAGGTAACTGAACTGCTATGCAAAGGAATATCACTGTTGGTAGTGCCAGCCATTTAAATGTGAATCAAGTCCCAACATAGCCCTGAGATATCACAAAATCGTTTAAATATACTTTGGGTAATTTTTTTTTGCCCCCGATTTTGTTCTCTGAGGTCACTTTCTGAGGTTTTTGTCATAATTGTGAGATCAAGAAACTCATGCTAAGATTTTTCAAATAGTCACAAGTTGTCAAACACATGAATTTTAATCAGATTTTGAAGTATCATGAAATTCCGTAGACCTGTGAAAGTTCATAATACTGCAATAAGCACTGTTCTGAGATGCAACTTATAGTCTCTGAAGTGGCTTTTGTCTGGGTTTGGAAACTGAAATTCTACACTGAGAAAATTAACAAACAATTAAATGTCCTGGTTTTGTAAGGTTTAGGGATATATTTATTTTTATACTTCAGAAGACGTATCAAAAAGCATTATATAAGAACACTGAGAAGTTACTTCCTAAAGTAGCTTGACCATGTTCAGCTTGACCATCTTCCATGGAAGTTCTCAATGAATGGAATTTCCTATGGAAATAAGTGCTGCCCGCGTTGTGAGAATTCACTGTGTAAGCAGATATTTGCTAATCACATTCTTAACCCAAAATATTTAATACATCCAGGAAATTAATGCTTTGATCTCCTTGAGTTAAAAAAAAGAGTACATGACTTTACAAGTATTCTGCAGGAATGAGAAGTGTATTCTGTAGGAACCAGTCTGGAGACCCCTGCAGACCCCTTGCTCATTGAAAATGAGTTATGAACGTGGAGTCTAGATGAAAGCAACTAATGATGATACAAATGTGGCACATGCATTGCCACATCACAGTTGCTGCTTCTAAACTTTTAAGTATTATGAGTGAACTTTATTTCATGCCCATGATCATGCTTCTTGTGATCAGTAGGGAAAAAAATAATCAAAACAACTCAAAAAGCCCCAAAACCAACCAACTAACCAAAACCACAAAAAAGGCTCCTAAGATACCTGGGGTTTTTTGGTGGGGAATGAAATCACTGAGAAAGCTTATAATCATCTGAGAAAAGATTGTCCTGTCCAATCTGAGATGATAACAAGCATTATTCATGATGTAGGTTTAGTGATTAATTGGACATCTACATTATCATTAAAGCCCCTCTATCTTAGCTAAAAACTTCTGAAAAGTTTTTCACTGAAATTAAATGCTTTTTATCATTATAACTCTTGTCTTCTTGAGGTTCAGTTTCAATCTTCTGTTCTTTACCTAGCAACAGATTTTATTTAAGTGTTGATAATAATGAGGAAATAAAATGTTAATAGAGTAAAAGTTACAGCTGCTCTTTATCCACTTTTTGCTGACATTGAATTAATATTGCATGTAAAATCCTGGAACAAGCAGAAAAATATGTGATTCTAGGAATGAGAGAAATTTCCCTAGCATTATGATTGGATACGTCATTGCAGAGAAGACCAGAAGCCTCTTGCACATGTAGTTAGTATCATACCATTTCTTCTCCATAAGGAAATAAGATTTTATGGTTGGCAAAGTTAAGCTGGAAAGAGATCCAAAATCAGAACTGAGTATCTGCTTCCTGCGCATATTTAGTAGACCAGTTCCAGCACAACTAAGGTATGTTCAGTTCTGGATATGGGTGTGAATTCTGCAAATGCTAGGTCTGCTTTCCTAGCTTCACATAGATGAACATTCATGGATTTTGGCCAGCTTCCAATGATCTTGTTCAGGAAGAAGAGAGATTTGATATGCTTTTTGGCTGGTTTGAAATCATTAAGGATCGCAAAGAGTCAACCTTCTTCATTGCTAGTCAAACTAGTTTGGGCTTGAACAACAAAATGAGTTTCTTTCTTTGAAACACATATTTGTAATTTCTGTGGAAAAGTCCTCCTTTTCATAATTCTTTCAAGAATCAGTAATAATACGACTAAATACAGACGGTCTAGGCTGGTGATATCTAAGTTTAATTTGCAAAAGCAAATAACCTCACATGAAGTGTGAACTTAAGAGGGGTCAGGTGGAATTATCTTTGGAGTTACCCAGTTGGTCCAGAATCTATTATTCTGCTGGCATGCACATCTTTTATTTGTAGTAATTGCAGTTCCTCCAAGCAATAAATTATGTCAGTGATGAATGATAATTGAGGATTTGATCTCTCACTATGCCCAAAAATCCATCTTAAAGAAATGTTAAATTTACAAGAAACTTCACACTTAAAAATAACTATGCATTCCTAGTTCAGCTGTTGCCTGTTTATGTCATGCTCTCTCCTGATTGCAACACGTCCTATTTTTACTCTAGAGTTACAGGTTTACACAGAGCAAACGATGTCCTCCTCCAGAATCATTCTGAATAATATTTTGCACTTTATAACACTGATCAGATTGCAAAAGTTGAAAGAGGCAGAATATTGCTGGAAGAGAAAGAAAGATCTCAAGATCAAGTCTGAAAGTGCCCTGTAAAAAATTAATTTTATACTAGTCCTTGGCAAGTCACTTTTAAACAGATTTTCAAAGTTAGGGCGGGAATTTTGTGTTCTTTATTTTCAAGTAACCACAATGTTTTTGAACCTAGACTTAAAAAAATGCTAAGCACTACAGCTCTAACTGGAGTCTGTACTTGTACCATGTAAAATATTATAAAAAAGAGTGTGCATCCAGAATTAATGGTATTTTGATTGTTTTGACTTTCTTTTTTCAAAAGAGGGACTCTCACTCACAGAAGGGGTGTGAGATAAATTCATTGGCATTCGTAAAGTTCTGAGGTGCTATCATGATACTGAAAAACTTAGGGGGAGCTCATAATAATCCAGTTTTTAAATGGCCTGCATATTAAATATGGGCCAGGGAAACTCAGCTGTGTGCCACATGGGAGAGAGCAGAGGAAAAAATATTGAATTACCTATGGGAATGTAATCGGTACCTTGAGTGGTTTTGGTCATATACTAAAGCATTTACTGCAAGACTAGTGCATGCACCAAAACATCCTGTCTGTATCCTTTGCCTGTGTTTTGATTTTATAGATGCTTAGTTGAGCACATGTGTAAACTCATTATTAAGCATAAGATACATTTAAATATAAATTTAGTCATACTAAAATCAATCTATAAACAGATTCATGATCTTAAATAAATAAATACTGAATCCCTAGATCATTGGATTTAAAGTAAATGTCTAAACTGTTTCCTATTTCCAGTTAGCTATAAGCATTTTATGGTGCTTGTTGATCACCAAATTGCCAGGAGATGAGCAGAGAGAAGCAACTGGTTAACAGCTGGTTACATCTGGTCACAGCTGGGAAAGCACAGCTTAGAATAAACAATTCAGTTTTCAACAGCTGCATTTGTAGTTACAGTCTACTGAATCAAATAAGTGCAGTTTTCCAAGTATAATTTGTGAGCTAGAAACATAAATTATCTTTAGAAACAATTAGAAGTAATAAGAAAAAAAAATCCTTATTTTACCATTTTCCCCATTCTTACTGTTCTTATTTTAATTTCCATCTTTGTTTTAACCGTTGAAAACATCTACTAATAGACAACATGCTTAAGCATTTTAATTCTCTTTTATGTTTTGCACCTTGTTTCAGTTTCCAGAGATTCCATGCTTTCCTGTTTCACTTCTAGGAACACTTGAGTACCGTTAGGTATTTCCTGATATACATCAAGGACTTTGCTAAAGGTTTTTATTGTCCCTGGAAAGTCATCAGATACAATATTGATGGGTAACAGTAGAACACTTTATTGAAGAACTAATTGGAATTGGAATGTAGTTAAGTAATGGATTGCCTGAATATGCTCCTGAAAGCCACCCAGAGAACACGAGAGGGTCATACTATTTGAAGACTTCATGCCTGGGGCCAAAAATGTTTGTATGCTTTCTCCATCAATATATCAGCATTCTCAGATGCTGCGATTAAAGAGTTAACCCATTATGTTGTGATATAATAGTTACTGGTTCAGAATCTCAAGGGAAGTTAATCTGCAAAGAATGGTGTATCTAACACTGAAAGTTCATGACAGCTAAAAGAGAGGGATTGTTTTACTCCTGTGCTGGTTAGAAAAATGGTTAGAAAAAATGCTCATCACAATCTGGCATCTAAATATACTGACTTATTCTGAGCTGATTTGAAAACTATGTGTCAGAGTATGTGCTGGACAAGTACAGTAAGTCTTAAAAAAGCAATGATTGGTATTTGGGTTATTGACAGGATTGATGTCATATCCATGAATAGGTACAGCTATGAGTATTCATGCTGACAGAGTCAGAGACATCCTAAGGGCAGGTTGTAGGTCGAAAGATGTCAGCTGGGCAGCAAGGCCATAAACAGCTGGTTTTTGTTACTGTAGTGGGTTGTCCTTGGCTGAACACCAGGTGCCCACCAAGCTCCTCTATCACTCCCCAACCAGACAGAGAGAGACAAAAACACCAAAAATGACTCGTGGATTGAGATAAGGCAGTTTACTAAAGCAAAGGCAAAAGTTTGCGTGTGCAAAATCAACGAGAAAAATAACAAGGTTTATTCTCTACTTCCCATCAGCAGTGATGTCCGGCCATGTCCCAGGAAGCAGGGCTTCAGCACGCATCGGGGTTTCTCAGCAGGCAGCCACTGTGAACAATGAATGCCCCTCGTTTCCTCCTCTTTTCCTTAGCTTTTATATCTGAGCTGATGTCATCTGGTGTGGAATATCCCTTTGGTTACTTTGGGTCGACTGACCTACTTGTGTCCCCTCACAGGATCTTGCCCTCACCTGGGCAAGTAGTGTTACAATACTGATGCTGTGCCAGCACTGCTCAGCAATAGTGTAACCACCAAACAGTGATGTGCTATCAACACCTTTCTAGCTATCAGTGCAAAGCACAGCACTGTGAGAGCTGGTATGGGGAAATGAACTCCTCCTCGGCCAGACCCAACACAGTTAGCAGCAGTAAATTTTCAGGACACGCTGTACCCAGTCAGTCCTGTTCGTGACTTGCTGGATGAACCCCAGATGATCTGCACTGTAGTTTGCCCTGTCTCTAGTGCACTCTTGGGTCCTGCCTCCTGCTGTTCCTGACTGCATGGACTCCAAACATGACGTATTTCCTCACTATGCCTGGAACTGCTGATGGGACCAGTCACCAACCAACCTGGTCTGGTTCAGACACTGTGGGACTGTGCCCTGGTCAGGGTGGTTGCTGCCCTGCCTGTACTGTGATCACTGCCCACTCCTGGCTCTTCTCCCTTGTGCACCTGTCCTGCTCTTACTGCTACCTGACAGGCTGTGTCCAGTAGAATCTATCATCTGGTTTATTTTTAATAACATTTGTTTTATAGTTTGAAATAACTAGCTGGGTAGATACATCAGAGGTACTAAAAACTGAGATAATTTGTGTTAATAGTCATTATTCTGTTCTCAAAGGTTGTGGAAGTCCTAGATGTAGCCCACAGCCTGATCAAAATAGGTTCTGTAGGACAGAGAGAATGAAAAGACAAACTCTCTTCTAGCCAACTGGAACTATAAATATAAACAAATTACAAGAAAGCCTAAATTGCAAGTGATCAATGGACTTGCAACTCAATGATCATCTTAATTACAAGATGACATTTAGGATGAACTGTACACCCTGGGAAAACATTGATTTGCTAGAGAGATATAATGTCCCAGAGTATCACTGAGCTTAGTTAAGGGCTCTTGTACATCTCACAGTGCAGCTCAAACTGAATTTGAAGAATTTATTGTGAAGTTGAACCAGAGTTACAAGAGCACTGTATTATCTGTGTTGGAAAATAGTAGGCTGTGAACAACGAAAAGAACCATAAGACCACATGTATAGCAGATTGTTTAATAAGGGCACATCAAGTTTAGGTGAGATTTTGGCAGATCAAAAGCCCTTTCAGGTTACCTTTTGATCCATGCACCACTGTAGCTGCAGTTGCTGTTATGTAGTGCCTTGCCCTGCACTACTTAAAAAGCTATTTCCGAAGTAGACAAGCAGTAGACAGAAAAGTTTGTCTAAGTTACCAAAGAGCCTTAGCAGTCTCTTCAACATGTTCTTATCTCCTGAGTAAATAAAATCAGCCTAATTATACATTTACTTAGGAGACTAAAAGGCTTTCTTCAAAGTCATTAATACTACTTACGTAGCTAATCCATATTTTATGGTGTCCAGGACTTTTTACTCACTTTTTCTAATGAAATGAACTGACATTTAGGGTCTTATTTAATAATCTTTTATTTAAGCTATTTTGATTACAGTAACATTTTGTCTGGAAAAGCACAAGAGGAGTGAACCCAAGGATATATTGTAAAACTTACATAATGCTAAAATCGTTTGAGTGTTCTAAAATTTTTTTCTATTTCCAACTGATGTTAACCAACACAAAAATTAAAAAACCATTGCACTTGCAAATAAAAAAGCATACTAATATAAGTGTTAGCATACTTGTCATAATAGTGCATCTTATTCAATAGAGCATGCAGAATTTTAATGGTGTTTTGTTTACTTATTTGTCTGAACTTTGGCATGTAAAAAGTGTCATGCCACAGCCAGAAGAGACCATGATTTCTTAACTATGATTGTCACATAACTAATGGACACCTACATGTATTTTTAAAATAAACAAGATAAAATAAACAAGACAATAATTGAGCCATTTAACTTTACACTCACCTTTATATGTGGATGTCTTTGGTTCATAAAGGTCATCAATCAGATGCCTGAAAACATCCCTTGATGACTCCAGGTACTAAAATAGTATATTCTTCATCCATTCAATCTTCACTCAACCTAAAGAAATATTGAAGTTTATGTTATTGGCCTTATAAGCATTTTGATCCAGGAGATCTATACACCAGTACTCCCCTGTGAGTGTGGACTTCAGCTCAGCTAGATTAAAAGAGGGAAGTGGGGACAGTGGTCATGTCTTGAAGCAGCATTTAAATGTGTAATTTTAGTCATCCAAGTTAAAAGAGCGTGTCCTCATGCTCTTTTCACTGATTACAATGTCACTGATAAATCACATGCATGTTTTTACTACTGTTGCTGTTTCTTGGTGTCAGTCACCATGTGCACAGGTATGATGAATGAATGGTAGTGTTTTACCCTGTGAGTAAAAGTAAATATAGTGATTGGGGTAGTCACAAGGTACAATCCTACCATATGTGAATGAAGCATGGCACAGTCTCATACAATTTTTTGATCTTCCAAGAAAGCTCCACAATGCAAGGGACATTTCCCAGAGCAGTGCCATTTCAATGATAGCTAAATCTAAGCTCACTGTCATCATATAGCAACTTCTGATGTCAAATATTGTGACTACTTAAAGAAGAACAGCCTTTCAGAGAAGAAACTATATTATTAAAAAGCATTCTTTCTGTTCCATTATCTTGTTGACCATTTATTCTTTTGACTCAATGTATAAGTTACTGTGTCAGCATTGAACCTGTTCCTGATCCAAACACAGAAGGGTGGAGATTTTTAAATGCCAGTCATCTTTTTGCTCCTCAAAGGAATGCTGGTCAGCTACTAAAGTCACTGTCAGTGGCAGGTAGAGGAATGTGAAGAATGCTTAGAAAAAATCCATGAAATGTATCTCTTGTTTTCTTATCTCTTCTCTCAGACAACAAGAAGACAGTTACCATGACCCTGTAATTGTCTTTTGGCAAATTGTTTCATTACTATTTCCTGCCAGAGACAGAACAAATTGTTGTTGATCTTCTAGCCTAAATTTCTCCTTTGTCTAGCTAAATAAATGTGGTGTAGCCATGAAAGGTACTTTTACAAAGTATGAACTGTATTGTCTGCTGTACTGTTACACCATTATGCTTCTGAGTCTTTCAGACAGGTTTTTGCTTATACCAAGAAAATAATTTTGAAAGTGATTATTCAATGTTGTAGTTGTTCATAAAATAATTTAATTGGGGTTTTTCACCATTGCTGTAGGGTTTTTGAGAGCAGTAAAGGGAGAAAACAGCGGACAAATGAAGGTGTAAGATACATATGAGCAGAATCCTAGAAGGCAACTGAAATAATATAGAAGTCTTATATTCTTACTCCAGGAAATATCCAAGCCATAGCTTTGCATATGTTCTTAGTGTATTATTTGTGCCATTTTCTATGTGCTTATTTTTTCTGTGATGACTTTGAGCAGTAATATCAATTTCCACTACAGTAGTTCACCTTTTTTGAACATGAAATTAGAAGTCTGAGGCCAGTCTGAAAAAAGGTTTAGTTGCCTAAACTGTGGGTGAGTTTGGGATTAGAAACATTAGTTACTAAAGGTTTGTTCCCTCAGAGAGCAGAGGAGCTTTGCAGTACCACAGTGTGGAGAAACCAGGTCATCCCGCTGGGAATGCTGTGCATTGCTCTGCAGCAAGTATGGCAGTTCTGCTTATGGAAGACGCATGCTTCTGTCAGGCTGGTGAACACTGCATATGCTTTTTGGAAGGCAGCAGACATGAAAAAGAGAGTTAGCATTGAAAAAAAAATGGCTATGTGGTCTTTCAGGTAATGTATCTCGGCACAGTGCCATGGAGCTATGCGGGTTTATTAAATGTAAGAGCTGCTGCTTATGTGTAAATTAGGACTGCCACCTGGCTGGTTTCCAACTGTCTTGCCTGGTTTTATTCTAAACTTGCTGGCTGCTGCTGGAGCTACTGTACAGATTGGTCTGGACATTTTCAGCAGACATTTCCTTGGAAGGTGGCTGGCCTTTTCTATGTTGAAGATGACTGCAGTTTACCTGTGTTTTAGCAACAAAGAGTCATTGAAGTCACAGGGTGATTATTTTGAAACTTTGATGGTAATGATCACCCTGACCAAAAAAAAAGTCACTTAAAATGTAGTAGAAAGAGGATAACTTCATCCAAATAAAGTGATTGTGAAAAGATGTGCAATCTGCAGCTTTTTATAGCCTTTTCAAATTAGATTTCAATTAGGTAGATGAATGTGGATAAGAAGTTATAATAGAAACATATTTTGACACACTGCATTATAGGCCAACAGAAGCTGGTAGATACAAGCTTCACTTCCTAAGAATTTTAAAAATATGTCTCCTTGTTATGTCTTTCTTGGCTTTTGTTTTCTGCCAGGCTCTAGAGATATTCCAACTGATAAACTTTTGGTGCTTAATTCAGTTATTAATGAGGACCATTTTCTCTGTTTTTTAAGAGAAGGTGCTCAGTGCATTTCTAGATCAGTCTGCAGCCTTTCTTTCTCAGTGGCCAGTTAAAGCTACATCAGACAAGACTGAGAATGCAAGTGCTGGATGTTTTAATTTTGTGTTCAAAGTGTCTGAATAATTATTTTATAATCTTACTCAACCGCCGTTTTTAAGACAGAGTTGACACTTCCAAAGCTCAGGTGGGTGCCCAAATTTGTCCATGCATTTCAAGGACAACATTTGTATTCTGACCATGCGTAGAAATGTACGGCTGGGCTACACAATATGAAGCCTAACTGAGGTGTGTTTGGTCAGTGTATCTCCTTGGCTGCCTTTTCTTGCATTTGTGAAGTTGTACTATCTTTCTCATGACTTTGAAGCAGTCTTAGCAACCTATACCAGGCTACAGAAGATTTGCATTCTCCTGTCTAGATGAGAAAAAAGGGTGAACTTTAATTCCAAGTAAGTGATCAACCCTTTTTTTTCCCACATATAATAGTATCCGGATGTTTTCCGTCTGCTAGAAGCAACTCACTAGCACCTAATACTTACAATATGTGTATAAACAGAGAGGTCTTGTTTACATGCCAAATGCTTGCACTCACCCTGCTGTCCGGTGTTGGGAATAGAGTTGTGTGGCTGTGAGTGATTTTGGTCCTTTGCAGATATTTTTGTTCTGCAAAACGACTCTTCAGATCACCATGGGTATTCCTAAGATGGGGGGGAGGAGGCAGGAAAATGGAGGTGGGTAGCATGGGCATAATTAAAGGAAAATATGAACTCTATTTTCCAGATCTGAGTAATTCTTTCCCCCAAGCACAATACAAGAGTTGAAAAGTCCCCCAAACAGAAAAAAAACCACCCCTGTTTTCTGCTTCTCTTAGCATTAGGTAATCTGCTGTGATCAGATATCCAACACATCACAATATACTGCTCTCATTTCAAAAACTTTGGAACAAACAGCAGAGGAAATTTGATGAGACAATCACCTAGCTTTCAGGATGAAGATATTGTGTTTGAATTAGATTTTAAATCTAATAAGTGCTTATTAATAAGTGCTTATTATAATCTTATATCCTAACGATTTGCACAAAAAGTATAGCAATGTAAAGCTATACCTTGTAAAGATTTGTGCATTCTTAACACAGCTTCCTAGTAATTCAGATAACATCACATTTGTCACCTTTACAAAATCTTACTTTGATGTCCCTGGCATTTGTGTGTGCAGGGAAAAAAATCCTAAAGATGCTAAAGTTTATGAATCATGGTGCCTTTATGGTGCCTTCAGAGGCACCAAAAGTTCACAATCTGGAATGTATCAGCCCCACCCCCAGCAATTACAGCTTTTAAAATTTTGTAACATTAAGACAGTTTGAAAGCACAAATTCTGTTAAAAGTGTGCACTTACTGTTTATGCCTGTTGAAATTATCTGGAAAGAATATTTTAGCTAATGGATTTTAAATGTTCTATAACTTCTGAACACTCTTAATATATATGTTGAGTTTTACTCTTCTATCACTGAAAGTCATGCAATCTAGCTGACCTTTGTCAATTATAAACATTTAACTGCCAGCAGAGCCAGTTTTGCTGGCACCTCATGTCAGATTCCTGAAAACATTTTCAGAACATTTTGAGATACTGGGGATGTCACATTAGCTTAACATGTAGATCGATCTCCTTGCTTGCTGTTCAGCAACCATCTCCCTCCTTTTTTCTCTCCAGGAGAAATGCTTCTTTATGATTTTCTCACAACTGCAAGAAGCTGAATGAGCTTAGTCATGGCAATAACACCCTGAACCCCAGAGGGGAACCATGTATTAGGATATAACTCTTCTCTATTTCCCATTTAAGACAATGTCAAAAATTCTACTAACCAATATAAAGGCAGAAAATGAGACAATGTCTTCTGCTTACCTGGCATGATGCTTAAACATGAAAGAGCAATTGTAATTGTATTTCTGGTGTGTCCCAATTAGATCACACATATTTCTGTTCAGATACTCTGCATGCAATCTAATTTTGTAATGAGTATGATTTAGAGGTCCTATTTAAATGTCTAATATTTAAATTTTAAGGTCTTTACCAATGTAGATCATATAGTCTTTTCTTTTGCTTCAAAACATCACTTACTTGCCTTTCTAATACTTCTACACTCTTCATGTGGTTTTGACGTGTGGATTATGTAAAGGTTTTTAATCTTTAGAGAGTACAATGGAAGACTGCTGGGACTTTGGAAAATGACCAAGGACAGGGAGGAGGCAGAAAACTTTGTTTGTCCAGTAGAAGTTTTATTACAGCAGAGTGCTAGTCTATTTTCCAGTGGGAGAGAGATGTAAAAAGAGGATGCTATGCGAGTCACAGCTAAGGGATCAAATATCCTCCCTAGAATGCAATTGCAATGTACAATCAAACTGAAGGAGATGTGAACAGACTCAATTGATACTTGATAAGGAAAACGAGGAGTCGAAAAGCTCCATCTTAATGCTAGGAATCCAGATGAGCAGCAGAAACTATTGGAATTTCTAATGTTGAAGCTCTTGGACATGATCAAGGCATTAATTGGAAGGAAAATACAGAATTGCTCAATATATATGTGGGGGTTTTTTCCTGCGTTTGGAATGATTATCTAAGAGTTTGTATCAGCATCCATCCACCAGCCAACTGGATATAAAAAGGATTTAAATAAACATCTTCTCAGGGTATTTTTAAAATAATTTTCTTACATCAAAGAGTTCTTAAATAACTGGTTCCTCCTATACCTTGCCTGATGTTATTCACTTGTAACTTTCCAGAGAAAATGTGACAGCTTCATGAAACTGCTAAAGTGTTTGTGTAGTACCACTTCATCAAAGGGAAATAAGAATACTAGAGTAATCACAGGCTAGATCATGTGGTACAAATCCTAGGAGGGAGGAAGCAAGAGGACTCACATGGAATTCAGCTGAAAAGGAGTGAAGGATGACAAGCATTATTGATTAAGATAATTTTCTGAAAATTAGTTTTTCTCAAAGAATTTGATCTGATCTTTTGACAAGGTTATGATTGTTTGAGAAAACAGTTGTGTAGCTATATTTAGACTTCTGTAGGGTGAATGCCTTCATATTCTCTCACGGTATTATTCAAAATACAGCACAGTACACTAACAATAAAGTATAATACCAGATTAAGAGATGGCTAACTGACAAATCATAAAAGTAGCTGTCAACAGAGAATCCTCACACAGGTGTCTGTATTTTTGCATTAGACATAATTTTTTTCAGTATTTCATCAATGTCATGCAAGTTGGTAATTCACTACCAATGAAATTTCTGAAAAATAAAGGTTGCCCTGCAAACTACTGAGGTGAACAGTAGTCAGAAAGAGAAACTGAAACTTCTAAGGAATCTGGCCTGTGCCAAAATGTTTTTAGTGCCAAGTACTCAGTTTAAAGATCTCCGAAGGTTTTTTCATCTTTCTTCTTCAGCTTCTCTGACGCCTCTGCATCACATCCTTGGGTACTCTTATTGACACAGAGTGATTCAGTTGCCTGCTAGATGTCTTATGAGTTCTCTGTATTAAAAAAAAATACACCAGTCTATTCTAGACATGATTACTTGGCTACATCAGCACACAAAAAAAAGAAATTAGCCACTGTCTCATTTTGAGGGCAACTATCCACTTCGATAGTGTTACATTTACTTTCCTTTCACATCAGAATGGTCTCATCTAATTTGACCCTTGGGAGTGATTCCTGAGCTTTGCTAGTTCCTGGGCTGTTTTCTGGTGTACTGGCCAGGTCAAAATGCTGGCAGGGACTGCTGAATCTTCCAACAGTGAGAGTGTATGAGTTCCAGATCCTGGATCTGCACTATATATTAGTGTGGATACAACCTTTCTGTGCAAATCAATGTCCTGCCTTCTCTCTCTGACATCATTAGTGTATACTGATCTGACAAATCAAATTTGGCACAGATGAAGTGAAACATGTATTTTCCTGCCTGTGATCACCACTTCTAACAAATACACCCTCACAGCTACCACTTTTCCTGATCTCTACCGCGTTCGCCCTTCACGTAGAATGATAATCTGAACATTGCCTTCAACCCTAGACTTTCCTCAAGACTTGTATCCTGCCTTGGTCCATCAATACTCTTACACAGCTTACACTCATAGTACAAAAATTAACAAAATAAATAATGAATGATCATAAGCGTAAAGTTATCTGGAAGCAGAGAATTTGAAGTTCACCTTCAAAGTGCACTGGGAAGGGATTGGAGCACAGGGAAAGTCATATAACAGAACACATAATTTATAAACCATTACTAACATACAGTTAAACTTCTAGAAAGATATGTGGATAGACAGCCAAAGAATATAGGCAGAGAACTGCTTTTTCTTTACAAGTGACCCTGCTCATTGTATGTAACTACCCACCCATTTCTTTTATGCTTGAGAAAAAAATTAATGCAGACATGCTTTTGATGTTCACATTTGCAAAAGAGATGGTGAACAATTAGAAGCAGTATAGAAAAAATCATAATAATATTCAAGGACTGAAGAGAATATCATAAAACAATCTGTTTATCAAAGCTGACTGATAAAAACATGTAAATACCTTCTTGTTACCCTGTAATGAATGAAAAGTGCTCTTATCCTTGACAACAGCTGAGATGTGAATAGGAAGAACCTGTTTCAACCTGAAAAAATGTTAGAAGGAAAAGGACTGTTGAGATATTTGCTTCTTTTCTTTTTAAGTGTCACTGCATTTATATACTAGAATATATTTCTACTCAAAGTACTTAGTGTCACATAGGTTGTTTGTGTAGGCAACCAGAAAAGAAATGGTACTTTTATCACTGAAACAGTAATGCAAAATTACTTCACAGATACAGAACAGCCTTTGTTTCTGACTATTGATGAGCTGTTGGAAGTGGTGCTTAAATAATTAATACAACTTCAATGTGGTACATTACCTCTACCTACAGCTTGTTTCTACTATTGTTTATCCTTTCAGGTGTCCAAAAATGGGTGTAGGACATGGGAAGCACACATTATGTGGCAAGATTGCTGAAGATCTAGAATGTAAAGCCCCTAAGCCAATTCCTGTGTCCTGTAACTCCATTTAATGCAACTGAAGCGAACAAAATTTCACCAGTGATTAATTTGGCTCAAGCCATTAATTTACTAAACAACATGAAGAAAGAAGTAAATAACACTTTTTCTGAAGGTATTTCCTGAAGCTATATATTAAATATCAACGTACACCATACAGAAGATCACCTCACTGATTCGTTAAGACCTTATAGAACAGTACACTGTGAGCAGACACTGGAAACATGAAGGAATTTTAGCTGTTTCATTTAGTTATTTCAGTATGAATTCTTTTTTTCTTGAGAAAGGCCCTGTGTTATGCTAATGAGTGCAATATTAATGACTACTGAAAAATACCACATAGTCATCACACCATCAGGTGTATTGCATTCCACAGTAAATTTCACTACAAGGCTGCTTTCCCCTCTTAAAAAAATAAATTTTGTCCATTGATTCTGCCCTTTGTGCCACTTGCCTTTGAGAGACAAATATCCCCTATTTTCTTACTGAGAACAGATGAAGGGTAGGCAGGATCTCAGCATCCCAGTTAAGTGCCTAGACATAACGGGGTGAAGCCTGACTTTTATTTGTTCCTGAATAAATGTATGTTATGCACATTCAGACTGGAAGAATGAAGGGAAATGTGAACTTGAATTCACTCTACTGAAGTCAATAAATTCTGTGGGTCCAGTATCTTGCACTTTTAAAAGCATGGCTCCATTGATTCACAGCACAAGAAGGATCTCTCTCTGCATATTGTCATGAATAGTCTTCAGCTCTAGAAGAACTGAATATTAGAACTCTAACTTACAATCAACACTGTAAAAAGCTTTGTCCTATTCCCATTGTCTGGCAGCAGCAGCAAGCACAAATGTGTTTATTGAAACCCATTCCAAGACATTGTAATTGTCCTTATTTAGGCAGTCTTAAAAAGGGAGAAATATATAATTCATGGCAATCTTTAAAAACTGGCTGACCAAGGCTCATGACAAATGCTTACAAATGGGGATTAAAACCTGAGCTGTCAGTGAGATAATTAGTTTATTCCAGCACACTGAAAGGCTGTGGTTGTGATGATGATGGGTGCCATCTGATGAGTAAGGGATCATGTTACAACACAAGCACATGCTCCCCCTTCCCCTCCCTTCTCCTCTAGTGTAGACCTTATTTAGCCGGCTATGATCCTGCTTTTCAGAAAGAAAAAAAAAAGGAATTGTTTTAACTTGGCTATTCTCTGGATCTTTTCAAATAGTGATTGACAGCCCCCATTTGGCTAGAGTAGCATCTCAGACCACAGATGTCAAAGAGAAATATTTGCAAATTCTGTCCCCTCTCTTAAAGTAATTATTTTTAGTTTCTGATGAGCAGGCAACTACACCCAGATATTCATAAACAGATTCCTAATGCAAAGACTGACAGCAAATTGGCCATATTACAAAACAAATTGTACCCTCTGTCAATAGGTTCCATGCTCTGGATTTTCTTTCTACCAGCATTGCCGGTCACAACATGTGAAGACTGCAACTGGCTCATTATTTTTATATAGATAGGACAGCTGTGGAGGGGAAGGAGTGGAAATGAGGTCTCTCTTCTGCTTTTGCATAACGCAGAGCAATAATCTGCAGCTAGTCAGGAATTTATTCAGACAGGGAGAAATCGTCACAGTGATAACCTGTAGGGTTGACTAGGGATGTTATTTAAGTCAAGTAACTCTGCGAATTCTTATACTTCAAATCTATGAGAGTGAAATGCTGATGATCAGATATATGATCACTAGCAGACTTCTTACCATGTGTCTTACCCACAAATAACAGGAGAATGAAAAAACTATGAATAAAAAAAAAAAATAAAGTGTATACATATTTTCAATCAGAACAGCAACACTGCTTTATAGAATGTCGGCTGACTTTGAATGTGTCATTCTTTTCACTCTTTTATTACCTTCAATATATTTAGATTTCTAATTTGCTTTTTATATTATTATAATGCTTTTTAAGTATTTTGTAATCAAGCAGTGACACAAAGAAATATTACTGTGTTTCTTATGTCAGACCTTGAGGTATATAGTCCATTCTACACAGAGTAAGAGTAGAAAGAAAAAGCAAGTATAGGGAAAAAAATCATAACCCATTAACCTGCAAATGACAACAACTCCTATTAGGAAAAGAAATGATAAACCTGGATCTTGAGAACTAAAGTGCCAACAACTCCATAGTTAAAGACTGAACTCCTCAAATTAAATAAAGTCAAAGAATGCTTATTGTGACAGACAGACCTGCCTCTGCAAGGGACAAGTCTAGTGCAAACAGTTTTCTCCAATGAAATTAACAAACAGCACAGGAACTGAAATTCATCTGCTCCAAAATAAATGCCAAGCCATAGAGCAAGATTGCAAGTGCCAATAGTGTGGAGATGGGATTTATTTGCATTACCCAAGTAAAATAATATAATACAAAAGTGTCCATTGGAAAGACTGAAATGTTATTCATGACATAAAGCTTGACACTTTAAAAAAGGTAAAATTGCAAAAGGATCTTGTGCATTTTATTGCTTTTCTTAATCATGTGAGACTCACACGAAAGAAGAAGTACAATTTTTTCCAAGTTGAAACTCCTGTCACGGTTGTGTTCGTGGGATTCCTGCTGATGTCACTAGGACATTAAAAGGCAAAGTATCTCCACATCATACAAATGTTGTGACGATTTGTACCACAGATAAGAGATCTGCATTGCAGCCGGGTGAAGGAAACTTTGTTCTTCTTCTTTAATAAACTTCCTGTCACATCTATCACTCCTAGCCTCAATAATTTCAATCTTAATTGAACTTCCTTCTTTCATGATTAGTGAAGTGCCTGTAGCTGGATAACAGAGGTTAGTTATTTTCTAAATGTCAGTTTTAGCAGACTGTAAATGAATGGAGAAGACAAGGAGTGCAATGCATGCATGTACTTTGATGTGTGAAGATTAAATATTTTATGAGACGAATCATTTCCTCATGTCTCAAATGTGCAGTTTGTGTTGTTTGTTTTCATTTCTTTTCTGTATTTTAAAAAAGTGGAGAGTTGTGTCATTACCTTAGGGATGATGAAAGCAAAGGCATTTCTCTTATGAACCAAGTCACGTCTCTCTGTAACTCCTTTCATTTCAGTCAATGGCTGAGCACATGACCCTGTGTTTATGTAGCATGGTGTACTTTTGGTATGGTAAGAACTTACATGGAAACATACACTTTTGGTTGGGGAAATATGATCAGTGTCCTTTTGCTATGAGCAGGTTTCATGAAATAAACCCACCAAGAGGTTTTCCTTTCAGCTTAATTAATAGAAATTAGTATAATCTTTTTTAAAGGTTTTGTTTCAGTAAAAAAGTTATTTATGCAGTTACTGCAACCACATACTGCTTTTGGATACAGGCTAACATAACACTGTGTTGTGTGGATAGCTCTCTAAAAGGGTCTGACAACCCTTTTACAGTGACCTCCTGTGCCAGTAAATGTGCTAAACTCAGTTGATGGCACCATGAAAATGTGTGAGCTAACTGGGGTCACACCAGGCCAGCATTAGGACATAAGGTTTCTAACAAAAAAATTCTATTGATGGAATCAATTTATGATTTCTCCAATAAAAGACAACACCTTTTAGATGCAGAAGCTAAGTAGATTAAGATAAAGCCTATGTCTTTAATTGCTAAGATTTAAGTCTGGAAATTCTAAAGCTTAGTTAATTCCATGACAGTGTGTGTGGAATTGCAAATAAAGACAGTTTGGTTACAAATGGCTGTCAGACATGGCTTGAACTATCAAGAGTTAAGCACGGATGGATGATTGGCATAAGCTCCATATATTTAGTTAAGAAATGAAATATCCATATAATTTCTATCTTTACCTTTTTAATTGTAAAATAGGTTGAAATAAGAAACAAACAGATTTAAAAATTAATTTTTCATTGCATTAATTAACAAATTACTTTTAAAATTACTAATTAATAAGAAAATGGATCTGTTTCATTGACTTTTTCCCTTTCCCTCTTCAGATTTGTCTCCAGAGCAAACATCTCTTTAGCTATGCACGTGGCCTAGAAGAAACCTCACATTTCCAACTCTACTTGTTGTTACAGTGCCTGGTATGATGATTCTGTTGCAGAACCAGGGGTGTGACAAAGTAAAGCACAGCTGATAAACCAGCTAACCCTTCCAAGTCATGCTGCTGTTTCAAGGGAATTTTGTCTCAGATCTAGGGGAAAAGGGTGTAGTTTGGGTGTACGAGGTAGGAAAATCAGTCCAGTGTAATTAATTCCTTGTATAGGACTAGATGATTTTGTTATTATCTGCAGTAAGCTATGCTAGCAGCGTTATTTAGGGCTAGGCTGCATGTTCATACTGCTGCTCTAAGAGTACTGATACAAAGAGGGATTACCAAAGTTGGCTTTGTGGATGGGGAAAAAGTATTCCACAGAAGTATCTGAGTGCAGGAGAGTGCTCATGAGGGGCTTAGACAGCCCTCTGTCACTGGCTTTTACTGTCTTCACTGAATCTTCTTCTGTTGGACAGAACAAAGAAGTAAATCTTTATACTCTAGTCTAATCTAATGTTGCTAAAGAGCAACACTCTCTGTCCTCTGAATTACCTTTACATTTATGCATATGTACAGGATAAGACAGATTCTGTTCTCTACCCTTATGTCACACTTTCAGCCTAGAGTATCCTTCAATATTTTATAAATAAAATGGGTCTTGCTTATTCCAGCTTTTATGTTCACCACAGTTTGAACTGTGGCTCCATTTCACCTTGGATGCAAAAGAGATGTGAGAACATTAGCTATGGGCCCTCCATTTTGTATTACACTGCTCAAGTGTCTGTTTTGTGTCTCTTAACAAGCAGCAGGAACTCTGCCATATCCTGCCTTGCTCATCCTACTTCTTACACCCAGGTTAATGGTCAGGCAAGTTGTAGCAACAGAAAGTTACTAACTACAAACATATTGTCTCACTAGTTTCTTACAAAAAAAAAAAAAAAACTAAAACCACAAAAAAAGCCCAGAAGTAACACAAAGGACATAAAATACAACAGAAAATCAATCTCGGTGTTTGGTGGGGGATGGTGGTAGTGCTGAGTGTTTCCTTTTAGACTGTGGCATGAAAACAAACCAGCTACTGTTGTTGAAGAGGGAAATTGCTGTGTAATATATGTATTATCTTAAGCTATTTTTTTTCAAGTCTCAGCTTGACTAATATTTGAAGCTAGTACGATCAGCCTAAACTCATGTTGATGATAGCAATATAAATGTGATTCTAGGAGGTCCTGAAATAGTAAAAAAAAAACCAAAAAAGACAGGACTGAAACAGCACATTCTTAACTGGAAATCAACTCTCACTTTCTAGTGTTAATTATTTTAAGTTAGACTTGCATTTCATTTCCATAAAAAGGGCATAAGAAAGGTTACAAATCTGTGCCATCTCCTGTGAATGAATTCTCTTTTTCAAGCTCTACAGCCTACGGTATTTAAATTATGCCATCAGTGAATATTTTTCCCCAGTCAGGAACTACACCTAACGAGCCAAGAAGAACAGAGGCACATGTTTAGTCCTTCAGAAAGAATATTTATGCTCAAAGAGACCTATGGAGCTCAGAAACTATACAATCATCACTTAAAGGTCTACAGAGCTGGCTCAAAACAACAATTTGCACTGGTGATACACATAGTAGGGACTACTTTGAGAGCAGCTCCTGTAAGCCAACTACCACTCTTCTGTTTTCTGTTTTCTTCTCATTCATTTCCATTATACCCTGAACCTTTCATTACCGAACGAGAGGCAACTCTGAAATAGATATTTTCATCTAGAAAGCAATTTCTATGAGGGTGTGTTTTTTTAAATAACATTGCTTATTAGAAGTATTGCTTAGAAGTATTATTATATATTATTATAATATTAATATTATTAATAACACATATATAAAGGAATAGATTCTGCTTTCGTTTGTAACATCATAATCTCTTCAGATTTGGCATCATATACCATGGTTTTGCATACACAAGGACATAGTTTGGCACACTATTTACATCAAGAGAGTTAAGTACAACATCCTAAAGTTGAAAATTAATGTGAAAATTAATGAGGTAAATAGAGAAAAGATTGGTTTGTAGCTCCAGAATGGTTTGAGTGCTGTATGCAGTGCTCTGGTAGGGTAACTGTTACCCTGAGAGGGCCTTAAAAGTGTTTGGATATTTCCAGGGTGCAAGGAGATTGTCTGTCCTGAAGGAAAAGGTGACAACCTTCTTTCTCCCAGCAGTGCCACCTACACTTTCTCTCAGCTGGGTTCATAACATGCAGAGATTACACCTGGCCATGTGAATAGGTGTTCCCTCACCTCTCACTGGAGATGGAATACAAACCAGTCATCTTATGGGAATCAAAGAGTTGATGTATATTGGAAGAAGGTAAAGACCCTTTGTTTTTCCCAGAGAAAATGAATACCAAACAGGTTCCAACATTTTATAAAAGATTTGCTCAACCTGGAAGTTTTAACAGGGTGCCAGTTCTGAATACCTGTTTTGGGCTGTTTTTATCTACAAGTTCTATTCTTCTTCCTGTGAAAGAAGTGAAAAACAAAAAATAATAAAAGATTTTAATCTTAAAAAGACATTACCACAAGTTAAACAAATTAATATTTTGCCTCTGATTAGCTCTCATTTGCTACTGAACTGTGAATTTCCTGCTTCATTAGACATGAGGTGAACAAAGGGATTAATTAGAAAAAGGTTATTACCTCTCCACAGCATTGGGGCCTGAAATCCATCATATCTCTATTCCCTATTAGATAGTGCATTATAAAGAACTGATCACTGGTTTTGTTTCAAGTCCCAAAATATGGTATGCCGGTCATATGATAAGAAAATATTGTCATAGATATAATTAAAGCTGTTTTATTCTCATTTTAGTTATATCATGAGACCGAAATTAGAGCCCAGTCTTGTTGAAATTAATGAAAGTTTCCTATGAATGAAAACAGAAGCAGATCACTGAAGGAGAACTCTCCTGACATACAATGCAATGTATAGGTCAAAAGCCAGATTAGCCACACAGGTTTGGGATGAATGTACCTGTTTGTTATATCCCAGCTGAGGAAGCAGCCTTGAATTAACCAAAAGATGCTTCCTCTGCTGTGCACAGGACAAGGAATCGACTCAAGGACATATTTCTTCTGAAGCATCAAGGTTAAACAGTCTGCACTAGCAGGATAACACTATTAGACAAAAGATATTTTGTAGAAGCAGGGTACATATTGAATTAACTAGTCATTGAATTAGCCACTAACTATCCATTGAATTAACACACTTTGAATCTAGCCAGCTCCAAACCCAACTACAACAGCCAGATGCATCTCTAACTACAAATCAGATTCAAGATTACACACACACACATTTATATAGACATACATATATAAAGTATAGGATATATATGAATGCATATCTTTATGGCTAGGTACTGTTTGTCTTTCAATTTCCAATCTTTGTCACATGCAGAGAAACTGTGATCTTGAATACATTTTAATTTATGTGTTCAAATCATTAATAGGCTTGAGTGAGGAGAAATAGAAATTTTTCTATCTTTAATGTCTGGAATATTTTCAGTGGTCCACTTCTCTTGAAAGAGTTGCTGTCCCACTCTAACAGGGATGTCAAAGCAAAGCCAGAGGTAAGCCACTAGTGATTAAGTAAGTTTGCAGAAAACAACCAGTAGCTATTCCTTGCAGGTCTGTCAAAACCTACTGTTAACTGCTACATAGTTACTGACACAATGTCCTGTCACCTGCAGGGAAAAAAAAGGAAAAATATGTGGTAGTTTAAGAAGTTATCAAAGAGAAAGAATGGTGAAATAATGCTACTAAGATACAAAAGATACACACACACACACACATATATCCATTGTTTTCCAAATCCTTTTTCACCACTACACAGAGCTGTACCTCAGTTTTTACATGTGTGTACTATATAGTTTTATTCCAGAACAGTACAAAGTAGGTGCAGCTTGCTGGTGAATCTGGTCAGCAACTTTTTATGTTTATATCATCATTAGGCAATGTTTTTCACCCAGAGGGTGTTTGGGTGCTGGAACAGGCTCCCCAGGGAAGTGTCACAGCACCAAGCCTGACAGAGTTCAAGAAGTGTTTGGACAATGCTCTCAGGCACATGGTGTGATTCATGGGGATAGTCCTGTGCAGGGTCAGGAATTGGACTCAATGATCCTTGTGGATCCCTTCCGACTCAGGACACTCCATGATTCTATGATTTACACTTGAGTGAACTAAGAGTGCAGAGTGGACAGAAGTCAGACTGATACTTTGCTCGGTTATCCAAAGTTGCCAGCATCCCAGACACAGCTCTGTGCAGCATGAATTACAACATTAGCGACTTTAAAAACATCAGGTCTGTTGTATTTGATGCTGAATTTATTGGATGCAGTTGAGCATAGCAAATCCAAGAAGTCAGAACCATCCCACATGCACTGAGCTAAAATCAGGTACAATAATGTACTTATATGCAGTGGCTTTTTGTCCACAAGTTCTAGCTCATCAACATCCACAGGAATGTAGCTATAAATTACTGCTAGACATAAGAATCTTCTGCCATAACTAATAGAGTTGTCTGGTCTGATGATGTTCCTTTAAAGAACATGTAAAGGATTATTATAATAGACCTTGATACAATTAAAGATATTTCAGAGATGTCTACATTTTATACCGTGAAGTGCATTAATTCATTGTGTCTGTTCAGAGTGGAATATCAAATAGACACTTCCACACTTATAATGAATTAAGAGCTGGGCCTCAAAGAGGTTTATTACCTTGGGCTAAACATCATGTAATCAAGTCAGATAGTTTCTTCTCAGTCTGGAAGTGGACAAAGATATGGTCTGGTCTTATGCAAAAGATTTTGAGGATAGGAGACAAATAAACCTCTAACTGATCAGCCTTAATTCAATATCAGAGTTGATTTTTTGGTTTGTTTATATCTCTTAAGAAGACATTTAAGTTAAATTGAACAGCTATGCTTAAAGCAGAGCAAAGCTGTTTACGTTGGGGATTATACCAGCATAGCTTCACCTAGACAGCTGCATCAGCATGAAGGATAAAATGTAAAGTCTGTAGATGTTCCGTGATAAAGATGTAATAAGCTATAAGATGAAGAGGAGGAAAGACAAGAATAACAACAATAATTTGTTGTTTGTATTTCATAGGCTTTGAAAACCTTAAAAAAAGAAAATTCTCTTTCCTGTTTCTGTGTGAAAGACTCAATCAGACAATAGGGTAAAATATTTCTGCCAGGACTTAGGAAACTGTGCTGCTGACTATAGAGAAAATGCTGCCAAATTCAGGAAATAAACAGGGTCAAATAAACAGAAAAACAACATTTACTTCTCTCAAATCTCTTTTTTTAAAGTAAATCTTCTCTTCTAACACCCATATGGAAAAACAGTTCAGACACAAATGTTACTGGTAACTCCAGGTTGCTTCAATGAAAATACATTGTGCATGGCCTCTTGCATCCATGGCACACTTCCCTGGAAAGCATTCACCCCTTCACTCACCAGCATAATTAAGCATGCTGCATATTGTTACACATGCTGGGCAAGCATGGGCATAGGATTTATGAGTCTCCAGATAGGGGCTTAAAAGTTTGAGACAACATTTTTAGATTTTGGCAAAGATGGTGCCAGCTGGCTGGCTCTCAGGATTTCCCCTGTCAAGTGATCCATGAAGCAGTGTTGGCACCAGCTGCACAGGAAATCAAGTATACCTGGACCCTCAAAGGAAGGTCAAGTACTTTGCTGACAGCCTCCAGCAGGCATCAAAGAAAGAGTGGGAAGGCAATAATAAAAAAAACAAGTAACTGAGTTCAGAAAGAAACTGAGGGAAAAGAGATGTGTGCTGGGTTCAACACAGTATGACCACCACCTTCACACCCATGGGCTGGCCCTGTGGAAATGGAAACCACACTGCTAGGACTGGAAATCTGCACTTTCACTTCAGTCTTTGAGTGCAATTAACATGTCTGAAAAGCTTAGTGTTATTGTTTATTGTCTATGCTGTACTGTCTACTGCTGAAATTAATTGTTTCCTAAATTTATTCAAATATATTCAAACCAGATA
This sequence comes from Pachyramphus minor, assembly GCA_013397135.1. Classification (NCBI taxonomy): domain Eukaryota; kingdom Metazoa; phylum Chordata; class Aves; order Passeriformes; family Tyrannidae; genus Pachyramphus; species Pachyramphus minor. The sequence goes on from VYXB01000621.1 coordinate 207,377, forward strand.
TAATGGAGGGACATGGATTACAGACTCCTACAGCAATGATTTCCCACCGATGACATTCATGGCAGTAACAGAGTCAGTCCTTCACAGCTGTGGCCATTTTCACAATCCTTCTGGCCAGAGCAGAGCTCACTCAGGCATGTAGTCCTGCTGAAAGGAGCAAGACTAACTGCTTTTGGGTGATGAGCAAAATAAAGGCTGAAAATTCCCAGGACTTGATCAGCTGAGATGCTGAACGACCTTGACTTCCACTGAACTCAACAGGGCACTTGGCATCTCTTTGGATTTGTCCCCTGCTAATGGGAGCATCTGTTCTTAGCTGTAGTGGTCTCTGCTCCCCTTCTCCATCGTGAGGCAGCCCAGCCTCCAGCCAGTGAGAAAAGCTGTGGGTGAGAAGGCTTACAATGGCTTGTGGTGTAGCTTGGGTTTTAGCATTTTCACAGATTAGATCAAGAATTCTAAGGTTTGAAAAATAACCCAGAAACACTATTTTTTTCAGTGAGCACTGCTCCTGGCAGTGAGTCTGATGGATATTCTGAAGCAGAATAAGCAGTGTTCAGCGTGTCCCCACCATCTGCCCAAGTCCTGTTTTCTTTTCCTCATTAAGTTCCATTGGGAAATATCAATAGAAATTGGTTTTTTCTTTACCAAGAAAGATCATGTCTTGGTTTGTACTGAAACTCGTGAGTCCTTTGTATTCTAGAAAAATACAGCTGCAGCACAATGCATGGTAACCATTTGAACTTTCTGAGATAATCTGTTCTAAAACTTGATAAGGGCTCTTGAACTATGTTCCTGCTAATCTGGCAATTGGATAAATCTCATTTTCTGCCCAATTGCAAAATAAAGATGACAGAGTAGATGTATTCAAGACATAAACCAGTGATTTGGGAGCAGATAGAAATCTGTACAACTACTGAGTTACAGACTTTATTTTTTTCATCCCCCATGTGTCTTGCATGATCCAAGAAAATCCTTCTGATGAAAGATCCAAGTTAAAGAGTGACTGCATTGCTAGCTAGACAAAACAGAGAGAGAAAAGACACAGCTTATTATTTATTTGTAACTATTTATGGTAGCACCTTGAGGAAGAACTGACCACAGAGACACTATTGCACTGTTCATTGAACAAATATATAGACGGACTCCTTGCTGTAAACAAAAAAAGCTTGAAAGAATGAAGCACACAAAATATAGAAGGATATAAAAGTACATTTTTTGTGTAGAATGCTGCAGCACAGTCAAGATTCAAATCCATTATTTCTTGATCTTTTTTATAAGTTTATCTTATGGAGACAAGTATAAGTTTATCTATGGAGATACAACTGCACAGTTTTTACCTTAATTCAAAGCAAGATATGGGGGAAAATCACTCTAGTGTTGATAGCTTTTCCTTGCTTAACTAGTCTGTTCTGTTTCAGTTATTCACTTCTGCTCCAGTTATTCGCTTAATTTCTTAAACTCTTTTTCGCTATTTTTGTTTGAAATGTACACTATATGATTGAAGTCTATTTCACATGGAAATTTGGTCTCATGTCTTTTTATGACCATGGGAAGTGTCTGTAAGTACTCCCTGGAGTAATTCAAATCTCCCAAATGTCTACTTTGTCTGGGAGAAATCACCCTCTGGAGGAAGTTATCATGGTCCATAAGTAAAGCATTTATTACTAGCCTGGACCATAACACTTATTTCTGGAGACCTAAAATCAAAGCAAATTAATTTCCAATTTTTGGTACACCTTTCAACTCCTAAATTTCATTAAATAAATGCTTAGTTAAATCCATTAAAGGTAAGGCAGTTCCTTATGAAAACACTATGCCAAACAACTTGATCCTAGAGAGTATGAAGTCTGGTGGAGATTCTATCACTTCTACTGAGTTATTAGGAAATATTCTGACTCTGTAGTGACAGGTGACAGGATAAAATGTGGTGACAGCTTCTGATATGGAGGACAGTTGTATTACATCTGACCACACTTAAGTGTTTATGGCATCAACTCAAATATGTAAGGTTAAAACGAATGGTACCACATTTATTCACTGACAGTGAGACCACAGTGGGTTATCTTGACTAAGTGTCTGCCTGCAGTTTCTCTTACCGTATTAAACAGAATGGCTATGCAGAAAAGTTGTATTGGGAATGATTCCTCACACGTACTGACCTCTGAGCTGTGCCCAGCACTTACTTGGTAAAGCAATAGCTGGTGCAGGGCAAGGCTGTGCCACACACTGCTTTAGGAATTTTTTGGTAGGGCTGACTGAATTCCAGTGCCCAACACTGTTTCATGGCCATGTTTAATTTGTTAGTGTAGAGATAGCCTTAAGGTGTAATTCATCTCCTCCCAATATAGACATGAAATGTAGATAAATATTTCTCAAGCTGTAATCTGTGAACCATTTGGTGATCTGTAAGACATCACAAGGTAACTTCACAATTGTTTTGAAACCACGTCAAAAGCTTTTAAATATAAATGCGCACACATATATTTTCAGGCATGAAAGCAGGAAAACAAAATGGGGAAAAAAATAAATGTCATTGTAGATTTTTCCCATGCTAGCTGAATTATATTTGGATATAAATGTACACCATCATGGCAATGCTGTCCTGGATGATCCTTGGTATAATTTCAAAAAGATTGTCTGTAAGCAGTGCTTAAAAAACTTTAGGAACAGCAGGCTAAATGACCCCTAGGTCATACACAGCCCTATAACTCTGTTCTGTTTGAAGGGATTTGCCTTGGGTGAGAACTGGTTTCCATGAAATCCAGGTATTTCTTCCCTATACTTAGGTGTAAAGTGAGACAGAAGCAGGAGGTAGATGCAAATGGGTATCATTAGGGGGTTGAACTGGAAATGAACAGTGCAATGATCCCATGATAGTTCTGGTCTTCTGAGTATATCAACCCCCCCCCGGTTTTATTCGTTACTCTTTCAGTTGTGTTACTGCTGATGTGAGTCATGTTTCTCTTTCTGTGCTACCCAAGCGCCCTGAGTTTCTGATCCACGTCTGTCCCCCTCCCACACCAGGATACTGTTGCGTCTGTGAGGTCTTTGCTGCCGTTCTCCCCTTCCCCAGGCAAGTTCTGCTGTGGAGCTGAGTCTGCAGAGATCTTCAGGTAGGAGTGAGAAAGAAAGATAGTTCTCATATTGTAGTACTGTAAGTGAAAAGCAGAAAGTATTGGGAGAGCACCTGGTAGTCAAAGACATTTTCATGGTGTGGAGGGATCATATCTGGAAATTCAGAGCCTTTCTGCACTGCTGTTTCCATCACACACCATACAAGCTCTAGTCTCCAGCAAGATCCAGCTGGCAGAGGGATGGGAACTAATGAGGGGAAAGAGACACTAATTGGTCCTCCAAGATATTACTGCTGCATCCCTGTCTAGACAAACGTCTTGCTTCAATAGTACCTCAATACTTTTTAAGTTCCCTACTGAGAAATATTTAAATCAGGTCACCTCAAGTTAGATTTGGATTCCGCAGATATATTTTAGGTGAGACATCCCTTGTACACCCAGGTACCACATTTCTCCGGTCTGCGTCCCTAAGTTTGAGAGACACACTCAAACTTTATATGAATTCATCCTTTTGTGGTCTGTTCCAATGCCATCTGAAATTTCTATTAACTAATTTGGCCATCAACCAGTTTGTCTATGCCACATAATGGGGTTTCGTACAAAATGGTTTTTTCGATGTGTTAGGAATGTCATGTTTTAATCAATGTCTCTTTGAATGTTAAATCTAATGAAAGCTGTAAGTGAGAGACTATAAATGCACAGAGAGAGTTACCATGGAAACCAGAGAAGTATCTGCTGGGTACCCCACACTGGCAGCATGGTGCAGCACACCCCTGGTGCAAGGCAGAGGCTTTCCAAAGCATTTTCAGAAGTCAGATCAAGGTTTTTCAAAGCTTGGAGCAGAGAAGTGGGTGCTGGTTTGGGGGCAGCTTGTAGGTTGACCAGTGTCGTGACAGCAGGGTGGCAGCTGATGGAGTCGTGCTGAGCTGGCACATGCTATGTGATCTGTTACACTACTGTACAACTCATTTAGCAGAACTTGTGTATCATTAGTAGCCAAGTCTGCTGGAGCCTTAGGCCAAAAGCTGTGAATTTTCACCCAGATATGCTGAACTTTCACCTAGTCAAGTAAAATAAGGAGCCAGAGCCCATTTGAGCCAGAGCCCATTCAAGCCAGAAGATAAGGAAGCTGCATTCATTAACAGAAGCTGCACCCTTACAGATAAGTAAGGAAACCACCATCACCTGGAGACAGTGAAGGGACCCAGTGAGAGATGGGAAGACCCCAAACCCAAATATGACCACTGATCCCAACTGTTGCATGAAGGGTAGGGAGTTTAGAGTGCAAGACAATCCTTGCTTGTGGAATTTTCTGTTCGAGGTCCCTCTTCAGAGGTACCCAGACGTAGCCCTACAAACATAACAGCTTTCATAGAAGAATCTATCTTTCAGCTTCTCCATTCAATGGACACCTAGAGTCAAACCCTGGCATGGTGGCTGGCATGCATAATTTCCATAACACACAGGAGTGCCCTGGCTGTTCAGGGGCAAGTGCAACAGTCCTCTTGGCCACAGGCTGGATAGTTCTGACTACAGTTAGAAGAGACAAGGCTTCAGGGAAAAAAAAAAATCAGAGGCCTTACACAAATCTGGATTTGCAACACCTTGAAGCTGCAACTTCTGAGCTTTCTGGCTTGACATTCCTCTAAGATGAAGGATTTAGGACCTGCAGGATATAGAAGAGAAGCATTGTCATCCAGAGGATCCTTGTGATGTGAGAAAAGCCCTTCTGGTGACCTGGAGGGTACTTCTGGCCACTGCAGTGAGCACTGATGAGGACCCAGGTGTTCTCTGCCATCACCATGCGTTTCAGTACTCATCAATGACAGATACTGCAGAGTATTAGCTCTTCAGGACCCTGCCTTAGCCCCATCCCAGCCATCCATGGAATGTCCACAGAAAGCGAGTGCAATGACTCAGAGGAATTGTGGAGCAAAGCCAAATTGCTATGAAGAAAACATAATATTTCATTTTCTCTCCTCATTCTGAGTGACAAAGTACTAGGACACCTTTCTAGGTTATTAAAACTAAAGAGGTTTTCAAAGTGCCATTTATTTATTATCCTTTCTGTTTCATTTCCTTATTGCAGTTTCTCATGGCTCAGAAAATATAACTACACTGAAAGCTCTTTGGGGCAGGGCTCATTATTATAGTTATTTTCGGTGCTACGTGATCTCAGTTCCTGCATAAATCTTGCAGTTACTGTTGTGCTATACCTACAGTAATAATAGCCAGGACTGTCTACTAAGTGTTGCTTATTACATGTGTTCATTCCCCCCTTGATGCTCCTGGGCTTGCACTAAGATCTTTTATTCAATCTTTGATAGTAAATCCAATCCCAATTAAAAAAATAAAATATGTTTTTAATGTAGGTTCCACAGATACTGGACACATTACTTTCTTTAAGATGTGTAGTATTTAATACATTTCAGCTCACAGGGAAATGAGCCTTCCTTTTCCAAGTGTGTAAAGCAGCAGAGTGAAAGTGGGCATATTTCAAACAGACATGAATGCTCTCTCAAGCTCACTCTCCCTTGGCTCTCAGCCACAGTTTTAGAGCAATTTGCCCTAATCTGCCATATGGTTTTCTTTCTTTGCATTTTATAAAACAGCAGGGCTAAGTGAATGTGCCTCTTCGATAGTACTGACACAAGCCTGATTTAATTTAGAGCTCCATATTAACATACCAAGTAAATCAGTGCTGCAGCCTATGAGGGAAACTTCAGTGGCAACCAGAGCTGTCATTAGTTTCCAAGTGGTATGAGCCCTTGAACTGGTTCTGCAGTGTGATTATTTTTTCTAGAGTTCAGCCCAAAAGAACATCAAGCCTACCCCAGCAGCATGTGACCCCCATTCCCTTCCCCAGATCAAACCAGGCCTCCAGTAAGACATTCTTCAAGCCTGAAATCACTTCCAAACAGCAGACATTCTTAGTAAATCTGATTCATCATGTGGAAGATCTATATGCCTGCTGTATGAAAAGCATCTCTGACTGAGATTTCCAGCAATCCCTGCCAGTGAATCCTTTTATTCAAGGAGTCCGTGCAGTATACTTTTGTATCACAGATGGCTCCAGGACTCGGGAGACAATTTCCTTAAATAGGCTCTCACACCAGGCTTGTCTACACATCTTACTTTGGAATTTTTAGCCTGTAACAAGAATGTGACATGGTTCACTAAACATACGCTCCATGTGCGTTTTAAGCACACAAGTTTCCCCTTAAGCTGCAGTGGATCTGCTGCCCTGCCCGGTGCCCACATACACTCATCTGCATGCCTATTTATTCTCTGTGCTGGATTGGTTGGAATGTGGATTGCAGAGTACCAAGATAATGTGGGTTGCTGGCTCCACAGCAGCATGTTTGGCCTTTGTCATGGACACAACTCAGCTCAGCTGCTCCAGTGAAGTTGAATACAAAGCACAACCCCAGAGGGAGTCATTACACGGAATAGTAATATAATTTTGCAAGAAAATAATTATATTCTGAAGGTTAAAAATTTAGTAGTGATGCATAAAGAAACTAATAGTCACGGAACTAGGTAGCAGAAGATACCAAGCTCCTCCCAAACTGGTGTAGTATGTTAACCATGAATGAGAACTAACATACAACTTAACCAATATGTTAATTAGTAAAACATAGGCCCTTCCTATGCTGTAGAAGATACTTGTTTCCCATAACACTTTATATCTTGCTTAACAACAATAATATTGATGCTTTTGTCTGGGTATAAACAAATAAGGAACAAAGAAAATTCTGCCTTGTCTGATGGTGATGCTGGACTATTTCAGATTAAACAGTTCTGTTGTTTTTTTTTTTAAATCCAATTGACGAAATCAAAAATCCCAAGAAAACACAAAGTAATGCATCAAAGCAGTCCAAAGAGGTTTGTCAGTTAGGGGTCAAATTAAGCTCTGTTAAGTCACTATATTGTATGAGTTTGAGGTCCAAGATCATATAATTTTCAGGTAATTTTCAGTCTAATCCTTTGGTAGATGTAGGCTACTGACTAATCAGTAAAATCACTTATCATATAGGGGTTAAGTCATAACTATTCCTATATGCTGCAGAAAATCTGCTCAAATTGGGTCCATAAACAACAATCTTGCAATAATCTGACATTCAATAGAATCATTAAACTTGTTTTTATCAACTAATTAGTCAAAAAAAGAAAGCAAATACCAAAGATTAAAAGTCTCAGAACTGTCACAGGAGGAGTTTTTATAGGATGATCCTGGGGTGGCTAAACAGGACGTGATGCTTTCATCTGTGAGAAATCTTGACCTCACATTTCGCCCTCCAATGTGGAACTCTCTGTCACCTGGTTGTACTTAATTGTGATCCAGGTTTTCTTCAGTCCCACCTTTTCGAACAGATTCATTTCCCATTAAGTATTTAAATATGTTTGGAGCCAACACAGACACATTGTGTACAAGAGTGGGTCTGGGGACCCTCCTGAGACACTGCCCCAGAGTGCAAGATGACACCTACTAAAGCCTTCTGCTGAGATCTACATTCATCATCCCTCAGAAAGAGGAAATTCAGAGAAATAAGGTTGAGAGAGCTTCAAAACCAACAGATGAAAGGTAGCTGATTCCTTATCCAGCAGTTTTGCCAATGTAATATATCAAAGTTGTTGTTTTTCCAGCCAAAACTATTTCATGAATTTGACCTACATTTTTAATAGTTTTGGGACATCCAGAATTGCATTTTTCCTCAAATAAACTATTCATCTAATAGAAAATTACTGCTCTTGTCACAGAACACCAGCTGCCTACCCATTGAAATAATAATAAAAAAAGCTTTAAAATCAAAAGAAGCAAAATTAAAAGTCTTAGAATATCTCTTAACAGTCACAGAAGGCATGTAAAAAGAAAAAAAAGAAAAGAAGGAGGAAAGCAAAACAGTATAGGATAATTGTAAAACTCAAGAGGTTATTCAACTGAACAGATATCTTTCAGAAAATTCAAATCCAGACCAAATGAAGACACAAAAAAGTGGAAAAAACCCCTGTAAAATGGTTATTGAGATTGTAAAATACATGAACTTGAGTTGGTCCTATATCTCGAACATAAACTACTCAGTGGAGTTGTAAAGGGCAAGAAGGGAATGTGAACAGCAAGCAGAAAACTGAAGCACAAAAGATGAATTATGCAAATGGATCAGATTTGGGAAGCTGAATTTGTTGCCTCCCCAACAAGTTGAATAACAGTGTTTAAATACAACTTTCTTTTTGTAGAAAGCACCACTCTCTAAGCAGCCCTTCCAAATGCTTTCCCATCTGTTTCGACAAATGTGATAATGAGGAGGTTATGCTGCAAGCTCTAAAAAAAAATCAACTTATTTGTCCATACTAAGAAACACAAGACAGGTAAAAGGTTGTGCCAGTCACTGTGTTCCAAGTGATCATAATCCCGAAGACCCTTTACTTTCTTAGTTCATCTGCATTCTAAGAGATAAGCACTACCAATTTGGGTTTGACCAATTAAGATTTGAAGGAAGAACAGAGCAAACTTAAAACTCTACCCTGCATGGATATTTTAAGCAGCTAGAAAAATGAAGTATGCCTGGAAAAGGATCCAGAAACTAGAAGGTTTAATTTCCCTGAATGTGAGCTGCTAATACAAGACCCGTCTAAAAACCTTGGTATTTTATTTAGCTGTGCTTTCAAAATTGAGGCTAGCTTTTTACTCTGCAAGAGCAAGGGACATTTTCTGTGCAGGGATATTCCTCCAGAGCAGTATTAGGAGCATGCAAGTTTTGGTGTAGAAGCTTGACAAAAACAACCCCCTGCAGTGATCCTGTCACCTTCCATATCCTCTTACTGTAAAGGGGACATAGGTTTAGTTGCTGGAGTGGGAGCTGAGCTCTAAACCTCTGGTCTTCATATCCTGACTCTGTTTCAGTATAATTTTGATGTAATTCCACTAGAAGTGACCATATTTATCAGCATGTGAATCTGGGATGTGTAGTCAGAATCTGGCTGGGACTGATTCTCTGCTTTTGCTCTTATTATTCTTAATGCAGCTGCAATCAAAAAAATGTTGGAAGAATGGTCAGAACAGAAGCTGAGAGCATTTCCAAAGTAGGATGAGGAAACATTATAAACAGTATTGGGATCAAAATAATAAGGTGTGTGAAAGCATTCACATAAAGCCAGTCTTTTCAGCATCCCTGTCATTTTCACAGGTAGAAGAGGGATGGGATTGTGAATCACTGATGTCTATATTCTAGATAAACTGTAAGAAGTGAAGAGGAAAGAAATTATTTTACAGGTGAAGAGATTATAATGTACCAAAATATTAAGTATATTCTCCCTGGGAGTTTTATGTTGGTGGTGTTTAACTTTGCCCATACATCCCAAATTTCCAGATATTTAGTGGTTTCCCTGGAGCAGCAGATCTAGCTAGATTTCTTTCAGAGCAGCTTCCAAATTCAGAGAAACTGTGAACCTGGGCTGATCAGCTGTATGTATGTATCTGGAATACAATGCACATACAACGTACGCACCAAGCAGGTGCATGGTTTACCCTCATGGTAAATCTGAAGTCCTCCTGATGCATCAGATTTACTACCCATACGCAGAGCAGCTCTTCAAAGCACAGCTGATGGGGCCAGTGCTTTCTGGGATGATCAGTGCTTGTGAGAGCTACAGCACGTGCCAAAAATCCAGCAGACTCCCTTCTTCTTTCATTCTGGTAATGCAGGGTAGACAGTAGTTTGTTAGATATTTATCCTGTGGAGGTGAAAAATGAGCAGTTGAAACAGCAGGGGAGGTGGTAGTACTGTTTGTATTGCTCCTGGCTCCACCTTGGTCCTGGAGATTGGAGCAGGCTAGGTGCTCATCCAGTTTCTCTGTCCTCCCATACATCTGTTCCCCAAACCCTCCCTGTCCTCTGGCACTGTCTGCAGGGAGAGGCTGTGCCAGGGAGACCTTGTAGGCACATGGCTTCAGCTCTTCTGCACTTTTTCCTCCTGACCTCCTCTGCTGCACCATCAGCAGCCTGAGGAGTACATTGCCATCGCAGTTATTCAATGCTCAACTCCTGCTTACAGTACGGAAAAGAGAGAGAAGCATTGAAATCATGGAATCATAGCATAGTTTGTGTTTGAAGGGACCTTAAAGATCATCTAGTTCCACACCCTGCTTCCATGAGAATGTGCTGTTTAAAGTCTCTGGGGGACCTTCTCCCTTTTCTAGTCTGGAATAACCCATCTAACTAAACATACTGTTGAAGATGTCTTTGTGACTCATTTCTAATGGGGGAGAAATGTGTACTTCTCAGGAAGGGGGAGACTTAGATGTGACCCAGTAGCCCACTTCCTGTTTGGAGGAATATTAATTACACTTCTTACTGGGATATTATGGTTATATTAATTGAGAATTACAATATCATTTTGGCTGGAGGAGGCCTCTGTTTTCCTTCAACTCTGAAGAATATAGACTAAATTCACCCTTTGATGAGAGGACTTCTACAACAGCTTTACTGTTTGTTTCAACATATTGCTGAATTTTATGAGTCGATGCATTTAATTTCCAGATATGTGCAATTCGGTAGGGAGAACTCTACCGTGGAGCTGACAGGCATGTATCATGTCAATAAAGACAATATTATCACATTAGCTATCGTGATGAAACATATACATTCTTAATGATTTCTTGCTGGCTTCTGGACTAAATTCCTACCAGGAATTCATGTCTCTCCTCATGCTCACTATCTCTTTTCTTTTGCTGCTATCAGGCAATACCATGCTTAATAGGAATCTTCTGCTTCTGTTAGCAAGTAATGGCTCTTTGCAATCTGTCTTGCATTGGATATAGACAAGCTGGGAGAGTGCTTTTTCATTGTTTAGGTAAATGTTTCCTCTTTGATCCAACATCTGCCCTTTCAGCTGCTCACATTGCAAATTGATGCAGATTTAGCAGAAGCATGGGAGACATTTATAGGGCTTCCTGTTATGGAATAATTTGGGGAGCATCATTTTCCCCTGCTCACTTTTTGCCTTCAGCAGTGACAATCCAATTCTTTGTGTTTTCAATGGGAAGCCAATGCTTTGTCTTTCCCCTTCCAGTTCTCCCTGAAGGCTATAGAAAGAGAAAACACGAATAACCAAGCAATGAAATCATAGCATAGTCCCGTTTACTGTTATCTTTCCAAGAACAGTAAAGGCATTAAAGTTCTGAAACCTTTTTTCTTGAAGAAAAGATTACAGCTAGAACAGGAAATGACACAACATAAATTCAATTCTTGACAATTATTATAGCATGAAAGGGAAATAGTATAAATCACTGATGTTAAACACTCTGTTCATTGGCTAGATCTGGCCCATTTGGGCTATTTATCTCATTCCTGTGACAGATTCAGATTTTGCACCACATGTGCTTTCATTTTTTAAAATGAACATTTCAAGTTTTTATGCTTCTGAAAAAGAGCTTCTGAATATGCACAGAGTAGAAACTGGTGAAAGCTCATGCGTAGTTGTCTTTTTTAAAAGGGAGAAAACAAAGAACACTATATTTGAAAAGACAAAGTCTAGCCCTGTTCATTTCAGAGGGTGTTAACACTTGAACTTAACAATAAGTTAAGGATGCAAATTGGAGAGTTTTGTATAAAAAAATAATTAAAAGTATACACTTTTTGAGGAAAAGGAAATCAGAAATATTACACATATCTCTAAAGCCACCTAAGTGGCTGAGACAAAAATTGTTAAACTCCTATGCAGTTTTGAAACAAATCATTCTTTTAACAAAGTAACTCAAGAAGTGTGAAGCTTTAAAATATAAGGAAAAGATGGATTTTAAGAAAAAGATGTATTCTGGGCAATGAGATATTCTATTATAGAAAAAAAATTAAAGAATCTAAGTCTTCACATACTATTCCTAAATTAGCTTTGAAGTACTTTGCTTTAATTCTTACTCCTGTCTTGAAAAAGCCAATGATAAATTGTGAATATTGCTATTTTTACACTGTAACTTACTGCATATTGTATGTAATATGGACACCACAGAAAATAATCAAGATCTTAGAAGTTTTGTGTATATCTCTAACTGAGTATTGCACTGGCAGAGACCTCCAGCAGAACTGAGACTTTAAACATAAAAGAAATTCTTATCAGAATTTTTTATCATTATTGATAGATTTTTTCCTTTTTTATGAATATTTAATTACATTAAAAATTGTGACATTGATTTACTGCTGTCTAGATAGTGCCCCATAATAAAACTTTCACATAGAAATTTAAATTGTATTGAAAACTAAGAGTCTAAATTTTATTTACTGTTCAGTAGAAATATATGTGATAGTTTACAGGTGGGTTACAAATCAGTAATTCTTATTTGTATATGTATATTGTATATGTATTTGTATATGTAAAGCTATTCTCTGGTACTTAACAGTGACTAAAGGGGAAGTATTCAATATACACACTGTCCCTCCTGAGGAATAACTTTTATTTATCTCAAACACCAGCTAGAAATGGGGAAAACTAAAACAGAAAGTCACCAGGTTCCCTTAAAAGCTGAACTTTCTCTAGTCACCAGCTCTCTGAGCAAGTACTTGAATACAGAAATCTTTCTTCAGGAGGGTGAGCAGGTGTGAACCCAGGAAAGCAGACCAGCACAATGTATATAAAGTTAAGAATCAAATAGGACCTCCCATTCAGTGACACGATAATAGTTCATTTGATGCTGCTCTTCTTTACTGTGAGCTGGACTGTCCTGTTCCTGCTGCTCTGGAGATCTGCCTTCAGTCTCCAGAAACACTTTGCCACACAGATACTTTGCAGTTCCTGGCTCCACTCCTGCCCTTGCAACTCTGCAAACCCCACTGGTGTCTTTGGCCACAGACACAGTGCCACTGGAGCAAACTGGGACCAATGGGGACCCTCCAACAGGGCTGGAAGTCCTTACTGTAGAGAGATCTGTGCCTTCTCAGAATCTTTTGTAGGACCAGATCGTCCCAAAATCCAAAATTGTCCCCCAAACAGTTGCCCCAGGTTACACCTGCAGCTTCTGGTGTGGATAGATTGCACAAATGAAACTCACTACAGGAATATTAAGGGTTTTTTCAGTAACAGAGAACTTTCTAGTTGTCTGGAACTTCAGGACATGAGTTTAATTTATATCGCAATAATTTCAAGCAAGACTATCATAAGGATATTAGAAACATTAGTAATCATGCATTATGCCTTCTCCAAATTTATAATACTGATATTTTCTCACATCCAACTCCCACCAGTGGGACAGTTAAAGCATCTCATTACAGATCCAGAAAATTCCAGATAGATTAGTTTAACAGAAAATAAGGGAAATTGCTAGGGAAATGAAAGGCAGATGTGTATGGGATTAACTATTGCTTTCTTTTAACTGGTCCTGGTTAAGGCATTATGTTTTCTTCAAGCATGATAATTTTGACCCATCGTTTTTGCTCTGGATTTATTCAGAGACATAGTTAAGACAAGACCCAAATCATTCATTTACAGTGCAGGAACAGCTTCAAGACCCATGTCCAGCTGCATTCGAAACTACAACTAAGATTCACTCCTTTCCATGTTCACTGTGTATTTAACCTGGAGACTCCCATGTCCTGTAATGACAAAAGAAGTCATTTATCCTTGGAAATTTTGTTTTCAGCTCCTTGAAACCTGTTGACATATGCTACTGGAATTTACAGCCACAGAGCTGCTTCTGAAGTGACACGTTCCAGTGGCAAACTGGGATGTTAAATCAATGGATATATTAATGCTTACTGTCCTGACTATCAGGGATGCTTTCTCAGAACAACACAGTTACCGAGAAGAAAGTCTACAAGGAAACAAATCCCATTGTGGTGAAATTCAGGGCTGGGTGATGTCAATGGGAAGTCTGGCATTGGCTGTAAAAGGCTGGGATTTCGCCCTTCATCACACCACCCCCTCCCTGAGGAGAGGGTATCATTACTTATTTATGTGGTGCCATTAGTGTGCTAGGAACATCAGATGTGCTCCTTGGTTGGTGCAAAGCCACACTGCTCCATTAATTCCCGTCCTGCTCCCAATCTCCAGGGAGCAGTTCTCGTTTCCTGGAACAGCTGGCGCAACCATGGGAATGACAGCAGAATTAAGACCTTTGTGCTAAATTTTCACACCTCTTTAGGATCTCTCCCTTCTGTGCTGGAGCTTTTAAGGAACACAAAGCAGCTCTCAAGCTCATCTTATTTATTTATTTGCATTTTTATGAAACAGGATGTGTGTTGGAATACTGGAATACTGTGCCAGCAGTATCCACTGAACAGAGTTTACAGTAAAGCACTCTGGTCATTAGCAAACCTTGATAGAATTCCTGTTATAATCATGCAGTTGAAACACAGATCAATATCCTAGTCTGTCTCAGACCTAATTGCATTGCTTCTATTCTTCCAGCCCTTTTTATTAACAGAAATTTGTGTCTGTTCAGGAGCAGAAGACTGAATTTTAGAAGTGATGCCCACAGGACTCTACTGAGAGTCTTGGGCTAGAACAAGATAAAACCTTTAATCTACCTATCTGTCTCAGTCTTGAATAATAGTCTATTATGAACAAATGACATTATTCCTTGTATCTCCACCTGCTTGGACTTTAGTGTGGCTGTTTGGGTAGTATGTTTTGATAGTATTGATAGAATTTCTTGCTGAGTTTTTGTACTGGACTTGGCACTGCAGAACTGCTATCAGGGGGTCTTTATTATTAATATAAAACAAACAAACAAAAAAACCTTTGTCATTTGCAGAAGAAGCTGATTTTTTAGGGTGAAAGAAAATCCGCAGTAATAAAAATTCTATCTTATAGAATCAACATGTAAACTTTTAGCTAAAAATTCAGCAAGTGTTGCAGACGCTTTTGTCATCATATTGGCTCCAAGTGGCCCAAAGCTGCTCTTTAAAACATGAAGTGTGGTTTCAAGATCAAATTCCTTTTGTTCTGATGCTATGGAATATCATCTATCTCCATCTTGATAAAAGGATGAAAGCTCACTCCTCACATCAACTTGGTTTTACTTGGTCTGGTGAATAAATATAGTAAATGAACAGGGAAGGGTTTGGGGGGGTTTCTGTGGGTTGTTTTGGGCTTTTTATTTTCTTGAGAATAAACACTGGAATGGGTTGCTTAGAAAAAATGTGGAACTGTGTCCTTGTAGATACTCAAAAGAGCAACCTCAGTCAACCTCAGTTGACTAAACAACATGCTCTAGTTGGCCTTTCTTTAACTGGAGTATTGAGTTTGATGATCTTCAGAAGACCCTTCTAACAAATTATGCTATAATTCTATGAGCCTACTACAAAATCAGATGAGCAATCACAACTTCCTTATGCAAAGAAGGCCAGACCATCTTCCTTGCTGAGATATATTTAACTCAGTTGCCTTAGGGCAAAATTGAGCTTTTATAGTTCAAAAGTATAGAGACCTGCTCCTCAGCTGAAATCCCAATGTATTGAAATACAATTATTCCTAAATATAGGGTAGAATATTTAGTGATATATAATAATGGTTACACATTCGATCCAGTAAGCAGTGACTGAAAATGAAAAGCCCAGATCTGAAATGTAGAGAAGGGAATAATTTTCTGTCAAAGCCGGACACATCCAGCAGTTCCATAGAATCATTGAATGGGTTGGGTTACCTCATGGTTTAAGAATGGTATTCTCCAATTTAGTGTTCCCACTCTGCCCCTTCCCCTCCCCCCTCCAATTGAAGGCACAAAAGGCAAAGATCACCGGTTGAGATAAGAGCAATTTACTTGAAACAGCAACTGAGATAAGAAAACTAACAGTAACAGCAACAATATTGACAACAAAAGGCATAAGAAAAAGAAATAATTTACATGGAAAGCACCCAACAATAAAAAAATACTGGACCATAAGGTGTTATTTAATAACCATGGGGTTCTGTCCACCTGTCTTCCTGGTTACTGCAAAAAATTAACCCTGTCCTGGCTGGAACCAGGAGTGGTTGGAAGGGACTTTAGAGACCATCTAGTTCCTACTCCCTGCTGTGAGCAGAGATACAACCCACTAAACCAGGTTGCTCGAAGCCCCATCCAACTGGCCTTGGACACTTCCATGGATGAGCTATCCACAGCTTCTCTGTGCAACCTGTTCCACTGCCTCACCACTCTCACAGTAAAGAACTTCATCCTAATATCTAATCTAAACCTACTAACTTTCTGTACACCTGTTTTCTGGTCCCATGGGACTGTATCAATGTGCTATAATGCTCAGTGGCCCAGCTGAAAGGAGAATTTGGACAGACTAGTAAATTCTGTGTCTTACTGGGGAACTTTTCAAAGATGACTTCTCTCTTTCCATAAGGAACCAGATCAAATTGACTCAGGTCGTTTTTCATAGACCCTGAACATCCACAAGATCTACAGTGTATCTTAATTGTTGCTTCACGAGCAGGAGTTCGGATAACCCAAAAGAAAAGTGTGTTTTGGTTATTCTCTTCTCTAGTTCTGACTTAGCTTAGCTAATAATTATTTCCCGCTTCTTGAGCCAAATTATTGCTTTTTGTAACTCTGTAAGATTAAATGGTACTACAAGGATCCCACTTCACAGAGCATTCAAAAGAAGCCATACATATCACCTGGTCTAACCCCTTGCATAATGGAAGCCATCAGACCCCTTAGCTAATTTCTAGCTCAAACCCAATAGAGCATTGTTTTTGCTATAATCCGCATTTTAAAATTTGTAATGGTTTAGAATCAATTATTACTCTGCAATTCTTCTTCTGTGCTCTTAAAATGAGAAGTGAACATTTAATTTTAGTTAAACTTTTTCAAGCTTCAGCTTTCAGCACTTAGATATGCTAGGCTGGAGAACTCTATGAACAATTTTTTATCCTTGAAGCAGGTACTTCAGGTCCCCTCCGTCCACTACCAAATTTGAAAGCAGGTTAAGCTTCTTACTATGTGCCATTTTTTCTAATCCTTTCATTATTCTTTGAATGCTTCCTTAAGCTATTCAACGGGGAAAATCCTGAATCTCTGTATTATTCATGAAGTAGAACTCAACACAGAATTTCAGCATCAATCATATCAGCGCCAAATACAAAACATTACCTACATACTCTATGTACCCCTCTTTAAAGATCAAAGCAATTACATCTCTTTAATGAAAGAATGAAAAATTATTCTTAACGCATTCATTTGAGATAAGCCAAGGTATTACATTCTGTTCTAAATGGATGGTGAAATACTTTATATAAAATAGGGGGCAGAAATCAGCCCAAGTGCTGATCTTTATCTCAGAATATGCTAAAGCCCAGGATAAAGGTATCTCTAGATACCATAGTAGCTTTAAATTTCTGCTCCATAGGTTTACTAGGAGTTCCTTCAGAGACAAACTTAGATTCAGAATCTGATGGACATCTGAACTTCTCATGTGGACTGAGTTGACTACCCCCACTGAATGAAATGCTGAATTCTCTTGTGCTGAGAGTCAGACTCTCTTTATGGTGTTTGTGGTGTTTCCCCTGCTCAGCAGGCTGCCTTCTGAGGAGTAAATATACACTGTACCTCAAGGGTCCCCTGGGTGCCCAGATTCACTTCACTTCAAGCTGCTTGAAGGCACAGGTCTAAGACAAGACCCAGATACCAAAAGGGCAAAAACTTTACACTGGAACCAAACCTGCCCCACAACCAAAAGCGGAAAAAGAAAAAAAAGAGCCACACAAAAGGAAGAAAAATTCTTTTAACACAGGAATGTCCCAGCACATACACCACACAGACTTACTTACCAGGCTCCATCACAGGTGTCCCAGTTTCATATATAGCAAGACATTACATAGACAGATGAGTCAAAGGCATATTGGAAGAGTGGAACAGTTGCTTTAATGCAGTCTTTGACCTTCTGTCCTCTGAAGTGCAGAGCCTATGGGCTCCTTCCTTCACACCTCTGTATTACCTCACCAGCAGGTTAGGTAGCCCCACTAATTCAGAGGTATAAATTCCAGCAGAGAGCAGGCATTGCAAACTGGAACCCTGCAGGTCTGAGGTCTATTCATGGATCCAACCATAAAATACGGTTGCCAGTGCCCAGCCACCCTAAATAGTGCTTTTGAGGAACACCATCTAACAACACCTGGCAGAGTGCAGTGAAGGCAAGAATGCAGTTGTGGCTTGCAGACTCTCTTGACCCAGTTGTAAATTATATGTGGGTAATAAGAACAACAGCTTACATGAAAGTGACTTCCTCTGTCTGACTTTAATTGTTTTATGGAGACAGATTGCCTAGGAACCTTGCTGCTTCTTCAGTAAGAACCATTGGATTTATGATAGATCCTGAGATTTCCTACTTTAAAGAAAGTTCACGAGTGTCTGAGCATATCTTGGGTCCTCTGCCAGAATAGTCATGCAGACGTGTTAGCATGTTTAAAGCCACGTAGCTCATCATTGCTGAGCAGCTACAGAAGCTCAGAATATTGTCTGGGTGCATGGCACTAACATTATGCAGTTACTTTTGCAGCCCCTCTAAACGCTAAGCTACTGCAGGTGCCCTGCCTGCTGCACCCACAGCAGCTACACTGATGCAGTTCAGGTATTACTCTCTGTGCCACAAGGAGTAAAGACATCCTCTTTGCTATCATCCATCCTCTTTACTATCCATCAGTATAGACATCCTCTCAGGGTTGAGGGTTTTTTTGTAAAACACAAGAAAAGACTGATGACCTGATTGGTTTGTTATCATTTGCAACAAATCATCAACTGGGGTAAATAGATTTTGCTCTATTTAATTCAAGGGAACAAATCTTCAGCAGGAGGTTTGAAAGGTAGGGGGGTAATTTCTTTTGAAGATGGCGATATGAGCCAACGATGAAGCCCATGAAAGATCCTTCAGTAATACTGCTAACTTCTCCTCCACCACTGAAGCATTGCTCTATTGTGCCCACCTCTCTTTAGTTAAAAAAAATCAACAGATTTAATTGAATAAAAAAATAAAGACACCTCACATCCCTTAAATGTAGCATTTATGAACCTCTTTTAATTTATTTAGATTTTGTTCAAAGTATGAGTCTTTAAAGGCTCAGTTTTAATTCATTTGCTATCGCTGAGAAGCAGTAGAAAGGGAGACCTCTCATCTTTGCTGGTAGGAGAGAAAAATCTGTAAAATCATGGAAGTGTTAACATTGGAAGGATGGTCAGGAGCAGGACAAGAGGTTTGAAATTCCTTTACAAATAACATGAGTCACTTACTTTAAGTGCAATGCTCATGATGGCTGTGCTACATCCAGTAAGTGTCACTGTAGGTTGTTTTAGCTGTGAAATGAATCAGAGGTGTTTCATAACCGCACAATTCTCCACTGGTGAATATGACCTCTCCTCCATGGCAGAAGCAATCCACTGCAAAACACAAGGTGAAAACTCCTACTTCAAATCAATAAAAAAAGTTTAGTCTGTCTTCCTGGGAGGTGACAAAGTAGTCTTGTATCATATTTTTTAAAAATTAGTCTTTCAGTTGTGGAATGGGACTGATGCATGTTTTCTGCTCTGGCACCAGCTTCTTTTCTGGCTTTGGGTGAGTAGTTTAAGATGCATTTATACCAGATGTCAAATCAAAATTGGAGCTATGGACTTTATCCTGTTTCCCATGAAAATTATAAAAACCCTTACACTCTAATTTGAGCAACTGTGTAATCTGAGATGTGAAAACTTCTAATATGACTTGGAACAGCCCAATTAGGAGTCGTACCTGAAGTCTACAGGCATTCTCAATCTGTCATAGGTTATAATACTGCTCCACAAATGTGTATGCCTAGTCTGTACATTGTTGCATATTGCAACACGAGTTAGCACAATTAACTGAAAATCCAGCTTGAAGTCTTTGGAATACTTTGGCACTAACATTGAGAGTAGTCATAGTTCTAATTTTCATTAGCAAAATGAGTTACCAATTGCCAACAGAAGAGGTAAAGTGCATATTTTATAGCAAGGGGAGAACTACTTTCTTTTTCCGCTTTTGGTTGTGATTGCCTGTGTTTAATTTCTAATGTAATTGAATATTGTATTGCAGAAGGATCAATGGTGTCTATATTAGATAATAATATGTAGCTATAGAAAAACTGAAGATACTGTCTAGAAAAACCACTTACATACATTTGCCTAAAAAGCTGAACTCAGTGTTCTAACAGCAAAATCTAAAAAAGAAGAAAGATAATAAAGTTCTTTAAGTTTTCCTGCTCTTGCCAAGCAATTAACTTGTCTCCACATTCAAGGAGATGCACTGCTCACTTCCTCTCCATAGGAAGGGAATGGTCATGTTGGAACATGGAAGTCTAAGAGAGATTTCAGTACATGAGAATGAGCTATGAAATTGTCTGGGTTAACTTGATTACTCACATTTAACTTAATATGTTTTCATCTTTCCATAATATAGACTTCAATAAGATCCCTCCCTAGACATTATTTTTATTTCTGTGAAGTAAATAAGAGTTACAGAGAAAGATACTGGCTGGGTCAGGACAGTAATCCAAAAGAAAAAAAGAAAGAAAAGAAATTAAGGAAACAACAGATGAAATTAAGAGCTTTACAGATAACCTTGCTCCATTTTAGTGGGGTTAGGGTTTCACTCTGTCAGTACTAAGCTTTTTATTGCCTTCACTCCAACCGAAAAGGTCTGAATCAGACAGCAGAATGAGGACACTTGTGGAATCTGGAGATATTAAAGTATGTTCTTAAGCATGCATGGTGGAATACAGAAAGCTGTGAGCTGTAAAGAACGCTAAAATCATAATGAAATTCTCTGAAAGAGATAAAAGATCAGCAAATCTCAAAGGCCCAATTTATGTAAGGCTGAATGCACTCAATACTCCTACTGAATTAAAAAGAAGTTCAAATTAGAGAGAGTTTGGGGTTTACTTGGAGAGGGGGTGGGGGGCAGCACAGAATAATTGAATCATTGGAGGCCTAAAATCGTGGTAAATTCTTAGTCTTGCAGTACTTCAGGTAATCCAAAAAGATAGTGTGTATTCAGCTGAATCTGTGGCGGTAACAGAGATGACATTGGTTGAAGATGGTGCAACGAGTCATGCAAAGAGGCCAGAGCAGGTCATTTAAATCATCCTTTGAAATCATGTGCTCAGCATCTTACAGGGAAGGAACAAAATGTGCAACTGATTTCATCTCAATTTAGCTGCATGCAATTTGGTTATCTAGATTCAATTAGTCATCCTCATCGCTAAAGGCCTGTCGCGGTTGGGGTGGACTGACGACAAATTTCTTCTTAAGAAGGGACCTTTTATTGAACACCTGCTGTGACTTTTATACAGTTTCCTGACCATACATGTCAGGCCACGATTGGGTTCTTGTTAACATAAATAATTTACAATTGGACATACAAACCACGCATGTCTGTCAACAGTGACTCAGCACTCTAGGCAGGAAACCCATTCTGTGTTACATCCTTTCTGNAGCTTGCAGCTTCTCATCTTCCTCTTCTTCGCCTCGTCGATATCCTTGCAAATCACGTCGGGGTCACCATTTGTCGCGGTTGGGGTGGACTGACGACAAATTTCTTCTTAAGAAGGGACCTTTTATTGAACACCTGCTGTGACTTTTATACAGTTTCCTGACCATACATGTCAGGCCACGATTGGGTTCTTGTTAACATAAATAATTTACAATTGGACATACAAACCACGCATGTCTGTCAACAGTGACTCAGCACTCTAGGCAGGAAACCCATTCTGTGTTACATCCTTTCTGTCCGTGCTTGCCACCTTGCTATGTGCTATGGTTCCACCTTCAGCATTCCCAGTTCTCGTAGAGACCCCAGACCAGCTGGGGCCCCCCACAAAGGCCGTCAAGGGAGGGAGGTAGTACAATGAGGTGCCTTCAGGAGGTGTCTGTTGCTCTCCACTCTACAGAAAGATCAGGATGGTTGAATTACATTAATTAACTTGTAACTGGTAAAATGAATTCAATCATCTCTGCTTATATCAAAGTAATCCTTTGGTCCTTTTCAGTTACTGAATGATGATTTATCTTCTCAGTTCCTATTGCCTGTTGGGATTCTCTGGGCTTACTCCTTATTTATACTGCATTAGGAAAAACAGAACTTCTCCTGCATTTACTGAAAGGGCTCATGGTTTTAGTCCATGCATACAACACGCAGTGAATTTGTACAACCCAGAGAAGTGAAAAACTACTATTTGGTTTATTTGCATAGAATTCGACACCTACTTTTTATTGTTTACAAAGTTATATTATTTATAACATAAAAGAGGGAGGTTGGACATCAGCAATATACACTGACTTCAATGGAGGATCTGGCTTGTGTTAATTGGTACTTGCCGGAAAGAAGAAAATAGCTATTTTTGCTAGGATGGACACATCCTTAAAGAAAGGCCTATTTTTTTCCTTGTACAAACATATAACATGTAAACAATCTCCATCATTTTCATGGAAGGATTATTCATTTTGCAACACCTGTCCTACATCAGCAAATAGCCATCTTTTGCATATAATTTTAGCAAATTCAGAAATATGTGAGGAAGTGTAAAATACATATTATGGGATCTGTTACAGGTCACAGATGAACTGTTGGTTTTTGCCCTTAGATGTTTTGTTCGTAAAAGAATATACAGTGCTGTTAAGCAGCTCCAGATCTTAAAATTCCTATATTTTAGCGATCTTATTTTGAACTTGATGGGTGTAGTCTGGTACACAAAGTTACTCACATGAGCAACTTTCCAACCAGCATTTCTCTTTCAACACTAGAGGACTCAATCCCATGGGTAGCCAGTGTCAGCTGTCCATAGATGACTCTCCAGAACAAGTAATATCTGGTCCTGCTATTGTGCATGTAGAGTGTCTGAAAAAAATAAAGCCAAATCTTGAAACAAAGGAAAGAAAATTTTACTCTGGTAGCTTTGAACCTACAGGACAAATTAACCTCTTAAAAAACTCTCCCCACAATGTCAGTGGTGCATTTCTGCTCTTCACAAGTGTTTTTTCAAGGGAAGCAAGATGCCTCTGCAGGGGATTCAGCTTCACATGCATCATTTCTCCAAGGGGAATAGTCAGTAAGCATTGAAATCAGTCATGCAGTTAGAAAACCACCCAAGGTGCTGATCTAATTTAGCTGGGGTTTGTTTCCAATTAAGAACAGGCAGTGTTTTTTTGCTTTCTTTAGCCCGTCATCTAGACACCTTCCTCTTCTCTCCTAAGGATACTTTTATTTGTTTTAGACAATTTAAATGAAATACAAGAGAATTGCTCCCTCAGTTGCAATAATTTTGCACCGGAGATATAGCTGATTGTAAGTATACAGAGAAAATCAAGTTCAGATACTGCTTTTTATTAATTGTGCAAAATAAATGAAGAAAGTGCTACAAAAAGGATAGATGAGGTGAATCTTCTCTACATAGCTTCTCTAATTCTGTGCCCATGTCTGGAATAAAAAATGCCCAATTGCCAATGACCCAATTGCCACTGACCTCAACATGAGGTCAGTGCAAAATTCAGTGTTAATGCTTCCTGTCTTCACAGAATTATTTTATTTTTTGGTTTTGCAAAGCTTTGTCTAGAAAAAGAATATAGTCATAGAATTGCAGAATCATAGAATCAACCAGGTTTGAAAAGACCTCTGAGATCATCAAGTCCAACCCTTGATCCAACACTGCTGTGATTATTAGACTGTGGCACTAAGTGCCACATCCAATCTCACCTTAAAAAACTCCAGAGACAGTGAACCCACTACCTCCCTGGGCAGCCCATTCCAATGCCTGATTATTCTCTCTGTAAAAAAGTTTTTCCTAATATTCAACCTAAACCTCCCCGGCACAGCTTAAGACCATGTACTCTTGGCCCACTGCTGATTGTCTGGAAGAAGAGACCAACCCCCACCTACCTACAACCTCCTTTCAGGTAACTGTAGAGAGTGATGATGTCTACCCTGAGCCTTCTCTTCTCCTGACTAAACAACCCCAACTCCCTCAGCCTCTCCTCACAGGATTTGTGCTCAAGTCCCTTCACCAGCCTGGTTACCTGCTCTTCTCTGGACCTGCTCCAGCACCTCAATGTCCTTCCTGAACTGAGGGGTCCAGAACTGGACACAGTACTCCAGGTGTGGCCTCACCAGCCCTGAGTACAGGGGTAGAATCACTTCCCTGCTCCTGCTGGCCACACTGTTCTTGATGCAGGCCAGGATGCCATTGGCCTTCTTGGCCACCTGGGCACACTGCTGGCTCATGTTCAGCCTCCTGTCAATCAGCACTCCCAGATCCCTTTCCAGATGGCTGCTCTCCAGCCACTCTGTGCCCAGCCTGTAGCACTGCATGGGGGTTGTTGTGGCCAAAGTGCAGGACCCAGCACTTGGCCTTGTTGAACCTCATCCTGTTGGGATCAGCCCAACTCTCCAGTCTGTCCAGGTCCCTTTGAAGAGTCCTCCTGACTTCCAGCAGATCAACACTCCCTCCAACTTGGTGTCATCTGCAAAGTTGCTAATTATACACTCAATCCCCTCATCCAGATCATCAATAAAGATATTAAACAGAACTGAAACAGCCTGGCTGACCAAGAAGATTTTGAAGGAAATTAAGGGAAAAAAGAGAGGTTACTGACTATTGAAAAAAGGGCTGACTATTCACGAAGAGTTTAGGAATATAGTTAGATCTTGTAGAAAGAAAGATGAAGAGATGAAGACAAAATTTGAACTCAATCTAGCCCCTTCTGTTAAGGATAACAAGAAGTGCTTCTACAAATACATCAGTAGCAAAAGGAGGGGCAAGGAAAACCTCCATTCTTTGTTGGACATGGGGGGGCAACATGTTCACCAGAGATGAGGAAAACGCTGTGGTACTTGATACCTTCTTTGCCTCAGTTTTCCACAGTATGACAGGTTGTCCTAAGGACAAGTGGCCTCCAGAGCTGGTAGACAGTAACATTTCTTTCATTTTGCCACAGAGGAAAAAAAGTGTCCTCTTTCAAGACTATATCTATTTCAACTATCTCTTCCTCTTCATTCCTTCTATTTTTTATTTCAGAAAATGAACCAAACCAAACCTTAATTTGCACAACTTCACCTTTATGTCAGAATTTTTTTGTGACCACCATGAACCAAGACCAATTTACACTGGCACCAAAGCCATTAGAAGGGTAAGCAGGAGGTGAGTGTTGATTCTGCAGGGGTAGAAACATATATATATTCCCAAAGACCTTTGAAAGCAGTAATGGCATAGATTTACATCTCCTTTCTTTATTTGCTCATGTACATTTTCCAAGTACCCTTTTAGGTGGGAAGAATTTACTCATATGGTGCATGAACCAGCTGCCTGGAACCAATGCCAGTTGCTTTCCATAAGAGCAACACTAGAAAAATTCTGATGCCTATGAAGGTCCATTTTCCAGCCTAAGGAAGAGAAGTGTGAGCTCATTCTCACTTGGAAGCCCATCTGCAGTCTATCAGGGACTTTCCTTTTCCCTACTCCCCCCGCTATAAAATGAACAGTGCCATGGACCAGTTGCGCACTTTTCTAGAGAGTGGAGAATGTCTTCCCATTCACCATTTGTGTGACAGAGAAAAGCACGAGACAAAGCTGTTAAAGAAGTCTGCAGCAGACTGAGCTTGACAANGGTCCATTTTCCAGCCTAAGGAAGAGAAGTGTGAGCTCATTCTCACTTGGAAGCCCATCTGCAGTCTATCAGGGACTTTCCTTTTCCCTACTCCCCCCGCTATAAAATGAACAGTGCCATGGACCAGTTGCGCACTTTTCTAGAGAGTGGAGAATGTCTTCCCATTCACCATTTGTGTGACAGAGAAAAGCACGAGACAAAGCTGTTAAAGAAGTCTGCAGCAGACTGAGCTTGACAAACTCATTCCACTGATGAATTACATTTGGCTGAACAACGTGGGGGCATGGTTTAAGAGAGAAGGAGAGGCGGGAAAGTGAGTAACTGCACAAATAGATGTTGAAATAGGAGTTATTACTTAATATCACTGGGTCCATTGCCGGGGCTGTGCTGCTGTAGTGCCCTGTGAACCTACACTAGGTGAAGATATGACTATACTGGGATAAGATATGACCTTTCAGGCAAAAAAACCCATGAAAGTGGGGCAGGGCAAGAAACTGCCAGTGATCACCAGGCAGTGGGCAGGTTCTGTAAAGGCAACAGGGTAAACAACAGAAACAGATTCCAAAACCATGTCAAACCAAGCCTGATGTCAGGTGCCTTGGTTCTGCCTGGTGCTGCTGCAAGCTCGACCCATGTCCGGTGGCAGCAGCAGCTCAGCTGTGCAGCCCTACAGCTCCTCACCTTGGGCAGGCTGCAGCTGCTCTGGTCCTCAGCAAAACTCTTCCAAAGGAAGGAGGGAGACAAGCAGTGATTTAAGGAAAAATGTAAGAGGAGCAGGTGTAAGTTGTTTGTTGGTTTTTGGTTTGGGTTGTTGGTGATTTTTTTTTATGCTATGCTTTGGTTAAACCTGTATAAGAGACTGATATTAAACAAGAACAGAAGCTCTTACAAGTAGAAACAAGACTTTCAGACTGTAGGTCTACCAGTAAAAGTAGTCAGTGCCAGGACTTCATCCTCTACTTTTGAGGCGGGTTGGCATGTTCATCCTGTTAAACTATCGTAGTCTGCAAAGTAGCCTGGTTTCACCCAGACTGGCTATTGGGCAGGTTCCCAGCCTCAGCTTTTTCTTAAAGTGCTTGGAGAGAGCACTGGAAATACTGAACCAGGACCCATGTCTGGTCCTATTTAGTTCAGTAGACTAGATGCAGCTTTAAAGTATACATCAAGTCATCTGTTGCCTTAATTCCAGAGATTTCAAAGGATTTAGACCAGAAGGAAACTTGCCCTAAGTTGTGCATTCTTGCAGCATGCTGATTATCACATTTGCCTTTGACTTGCACAGCTGTAAATCCATGGAAACCAGAGTAATTCAGGGATGAATCAGGTCCATTATCTCCTTGTGTTTGTACAGCACTTAGCACAATGGTGCCCTGATCCTGATGGGAATTTGTGTTATTTTAGGACAATCAGAGCTTTCATTCGTTAAAATAAAGTATATTTTTAGCCAGAGCCAGTTTCAACGAAAATGTATGGGGGATGGTGGTGGGGTGTGTGAATGAAGGGGAAGGCACAACTGATGGCCCAACACATGACTCTGAGCACACCTATCATATGCCTAAGCAATTATCTACCCCCTTAATCAGGATGGTTGTGAAAATATGACCAATGGGAACCTCAGAAGCTCAGACAGGGGACAAAGAACACAAACTCTGAATATTATTGATTCTTTTCTAAACATGTTTCATATTTTTTACGTTGCTCAGGATGTGAGGCCCAGTGTCTGGTTTTGGAATATTTGGGGTCAATACTGGTGTGTTTAGTGCCTTTTCTGAAAAGTAAAAGCCATGCCATTGCTTTCCACGGGAAGGTAGATCTCAAAGATGTGATTTGCTAGACACTATTTTTTTCCCCCCATGCAAATAAAAGGAACCAGGAACACTTGAAAAAGCAAGAACTGTGCTGTGCTCCATGTTCAGAGGTGCTTGTTTCAGCTCTTTTATGAAATCTTGTTAAGACCAGTAGGCCTTATAAATTCTAACGAGATACATATGTGGAACATATAGAAAGACATTACACATATATTTGCTATATAAAGAACCCAATCATGTGAAGTAATTTTTCAAAGCAGGGCTAAGTCCTAGGAGAAGACTGAAAAAACCACCAGTTGCAGATCATAATCCTAGCAGGGCTTGTTGCTAGTTCCTGTGAGTAAAAAGCACAAATCTGTGTTCCACCTTCAAGTTATTTTCAGACATGAATGGGGAGGATTGAATATCAGCTGTCATTAATCTAGTGTTCTGACATGACAGAATCACCATTACTCCCAGTAAATGTGAGCTGATGCTTACAGCTTAGAAACATTAGAAGCACATATTTTTACAACCAAAAATTACGAGCAATTATTGCTAGAGTTGTAACAACAAGTTCTAAAAACTGACATGTGAAACTAGGGAGCTGTCTTTCCAGTCCTAACTTACCCGCTAGGAAAACAGAAATGCAAAGATTAAGCTTGTTCAAAGCCACTAGCTTGTTTTTCTTCAAGCCACTTTATTATCTCATTGAAACATAATCTTAAAAATCCTTGCAGTGAAAAGCCATGTCCTGAAAAGACTATTAATTGTATTTAAAACTTGAAAGTCCTAGTCTGATACTGCTGTTCTTAATTTTGCAGGTAGGCCCACTAATACTGCTTTACTTACTAATTAACAGACAGCATTTTATTTGATGTGGGGGATAAATTATTTTGGGTGTGACTATTAAGGAGAGGTCTGACACTTCCATAGCTCTAAAAAACATTAACTTCCTTCCAGGTCTGAGTTGCCTGTGCATGTCCCTTCAGTGTGAATGCAAACCAACAAAGGAGCACGGTGACACAGAGCTACCTGATGTGTGTGTGCCCTTGCCCTTCTGTCATGTATTTGTTCAAGCACATCTGGAGTGCTGAAGGCTGGCAGCCTGGCTTTAATGTTCCCATGGTTGTGTCAGAATCCACAAGCTGTTGAAGGCCTTTGCAATTTAAGAATGATTATGTTTGAAGTTTAGCACATATACAAAAATGGTGATAGCACTGCCTTTTCCCAAGAGTGAGAGCAGGCAGCTGTTCTACTAACATCCCCAAGAGTAAGTCTCTGTTTTAGCCTTATGAAACCCTGTTAGTTCAGAACTTTTGACAGCCAAGGGGAGCAGATATTAGTTGTATCAAAGTAATAGTCATGGTAGCATCTTGCTAATTCCATCTGAAAACTGGTCCTTTAAATCACAATAGGTAGGAAGTTCACAGTTAAAAAATAACCTTTTTTTTAACTTGCAATGTAAGTTGCTGCAAGGCTCCTTCTCAGCCCAGTGAACTAGTTAATCATCTGTGTTCTATTTGCTTTATAAAATTATGAGATTCATCTGTCCTACTGAAGTAATTCAGAATAACGTTTCTAGGTTAGGACTGATCACTCTAGGTGTCTTTTATGATCAGTAGAAGGGAGGGAGGTTCATCCGATGTCTTGAAACCTTTTCCTGTGCAATGAGTTAGTCTGTGGAGATGCCACCCTTCAGCCCTTCTATTGACATGTTTTCAGTGATCAGGGAAAATCACTATTTCTCAAAAAGTGTTTTAATTTCCATTACTTACTATTGATGCCTCAAAAAGTATAGTGCATTTGTATAAGCCATCTAACAGAAAACACAGAGATCTCACTCAGAAACCTCATATTTACAGAGATGGAAGATATAATTCCTTCCTTCTGTCCCAGTGACCATCAAACACATATAATCACAGAATGGCTTGGGTTGGAAAGGACCTTAAAGATCATTTAGTTCCAACCCCACTGCCATGGGCCCAATCACCTTTCACTAGACCAGGTTGCTCAAAACCCCATCTAACCTGGCCTTCAGCTCTTCCAGGGATGGGGCATCAACAATTTCTCTGGCAACCTCTTTCAGTGTCTCATCATCATCATGGTGAAGAATTTCTTCCTAATATCTAATCTACTTTATCCTCCTTAAGTCTGAAGCCATTTCCCTCTTGTCCTATCACTGCATGCCCTCTCCAGCTTTCTTGTAGTGACTTTCAGATACTGGAAGGGTCTTCAGGGTTTTCTGGGAACCTTTTCTTCTCCAGGCTGACCTCTCAGCCTGTCATAGACTGGGAGATGGATGACAGGATGATACCCACCAGCACCAGCAAGCTGTTTCCTGAGGTTCACCCAAGTAGAACTGCTGGAGACCAGAGAACAGCTTCGCCAGGTGGCACAGCAAGGAGAGCATGCTGGGAGAGACATGCTGTCTCTGGAAATGTAAAGGATATCAAACCAAGACACATAACACTATGCTCAGAAGCTGAGCATAGGTTTTATACTCTCCAGGTAGAGGAGCATCACACCAGGGCAGAATCCTCAAAGGATTAAAGAGCAGTCAGTGAACAGACCTTTTATATGGTCTAGGGTACACAAAGGAAATAATAGGCTAAAGAATCAGAATTTCTCCAAAATGTTCTCAATCAGTAAAAAGCTTTGTAAAGCTGAAAATGAAGCTAATCAACATCAAACAAACCTCACCAACAACTTTCTTATATTAACAAAGCCCATCACAAAAAGGCTACTAAGAATTAAAAAATAAACAATTAAATCTAAAGAATACTAAATAGATTTGAACTGTTTAGAATACTAAATGTAAATAATTTAATCTAATAAATTCTAAAGAGAAAATGTTAAAGAATACTGAGAAATAATATCTTAGTCTATTTACAACCCCAGTAGTGATGTTCATAAATGTGTGCTATTTTATAGGAGCAAATGTACAAGCAGATAGACAGAGGTCTAGATTTTTTTTTGGTCCAAGTAAACCTACTTGCTGTTAAAGCAGCATTCAGCCCCGCCTATTGGGCTATGGGTCCAGGTGCCTCCGTTACCACAGAGAGTCCAGTAACAGCACTGCTCTTAATAACACATCAAATTATTTCAGTTTGCATCATCACCGAGAGTGACAGAGTAAGACACAATATATTATGGTACAAGGAGGACTAGAAGTATTTGGAATAGCATGATGCCTTTCTGTCATAGGCACATCTGTGTTCCCCACCTGTATCTCAGCAGTGCTGTGCTTTAAATTGTGCCACCAATTATTTTTCAGTTTCTTGACTTAGTTGAGGACTAAATAGGTCTGAGAGAAGCAAGTTAAAAGCCTGAAAAAGGGGATATATAATAGTCATCCAGAAATACCACCAAATTGACATTATCTAAAATTTTGCCTCAGTCATTAGTCTGGGTTTGTAAATGCACCCCCAAGCTGAGCGTCCTATCAAGTTGAGATTTGGAAAGTGAAACAACTGGTCACTGTGCACCTCATCTGGGGATTTATATAATCAGACTCTGACTTTGTTCCTCACAGAGTGGCTGATAGTTACAACAGACTGAAAGTTAGCACACTGACCTCACAGTAGAAGACCCTGATTCTGCTTCTTCTTCAGTCTGAATGGATTGAAAGTCAGCTTCTTCACTTTATAGAAAGATTCTCCGGTTATGAAAGTTACAACTCAGTCCTGTTGGAACATGATGCTCCCTATTTTTTACATTGGGCATCTTTTCTGCAAAAATGAAAGTGGTATAGACAAGAGAATAGGCTCAGTCTTTGTGATAGTCTTACTGTCATCCAAGAAGCAAAGTCTAACACTGGGTACTGCACTGTGTACTGCTTATGCTTTTTATGTTGCATAAAAATAAAAAATAATCTTGAAAGTAAAACCAGGCTAGGGAGCTGAGCCCAATTGTTCTAGCTTTTAGGTTAAAATTCAGTTTTCAAGGCCGTAGGATGACAGTTCAGTTGTGGTGAGAGGGTCTTCTCTTTCTTTTCAGTCAAGAACAAAGGTTATTTCTTGAGTCTGGACTTGACTTTCCTAAATCATTCCAGACTTTTTTTACCACTTTTTAGTGTTAGCTGTAGCTTTATATGTGAAAGCAGAACATTTCTGTGTTGGAACATATCCCTGTATTGGGCAAATATTGTACAAGTTTTCATTTGCTTTATCTGTTAATGTCTTCAACACGCTACATTTCTTTTCTTTTTCTCTCTCTGTGTAAGAACTGTGCAAGGAATATGTCTACCGAATTAAACTGAGAGCTTTGGTCTACTTTGAAGAAATTTCCTTTGAATTACCTGCATGCAGAGTTAATTTTACCAGCTGGTTTCCTCTATGCTCCACCTCTCTTGTTTCTTCATTGAAAAAATGGACTTCTGTTACTGTACAAACAATTGAATGTGTTCTGGGTATGTCTACACAAACATACATCTGAAGTGAACGGTAGAAGGGAAATGTAACCACTGGCTCATGTGAAAACATATGAAGGTAGGTCGCTTAATTGAAAATTTCTTTCTAAATGATTATTCCATGCAATGGTGTTATGCCAATAAAGCTAAGACCTCATTAAGGAAATGTGAGATGTTTGTTCTGAGAACTTAAAAGGTAAAGGAAATCCTTTTTTTTTTAACCTGCTAGTGTTCAAAGTCAAATGAAGAAAAATAAAATGACCCATTATCATTTTGCATTAGGAAACTAATTCTATCCTTGGTTGCACATAGCTTCCATTGACCTCTGAGTCATTTCCATAGATCTGCTAAGAAAATGTTGCCCTAAATATATAACGGGTAGTAAAAGAATTCTTAATTTTCCCACATGAAGAAACAATGTAATTTTACCCTAAAGTTGAATCCAAGAGGTTGATGCCCTTTGTAAAGATTGCTTTTCAAGATAAAAATAAAATTCTACGCAATATTTCTAGAAATAAGCACTAGTTTAAAACCCCTGCTGAATACAGCAGTGGAGGCATGTGCAGAGGCACATGGTTTGTAAGTGAGATGCTGTCACTGGGTGCCATGGCCTCATCTTGGGAACCTGACACTTTTGGGGAACAGGCAGCCTGAAAAAAAAAAAAGAAACTGCAGTGTCACGTAAGATGAGGACTGAGCAGGAAATCTGAACTTCTGTTATTTACAGTGTGATTACAATGGTAACTTTTCATTCTGACAGGCCAAAAGTCACTATTATTGAAGCCAGAGAGAATGTTTATGGTCATGCTGGCAAGAATCACAACCTGTTTCCTCATCCTTAGGCACAGAAGATAAAAACTCTGTTGTTTTTCTCCCTCAAATGAGTCCTCTTCACTGAAGATTCCACTGAAATTGCAGAAACAATAACACTGTAGTTCAAGCTCACTCAAAGCTGGCAAAATGGCTTTGACATTCACAGAGACTCAGAATTACGTTTATGCATTGGAAGTCCTTTGAGTGGGTTTTCCTATGTATGTGGCACTGCGAAGGCAGAGGGGTCACGAGCCTTCCTCTTGCCCAGAACAATTATGTTCTTGCATCCGTTCAATGACTCTATTGCTCCCACACTACTGGCAATAGCAATATTTGAATAACTTTATTTACTTGTGTCTTTAATTATTAACAGTCTTTAGTCATTCTGAGAAGACCATAGCATTAACACAGTAATTACCCCATGAAATTACCTAATTTAATCTCTAAATCTGGCTTGGGTATGATGATTACTTGACATCCCAAATGGAGGCAGAATAGTCATGATGTCACAGGATGGGCTTCAGCACAACCCATACCTGACGTAGATATAGTAGATCAGACACATTTTGGAGGGAGGACATGGTCTCACACACACATATTTATGCACATCACTACCAGAGCATCAGAGTTAAACAGGAATGCTTCCTTTAGAAAGTGTTCCCATCTACAGTGGTGACCTTGACCAAAGCCATGGAACAAGATGGCATAAGGTTGTTGCTGCCTACTTATCTCATGAATATGTTTTTTCCTCAGTCTGACAAAAATGCTTTCCTTGACTTCAATTTCACAGTTGTGACCCCTAGGTTTTCTCTCTATTTGTTTTAAGCTATAATTGACTGACTTAAAATTTAGAATTTAGTATTAGAGTAGAAGCTTTCTGTAAATATATTAAATTGATTCTGTGATGATTGCTGCCAAAACCAATTGTAAACCAACATTGTTATCACAGTTTTAGGAACTTCAGTAGCCACTGAGTTTTCGGCAGACATTACGTTTTAGAGAAAGATTTGAGGAGATTTTTTTTTTTAATAGCAAATTTGATAATTTAGGAATTTGTTTTCACAGACTTAAAATAAAATCCAAGCTTTTACACAAAGAAAAACGTTAAAATATTTTGATTTCAGTATTCAGTTTTGATATTCAGTAGTCAGTTGAGTGCGGTTCTATGTACAATATTTCTGTATCTTCTGTAAAGTCTAATAAATCTCTCAACAAATCATTTTTCCACATGAAAAGTCAAAATATTAATTTTA
The DNA here is from genome assembly GCA_013397135.1 of Pachyramphus minor. NCBI lineage: Eukaryota > Metazoa > Chordata > Aves > Passeriformes > Tyrannidae > Pachyramphus > Pachyramphus minor. Next base: position 241,299 of record VYXB01000621.1, read on the forward strand.
GAAATTGAGAAAAAAGGGCAAAATCACCACCTTCTTTTCCTAAGTGGTTTTGTTGGATTTTTTTTAATTTTCTATGAAAAGTCAATTTTTGGTGGAATTTCAATTGCCTGTCTAATTCTTGGTTCATTTTTCATTAGAATTAAGAGACATAATTATGTTGAATATTCTGTTCCTTACAGGTACTTGAATTCACATGTCTAAACAAAACATACGACCACAGACAAGGTGTTTCTCTTAATTGAATTTGCCTCTAGCTCTTCCCCCAAACCTTGCTGGGACACTTCTATGCTCTTGACTTTTCTCTTCTTTTCTCAAACCGAGAAGAAAAAACAAACAAATAGACAAATTTACCTAGAGACCAATAGGTTCACCAAGGCGCCTTTAAAAACCACAATAAATTATAGTTTATGTTTCAGTGTCTTCGGTAAACAAAATTATTTAAATTTTATCTTAATTCTCACTAATTCTATTAAACCAGCTGCATAGCTAAGTTAAAATTACACACTACAATTTGTAAACAAAACTGAGCTAGATTTGTATTTAATTCACACAGTTTTAAGGGTAATTTTTATGTATAAACGGACAGTTCTTTATAATTCTGTTTGACTTGGTTTTTTACCAGTTTCCAAGCAACACAATATGTGGGGTTTGCTTGCAGTATGTAAAAGCCACAGTTTAAAAAAAAAAAAAGTCAGTCTATATTAACACATATCAAACAGAATGGTATCTTGTTAAAATAACTGACAATTGTGTGGGTTTATCCTGATGAAAATATTCCTAAATACTCTTGTCTGGGCTCTGTTCTGTCCATATTATCATTATGTTAATAATTTGATATTTTTATGAACATGGGTGAGAAGCCATGATGTCACTTCAAATTAGAGAAAACAATGCTGGAATAAGTTGGCAGTACTGACCCTTTTCAAGGATTCTCAGCTATTTGTATAGTCTGACAGAATAGCTGGACAAAAGAAGGGTTTTTTTTCAAATCAATTTCTACCTGAATATTCCCCAATTTCCCTCATTATTATAAAATTTTCAGAGAACATATTGACTTTACTGTGCCATAAACGTTGTTTAGCTCCAAAATGTTTTAAAAGAATTATTGACAGAGCTCTGGTCATTCCTGTTTACTGAGCTGAGTTGTTCCTTCTACCTTCGAAAGTGACCTTACTGTATGCTGCTTTCCTGCTGAGGCTTTATTTTGCTCCTAAAGCTTTCTTTTTTATTTCCTTATCAACCTCCATCACTTCAATCATTCAGGTTTAATCTCTGCTTTGCTGATTCCACATTTTTCCCTTGACCAGTACACAGCAAGGCCTTGATATCTCTTGGTAAGTAATGTCATGTTCCAAAGACACCTCTAGACTTCCTTTGCCACCACTGTTCAGTTACAAGATGCTTCCATTTTAAACTCCCTCTTCTCTAACTGCAAGCTGCAAATGGAGCTGAAATAATCTGGATCACAGACAAACACCCTCTGACACATTCAAATCCATATGTATATGTTTAACGTGTCCTATAGGCAGAATAGTATGTTATCTCCTTTTCTTTAGTTACTTACAGCCACTGTGTCTGATATGAGCTTACAGTAAAAAACATCTGAGAAAATGTACCTTTAACTTATTATTTGAGAGGCATCACTTTGGTGATTACAGATCTATTACAGGTTTATCATTTATGCATAAGTAAAATTGGTGCAATGAATGACAGAAACAAGCACTTTATTGGGGAATTGTTGAGCCAAAATTAATGAGCCCAATGCACATTAATGGTGCACATAATTTTGAACCAGTCTGGTTCTTTGAACAATTTGTTCCAGCTAAGAACAGATTGAGCTGTTCTTTGAATCACTTTTCAGTGTGAGTTCATGATGGCTTTTCTTTGTGCTGTAACTCAGTTCATTTGAGGTAAATCTTGCTGAAGTGCAGAGGGTTTATAAAGGTGCTGAGTGTTTCCTGGAATCCAGTGGGCTTGACATGAAGACAGCTATATGGACTGTTTGTCTCATATTTAAGCATTGACATGTAGTTTTCTGGTAACTTTATAATAATTTGTTTGGAGGTGTGTATCCCAACATGTATGTTCAACATTTAAATGTTAATCTTGCTTTGTATATAAACTTATCTGGATGAGTATTACAGTAGAAAGTGTACAAGAAACTGCAGGTGAAGCCAGTATTAGGAGGGTTCCACTTTCTGAATGGATTCCTTTGCCAGCTTTGTTGGAGAGTAAGTGGATGTAGTTGTGAAACAGGACATAGCTGTTTTGGTTACTTTTGGTAAGCAGTGCAATCTGGAGATAGAAACTCTTATACCAAGGCATATGCTTCGGTCCAAGGTAGTACAGGAAAGGGATATGGATTACATATATGACTTAAAACAGTTTTGTACACAAAGACATGCTATGATTTTTCTGCAGATTCCTGCAGTCTGAGATTCTTGCTGTGGATTGATTTATAAGGAAAAATTAAAAATTACAAGACCTGATGCAAATTCAGGTCTGCATAACTGTAAGATTTCACCTTCTACAATTTAAAGTACTAGTCCATTTAATTTTATTTTTTTTTTTTTTGGTGGGGGGTGATGTGGGTGGTGAGTGTGGGCACTACAGAGGTCTCACTACAGAGGTCTTCCTGAAGTTACTGAGAACCGAAAGTAGAAGGTATAATTGCAGTTTAATGAAACCAATTTTAAATATTCCTTTCATCTCTGCTGGGATGTTTATTGTCACTGATCAAGTTTTTTCTTTTAGACAAATTCAAGCCATTTGCTAACCTGTTCATGTTAAATGTCACCCTGTAAAATAAGTAACTTTGACAAATCTGCCTCCAGTCTACTACCCCAGCATGTTAAAATTATCGCAGTCACATTCCTGCTTTTTGAAATGAAAAAGGTGACTGTCATTTGTCATTTCTGCCAAAAAAAATACCATTATGTTTCTTGTAAGAACTCTGGAGAAGATCTGGATTTTAGTTTATACCTTAAACAAAACAAAACCCCATTGTGGAGTAAATATTCAGAGAATTTTTGTGAACTGGGTTCACGTAGCAACCACAGCAGGGTTTCTAAATCGGTATGAAATGCTGGTGTGAAATCTCAATAGCAGTCCCTTGGCTACTGTGTAGCTTTTCCAGAAAAAGGTTGAACTTTCAAACAAACCCCACCTACCTGCTGACATACCAGGTGGTCCATAAACACTGAGATGTTTACTTAGAAACCTAATTAGATAGGTAAAAACTAATACTACCTTTTATTAAATGCAACATGGATGCCAATATGTGTTGAGTATTTAGGTACCTAATAATAACCTAAAGCTATTTGTGATACACAAATAAGGACACTCAAGACTTCCAGGGAATCCAGTCTGATACACATGCTCTTAGAGCAACTATTAAGTCCCAAAAAACACGGGACTCACCCATATCTAAAGAAAACAGCAATGGCCACTTCTGCCCAAAGCATTACCGGAAGGAACATACATATCCTGCTTTTTAGTCTGGTGTTGCATTACTCAAAAACAGGGATGGGAGCCTGCACCCAGGGAGGTTCAAGTCTATCTCCCAGTCTTCAAGAAGACATGTTAGGACAGAAGGCGCGGCATGCATAGTCTAGAAGAGTTTAGCCCCTCTAGACTGTTGAAGCATACCAAAAAGCCAGGCAGCTGGGGTTCAGTTTCAGAAAGAGGGAGCAATCATTTAAGTTTAGAGGGGTTGGAAGAGGCATTTTTTTTCTGGGCCCAGGTAATGGCCCTGTTTAGGTTGCTCTGGTTAATGTCCCTAGAACTGATTTTGTGACGTAGGTGATTAATACTAGCTAAAAATACTAAAAAAAAAAAAAAAACCAAACAGAAATAAAGCCAGAGTTGTCCAGAGTGTAACATGGGCTTATCAGCGAATAATACAGTGATTATTTCTGCACAATATGAAACTATAATGAGAAAATCATATGGCCTCCAGCATTACAGAATTTAAACATGTCATGATTTTTAATACGTTAGGTTCACAAAACTCCTAGAAAGTAGGAAAATGAAAATTTCTAATTCCCAGTTGTAAAATGTTTACCCAGTTATTATCCAGGCTTTCAAATACCTCACATATGCATTCACATAGATCATAAAAATATTAGTCACGTGTACAAAATTGCAATGAAGCTTCAATAAGCCCCTTTTTTACTTCCTTATTTTCAGCTTCTTGTTCTTCAGTTTTCAATTTATTTTACAGCTCAGGTCTCTGCCTTGAACATTGTATTAGCCATATAATGGTAGCCCAGCTTCATTTTCAGATTTACACTGAGCTAGCAGCCAGTCTGGGTGGGCCCCTGTGCCCTTGTTTGAAATGAGCTGCAGCCTATGGCTCCTCCAGGTAGATTCTGTCAATTTAAGTATGAAAAATTATAAGGGACAAGCTCTGTCTTTCAAAGTACTGATGCAAAAGGTAGCAATATTGCATTACCCTAGAGATGGTTGGATGGCTGCTTCGTACTGCAAAAGGGCTGAAAGAAATAACTTTGCTTTTGGGAGTTTTATATGTCTGAGGTAGAATACGAAGTACCTGATGAGGAAGTTATGGTTCAAAGGAAGGTTACAAAAACAACAGCAGCCATTCCAAACTCATCTGGAAGATTTAAAAAAAGTCTGCTACAATGTGTGGGTTTTGACCTCCAGGAACACTAAATTTTATTCATCTTGTGCTGGGGAACAAAAGACACTTGGTGTACTAAATCAGCTTCATTTTTGTGTTTATGCTTATAGGATTTGGAGAAGAGGTTTAGATTATATGACAGCAGCCGTCAAGTGTAAAGTATAATTAAGACAGTTTTGGTGCCACAAGCAACATTTTATTTTTCCTGTGGACCAGGGATTTTGGGTCTTTTTGGTTTTTGTTTGGTTCTTTTTTTTCAATTCTTAATATAGAGAGGGTGAGGAAGGGGATATTTTTTTCTCTTTTATCTGAACAGTCAAAAATGCGCCAATATGACATTTGTGTTGCACAAGCAGATAGTTTTACAATGTTCACAGTGTGCCATAGATTTACTTCCTGTAGAGGACTTAACCTAATACTTTAAAAATCTTTGATAGATTTGAAAGTATCCCTTGAAAACTGCCAGTTCAACTGGCCTCCCCATGTTACCCTTCAGGTGTTGCACGTAGAGCAAAGTCCTCTAAGTGTTTAGGTTCCCTTGCAAAATTTCTAATCACTGCAGTTTTAGAAGGAGTTTTATAATAGTTCTTATCTCCTTCCGTCTTGTAGTCTCTATATAAAACCAGTGACAAGTAGATAAAAGTGTAGGATGGCAGAGACAATGATGATTAACCTGTGAACAAGGAGACATGGAATACTCTTTTGCAGTTCAGTGACCTATACAGACATGCAGTCAAGTAGAAGACCTTGAATTTAAGAGTCTGTGGCATAAACAATAGGCAACAGTAGTTACATTACATGATTGGGCTCAAAAAAAACCCCAAACTTTTTCATCAGCAACTTAAGATCTCATATGTCCACCTGTCTCAGATGACTTCTACCTTGAACAGACAAGTCCTCTGAAACTTTGTCAGACAAATGCCTGAGAGTATCTTGTGGTGGCCCTGTAAAGCCCTGGTGGGTGTAGTGGGACATGATTGTTTTTTTTTTACTTGTCCCTTCTTAACACAGGTATAATTACTCAACAGCACTTGCAAACCTCCTGAAGTCTCTGAGAGCTGTGGAACTCTCATCTCACACCTCAGATGGCCTATCAATTATAAGATTGACTGTAGTAGACAAGCTTAGACTAAATATGTAAGGTTTAGTCAGTTGAAGCTAGGTGGCATGAATCCAGTGCAGGATTCATATATTCCCCAAAATATTGGGTAATACTTTCAATCTAGCTTACCTTTCAAGAGGATTCCTCTTTCTTTTGGAATCAGCAGAATATACCACAGATAATCTTTAGCCTTTCTCTGTACTGCAAAACAGACTCTATTTGAAAACTTCAATAGAGAGAGGTGCAGTACAAACACTCTAAATAACAGCAAAAGATTTATAAAATAACTGGGATTTGGTAGCTCAGCTCCAGCTCTTATTTGATCACCGTCTTTCAGTGACCTTGTCAGTAGATTCCACATGGCAGGTCTTTGCTGAGGAAGAGACTAAATCATTGGAATGATGAAATATTATGAAAATGGATTCTGCTAAAGTAGGTGTCAGAAGTCTATTCTGAATACTCTGAACCTAAAAGGTTGCAACTGATATTTATTTATTTATTTTTTATTTAATTCATGTAATGATGTAATTGAGCTTGTATTGTTTGGTGGGACAGAAGGCATGTGGGCGACAGTGGGAGGAAATCTATTTCCTGTAGGAACTGCTGTAGGTGAGGAAAAAAATATGTAAGGCAAGGAGGCACGATGTAAAAGAGGAAATTTATGGTAGAATCACATATCTATTTATATCAACATATATACAGAGAAATATTAAAAATGGGTCTCTCTTAAATTTAAAGAAAAAATTTTATTCTATGTCACCAGAAAAAAATATGTGTTGCACGGTACGTACATTTGGGAAATGAGGTAGTTACTGTATGATGGCTTACTCCAGCTCTACTAAATCACTAGTTGTCACCAAGAGAACAGGCTTTGAAAGCTTGGAGTTAGAAAAGCAGAAACATTTTGATACCAAAATATTTTGAAAGGCATTTGGAGGCTTGCAAAAAAACAACCCCACTAAGATTCATATTTAAGGCATCTGATTTCCCTTGATTTAATTAAGAAATTGCAAGTAACCTTTTAACTTTTGGAAATAAATAGCCTCAAGTTAAAATCAAGCACATAACCTGCTAAAACATGTTTCAGAAGGACTAACTTTTCAGCAGAACTCAAGTGCTGCAGTACCACCTGTACCAGGCTTATGCTCAAGACCATCTTTCCAGTTCATCCAAGAAGACAATCATCAAACTGGTATCTACCCCACACGGTGCCCCAAAGCAATATAACTGTGTTTTTCTGAGGGCTCACTGGGGTTAACCAGCTTCCTCTTTACAAGAGTTCAAGCTTTAAGAGAGAAGTTGGGGATAAATCAACCCAACCATATTTTACAATTTGCTCTTTTACTATAGATACCATGACAATGTGTACAACCTCATGCTTAATGTTCAGCATGGACCTAAAGTACAAACGAAATATCCACCTAGTTATACCTTTATATACTCAAATATATCTGCACTGAAAAAGGTATTTACTGGTAGAGTCTGGTCTGGCACATGTGTGACATGCTGTAGCCATATACCAGGCAGCTCCAGGAACCACATTTCATTGTTTTCAACTCTGTTGCTTACTACTCTGACCAAACCAACTAAAAGCAGATGTCTGGTCTAATCGAAAAATTCAGAGCTTCTGAACTAGGTTCATAGGCTGCTATCTATGGAAAGAGAGAAGTATCTAAAGAGCACGAGCATCCCACCATACTGAGCCCCAGTATTAAAAAGGAGACAAGGGGAAAGGAAGGTGTTGATTGTGTACCAGTTCTCTGAGTCAACAGTAATGTAATTAATGAGTTGAATTTCAATAAGCTGTCTCTTGTTTGGAGGGGACATAGCATGATGAGATAATCTTGCCCAACTTGTTGGTGTTAAAATAGGAAGCCTAGGAAAAAAAATTAAAGATCTAAAAATAAAAATGTAAGTTCACTGAGGTTGTATAAACTAAAGAAAACAAGGTTGAGAGGAACATATCCATAACAGCAAGAAGAGAACTATCAGCTCTCCACACTTATTAGAGACAGAAAGCAGGTAATGGATGGATCGTGTAACAAGGGAACTGAAGATGGACATTTGGAAACCATTTTGCAATAGGCAAAGTATTGAAGTATTGAGAATTGAAGGAACAGCCTGCCTTGGAACTCCACAGTTTTCCCCAGGCAAGCAACAGAGATCTGTGCACTCAGGAGTGTTTGTCAGGGTCAGCAAAGTTTTAACTGGCAGTGTCCTGAGGTGTCTACCATGCCATTGCTTTATAAGTTTTTTCTTGCCATTTCAGCTGAGTAATGTTTCCATAATTTCTTTCCTCTTTCCATTTTCTTTTAATTTTCCTTCTATTATTATTGTAAAATCACTGTATTGGTGGGATAATTTGGGCCAATCAATTAAGGATTGAATTAACAGTGTCTTTTTTTTAGTTATATATTGATTTACAAAACCATTTTTTTTCCCTGAGGTGGATGCAGTTGTTTTGAAGTCCAGAGAAATTACCATTAGAGAAAATTTTTTTGAGATCAGGGCATTTCTGATGCCGTGAAGACAGTTTATAGACCAAAGAACTTAAATCACCAACCCATGTAATTATTCTTTTAATTCTTCTAGTGACAGAGCATCCACAACTTCTCTGGACATCCCATTCCAGTGCTCCACCACCCTCACAGTAAAGAATTTCTTTCTAATATCTAATCTAAACTTGTCCTCTTTAAGTTTGAAGCCATTTCCCCCTAGTCCTATTACTCCATGCTCTTGTGAAAGCGCCTCTCTGCTTGTCTTGTAGCTCCTTTAGGTACTGGAAAGTGCGATAAGGTCTCCCTGGAGCCTTCTTTTCTCCAGTAACAACCCCAGNGAGCCTTCTTTTCTCCAGTAACACCCCCAGCTCTCAGCCTGTCCTTCCTAGAAGTGGTCCTCTGGGCAACCTGGTGATATGTAAGGTGCTTTCCAATCCAAACCATACTGTGATTCTGATGAATTACATTATTATTAATGTATTTTTATTAAATAGTTTATTAAATATTTTATATTATTTTTGTTAGTACTATTAAAATATGCTTTCTTTTCCTTGACATTATTTGAATCCCAGGATAAACCTCAGGTCACTGTTCCTGTTTTTTGCACTGGTAGAGGTCTATGTTCACGGAACAGGAAATATGCTTTTCAGAAAAGAAAAAATTCTGCTGAGTAACCTCATCCTGTAAAATGATGTAATTCTAAAACATCTAAGAAATATGCCAATATTACTTTATCCGTAACATATAATGACAATTTTCTTAGAATCTCATAGAAAACACTTAACAAAATAGATTCTGCAAAATCTTCAGTTTCTGAGACTAAGAAAGTGAAAGACATCTCTCACACAAGTAAGACTGGTTTCATTCTATTTTTTTCTGTCTATATATCTATTTTTCATCTTATATCTAAAGCTAATATTCATGTGAGAAATTATGGAACTATATGAGCAAAATGTAACTACAGAAACAAATAAAGTATACTTGTAGTGATATCATCTGAACACTACATATTCATCATTGTAGAATTTTCATTATTGAAAGTTGCAAAAATAAGGGAAAATCTGTGGCAAAAGGAAGATTTCCTTACAGAACAGGCCTTCGCTATAGGCCTGGAAAAACCTACAGTAAAATGGACTCTCAGGGTGTGAGGTGATATTATCATAGAAAACCTATTAATTTTATTTTCATCATTATCTTTAAATAAGTGAATGAAGTGTTTAAAACACTTAAATGCATGTTTAAATTTAATTAAAAGGAACAGCCAGAATTTGTCTTTTATGGTTATTCTGTTTCCTTATGTGATGACTTCAGAAATAATTGATATTTTATTGCTACTGCAATACAAAACTTTTTGCAAACCTCAAATGCAAATGAAGAAGTAGATGTTGGCTTCTGCCCTATTCACTCTCCCTACAGGAGTGGAAGTATCTTGAAGACAAGTGCTTATATCCCAAGTTCTGGCTAGTTCCCATATAAAATTCATCTCATAACAGTCTACAGTGAAGGAAAATTACTTTGATTACAGATTCCTTCTACCTGTAAAATAGCTCTTTCTGAATAGCAATAGAGACCTTTTCTACATCTTTTATAAATATTTCCTTGCACAAATGTTCATCAACCTTGGACCTAAAGAGACAATTCTGTTTCCTTGACTGCTACGGCACATTTGAAAAGATCCTGAGTTGAGAGATGAAAATATGCTCAAAGTGATAGGACTCTTAAAAGAATCTTACCTAGTGAAATTACAGTCTTCAGGAAGTGTCTCTTCCTGGCAAGATAAACATCTTGAAATAAATCAGTGCAATTAATTTATGGCTATAAGCAATATCAGACACATTACACATTCAAGTAACCAGCATTCACAGTTTCACTTCGATACTTGATGCCTTCTTCTTCATCTTATCCCTATTAAAGTAGTAAACTGCTTATACATGTTATTGATATTTTCGTTTGTATCCCCAGGGAAAGAAGTTCAGGAAGAACAGGGTTGCACTAAAGAAAAACCTGTAGAACAAAGCCATGATTTCCTTCAGTCACTGCACATCCACGGGGAAGAGTAATTTGTGGAAACATGAAGATGGAGGAGTAATGGATTCCTCTGTCAAAATGATGAGTGAAAGAAAGAAGTAATTACCATTAATGCACTTCAATTATGGTTCGACGGTTTTTTAGCTGTATGTTCCCATTTAATTTTCGTTTAAAACAAAACAGTTGCCACAGATCCAGAGCTAAAAACAGAAAACCCTTTCAGCTACTGGCAAATTAGTGAGTAATGTTCTTATTATATAAGCAGAGAGAAGATTGGCTTCTTCCAGGCAAACACGGGAAGTACTTGTTTGTTTCAGGCACTCCTCCTTCACCCACCAAACTCACAGTTGAACTTTATTTCCAATGTTATAATCAGCTAAGCATGATAATACTTTTTTTCTGGTTCCTATTTAGCTTTCAAAGCCCTCACAGGATTTCTGTCATGGATCAGTGGCACCTTCCAGGAGGGAGTGAGGTCAGTGGACATCCTTGGTATACAGGAAGGCATGTTGTATTAGAAAAGGGAAGTGTTTTCAAATCCCTCAGATCTCAAGCTACTAAAAATAAACTAATGAGCCTTAAATTAACTTTTTTTTCCACAGCTTTTCTAAGCCAAAAGAAAAGTATTTATTATCTGGGAGTGACATGCACGAAATTAGGCTTATAAATTGTGATTAAATGATTATAGTTTCCAACTTTCCTTAATTCTAATCTTAATCTGTTGTAGAGTGCATGTTTCTACTTCAGTGTTTTGGGTTTTCTAAATTTGTTCTCATTGCATCAGGTGAAACACTTATAGCACTTATTGCTAAAAAAATATATGATGTAGGAGTCACCTTGGTACTGTCTCTCTGGAATATTTTTGAACTGGTTTCCACACTCAGTGCTACCTCTCTATATCCATCCAATAACCAAAGTGAAGTTGATAAATTTCCTGTATATTTTAAAAGCCCCAGAGTAAAGTCATAGTTTGGATACCAGCAAAGAAATTTTTATGTAAGAGTGTGAACAGATGTGAATTGGTGAAACTCATCCTTACTGGAACTCCACTGAAGCCAATGGAGGTATTTCTAGAGGAAAAAACAGCCCTGAGAATGGACAGATTCACACCAGTCCCTGTGGCCCACTGAATTCCATGTTTCAGGCTCAACTGAGCCTACTGAGCGCTGAAGGTGGTGCAAGATTGGATGTATTTGGCCCATGCACACCAGGGAACTTCTGGCAGAGTTTGGAGTAAACCAGCAAGGATTCCTCCAGACGGTGCCTTGGTTTTTGTCTTGGCTGCCACAACAGGCTCTTTGGATGTGGGGTCCTTGTTGAGGGAGAATGGAAGAATTTGAGCTATGCCACAGCAGCTGGCTACAGGGACAGACCATGTTGTCCATTTTCTTTAGCAGTATAAACAGCCTGAGGTCACAGAAGAGGTCAAAGAACATCAGACTGTTTTTCCAACATGCTTCCCTATGACACATCTGCCATAAAACCTCTTTGGAACCCTATTCCTTGCTGAGTTACCTACAGCAGGAGTGCCACTGCAGCCAGGGCTGCTGCTGGTCCAAGCACTCAGAACTGAGGGTTTGCAAACAGGCCTTGTGTTAGTAAGCTCGTCACAAGCACAAAACCCAACGTGGGCTGTTACCTTCCTTTTCCAGTGATATTTTGGACTGTTACCAAGTTCTGTATCACAAACCAGCCTGCCAGATCTAAAGGAAGCCAGAGATGTGAGCCACAAGCAGAGTAAGACTCTAAAAGAGAGACCATCCAGGTCTAGAGAAAAGTTACAAAGTAAAGCGAGTTGCGGACTACTACACCCAAAAGACTTACTACTTCTGTTAGCTATAGCTGCAAACTACAAAGCTCATTGTGTGCTTAGGAAAGCTTACAATTAATCAGAATTTCTGCACTTGAGGAACTTACAGTTTCTTACAGAAGTTTAGATAGGTCAGGGTGAGTATGGCAGCCACAAGATGTCAGGGAGCATTTTGAACATCTGGAAAATCTGGACCAAATTATGGTGAATAGCAATAATTCATGCCTTGGGCTAAGCACCTAGAACTCTTAAAAAGTCTTTGCCTTTAAAATGCAGTCACTAATAACTGAGTCCCAGTCTGAACACGTGGACCTTTAAATGAAATAACTGCAAAACAACATCTGCAGAACTACATGTACTGTCTAAAATTCTTTTGAAATAATTATAATTGAAAGCACAGAAGGGAGTCTGCAACTCTGAAAAGCCAGAACACAATGACACCAAGTCATTGCCGAGACTTTTGCGATGACATGATCTTGATAGAGTGTGTTAGACAATCCCATTGTTTCCCTGTGGAGACTTCTTTCCTTTTCCCACTTCTCTACAGAAGATCTCCAGGTTTCTTCCCCCACCTGCAGAATTCCTGGAGGAAACTGTCTATATTTCATCCAAACTTCAAACATACCCTGTTTTCGTCCTAAAGTTTATTTACATTTCTTGATTACACTTGTTCTGGCTCATTTCCTTTGTTTCATTCTTGCCAGAAAACCTTGCTAGAGTGCTTGTCATTTATTAATAAATTGCGTCAAACAGTAGCAAGTGTGGTTCAACAATTTGGAAAATATTAATAAATGACATTTTCATTGTTGGAAGAATTTTTGGCCCATTTTCAGATCAAACACAAATTCCAGACCTTTAACATCTGTTTGTGCTATATGCAGATTGGCAAGAAAACAAATAAAAATGAAACAAGACCTAACGGAACATTCTCAGCAAAAGATACAATATTACATCACTGAATAAACTTTTAGCATTTAAAACAAATTGAATGTGTAACTGAGTTTTATTTGACTATTGAATTATTCTTCATAAAGTTATGAATGATGAAATCAGAAAACAACAAGAGATTCTTAGATTAGATTCTGTGAGAATCTTCAGAAAAAACAGATGAAGGTTTAGTGACAAAATTCTTGTGATGGGTACTCATTCCACTGCTGCCATTGGTGAATTATTCCATCTAGATAAAGTCTTCTTCTTTATTGTAAAAATAATATATCTCATTTCTATACTGAATGTACCCTGCATCACATTCAAACCTTAATGTTGTTTTTCGACTTTTTATAGCTCTTGTTATCAACTTGGTGTCTCCCATGATTTAAAGTGTCCAAGCAAGGCATCACTTTAACTTTGGAATTTATAAAGGTTTTTTACAGTAATACATAGCTTCCCATCTTGGGTTTTCTTGAATTCTGCATAGTTCATCAACATCCATTTTGAACTGTAAGTTCAAGAGAACTGGCAGGAGCAGTCAAGCAGCTTTGCACAAGCAGTAGACAGAGCAGAACTTCTCTGTTCCTGTGGCTGTGCATCTAGGGTTCCCTTTCACCCTTTTTGCCTTCATCTGTCAGAGCATGAAATAATTCTGCCTTTTATGAGAATAATATAGTAAGTTAGGGAAACCAACCATTTTTCTGAGACTTAAGAGATTTTTTTTCTAAAACACTGTGGTACTACTACTTATATTTGCATAGGTAAATTTTTCTAAAAGTATCTATCTCCCATCTCCGAAGAAAAGAAGGGAAAGAAGCAGAACATTTTTTCATTGGTAATTTAACTACCAATATTGTAGTTCAGCTTTTGCTGAAATGCTTATAATCTTTTTCATATTTTTAGGTGAGTAAAAGACTGTCTTTTAATAAGTCACTATGGCCTTAATTTTCCTTGGAAGACGTTATCCTTTACTGATACACTGTGAACATGTTGGGTCTTAATTTATTCCCTGTACTCATAATCTGTTTTCTTGTTACATCCACAGATATTACCATACTAGTAAGGAAGAATTCAAACCTCCCCTTAAATGCAAGGCCAGGCTGTCCCAGCTCTTCCCAAGAAGCGTCTCTGTCTGTCTAGCAGTAGGTTAAACATTTACAGGTAGGTTGGTGGCTACATTTGCGAAATGTGTTGTAGCCTGTTTAAGAGCAATCAGAGGTTTTTCCTGGGCAAATTAGGCTTGAGAGTTGGAACAGGCCCAAAGACCCTGTGCATAGGTATGATAGATTTGACAACAGTATTTAAAAGGGCAAGAGGTGTTAATCATATGGACATGGACCATTCTCTCTCATTTGGTCTCAGGACCAGAGAATGGTACCAGGCACTCAATTCTCTTGCCTAGATGTACTTTTGACCCCTTTGGAGGCTGAACCTTTTCATTGTTTTAGTAGATTCTGAAATTCATAGACCTACTGGAATGAATATTCCTTAGCAATTGCTAAATGTTCTCAATTGCCAATGTTATGTCAGGAATGCATTTGAACAGCTAAGAATGTCTGTGCTTTGGGCCCAGTGACACCTCCTAAGTACACATTTGAGTAAGCCTTTAATGAAAAAATTCTCAAATTACATGTTAAACTTTTTCAGTGTCAGCTATGCACTTCCAGAAGAGAGTGCTCAGTGCCTTTTTGAGTAATCTATTGAACCTTCAAGTGTTCTTAAGTAGCATTAGCTGACACTTCCAACTGCACTTTCTAGACCTGAACTAAATGACTTATTACAGTAAGATTTAGTTACTTCTCTGCGAATTAGCAAACCATCCAGTTTGTGTAAGTAAAGATTCCAAAGCTAACTGCCATAGCTGATCTTTGACTTCATATGTTCATAAGCTGGAATAGCTGCTGTTATGATGGCAGTTTAACACATGATGATTTTGGGGAGAAAAATAAAGTCTAGTAAATATATAAAAGGGCAGGTTGTTTCCTCAGACGCTTTTTGCAATACGTGGATTTATCTAATGAATGAGGACCTTTTAGGTATAAAATCTAAAATCCCAGGTTTCTCTTTCCAAGGATGAGAGTGAATGAATTTGAAAAAATGAGTGAAGTCTTTTCCAAGGTGAGCGATAACATTCTCTGCTATCAGTAACATGTTTACCAGGGTCGCCTTAGAGCTTGGCATCTTCAGCAGTTTGGCTTTGAAAGCTGCTCAGGCAGTGTCTCTCAAAGCTGTGACTAACACAGCATCATCCTTCCTGACTACACATAAAGTGAAGGAATTCAATGTACCAGCAACAGAAAGTGTATTTTTCAGGAAGGAGGCATATTTCCACCAAAATCTTTGTGGAAAAGAGGGAAACAATGACATCCTGCCTAGCCCCACATCAAGAAACTTTAAAGAGTAACTTCTCCCTTTGTACTCATAAATCCCTATATCCACATAGAACTTCCACAGATGTCAGGGAAAAGAGGTGAACCAGCAATGCTGGTCCTAATTTTCATATTTGTAAGGCAGAGAGCCCTACACTTAAGGAGATGAGCACCTTGAGATAGCACTTGGTTGCTCAAATGCAAAACTGCCTGGTGTAGGACATTTGCACCTGAGAAGATAATCTGGCCTCTCTTCTTAGTTGTTGGGAAGACATTAAAGATTACATTTTAACAAAGACCTCAATTTCTAAATAAGAAACATAAACCACACCACATACTTCTTTTTCTTACTAAGTTTCAAAGTGCTGAACTTATATATGGATGCCTATACAAGAGGTGCCTACAAATATGTGAGGTGAAATGGAATCCCACCATTTGCACAGGGATTGCAGAATTATAATCAAGACAATTTATTGTTTTGCCCCAAAGAACTCTTGAAGCAGTGGTGGTATGCAGTTTTTATGCAACTTGGAATATTGAGAATGCAATCGACCGAATATTTCATGCATATATAATATTCATGATATATAGTTCCAAAACAGAACAGTTTTCTGAACACTGAAAACAGTGAAGTTTTGGTTACAGTTTTTTTATGTCACATGATTAAGAGTAGAAATTGGAGATATGAAATTAGCTCAAGGATAGGCAATAAATGAAGGATGAAAAAAAGGAGAGGATGTTTTTCCCAACTGCAGGAAAACCATCACTTGGAGCTCACACCTTGTTATGTGCCTGAGGAAAGAAATCTTGACTCAAGAATGACAGTTGTTATATGTGATAAAGGACAAACTCAAAAGGGAACTTTTCTTAGAGTTCAATCTTTCACCAACACAGCAACTCCTTTCCTTTGGGGCGGAATGAGTAAGACCTCTATCCAGGCACATATTTTTACATTAAAGGTATTTTAGAATTTTTAGATCTCTTCTTAGCTGATAGGTTCGGTTCAACTGCACTTTCAAGTTTAAATGATTAGGGGAATGATGGGAGAGAAAGAGAAAAATAGACAAGCAAGCACACATAGCCCATGGCATCATTTAACACTTGTTACACAGATAAACAAGTTTCAAATTCCTGAACAGAAAGGGGGGAAATCTGTAGAATTTACTAACTTCTTCTAAGCAATATACAAAAAAAAAAATCTACTACATATCTCAGAAATCTAAAGCAAAATAAAGTCTTTAAAGGGGTGTGGTTTTAACATTGTAGATTAAATGTTGCATAAATCCATGGGTTTTTTCTATAAGAGCATTTCTATGATCTAGACTTCGCCATTGGATCCTTATGCCAGGGACAGATAAATCCAAAATCCAGGATGCAAATGTTCAAGATTTTAGGACAAGTTTCTCTCAGTCACTATTCTCCTATGAAAATTTTAAAGCTATGGGACATCTTTCAAGATTATGCCAAAAATAGACTGCTCACTTTGTCCCATAAGTGGGGCCCATGCAGACAAGGTCTCTTCTAGTTAGGGTTGTTGCAGAAATCAGTGTGGACAAGCTTGAGGCATTGCAGTGTATTTTAGAATTGGGAGGGGATGTTCTCCCTTTTCCCTTTTCCTGCTCTCCTATTTCCCCCTACAAAAAATAAAGAAGGGAAGTCAAGCAAATTCTCAAAACTATAATGAATATTCTTTTCTTCTAGAAACATGGGCCCAGTGAAATCTCAAATCCTTGACTAAACCAAGAATTTCCCTTTAATCTTCTTTTACATGATGCTCCAGAATTCTCCATCAATTTGCTAGACTGTGGTCCTTATCACTGAAAAGGATAAAAAAATTTTTTCCTTATTTTCAAAAAAATCCATAGAAGGATAAATGCAGAAGTGAGTAGATTCAACATGTACATATTCACTAAATGTTATCTTGCACAGTTAGAGTCTAGCGTTTTTTTTGGCCCACATTTACTTATAGCCATGTGAATATTAATCAGTTAGAGCCATAGAATCCTAAATCCCCAGTTACTCTAGTGCAAACATAGGAATGGAACAAGTATTCTTGGAGAGGAAAAAGAATAACAAATATTTGGATAAAAGTTTATGTCCACTGAGGATATAAAAGGAACAGAATAAACTACTTCCCTTTCCTTCCATCTGGCCAAGAGGATCTTTACTATAAATGTGTCATTTCTCCTGTGTGTACCAGTATTCCCTTTGTTTATCTTTTCTCACCTGATTATCACCCCAGTTGAAGGGAAATTTTCATACTTTAGATTTTACAGTTCTGCTTGCATTTGTTACAATGGTATTGTAAGTAAATAAAAGTACTTTGCAATGAGATAACAATCTTAAATATAAAACAGAAAAACAAAATCAAATCTGGTGCTGTATCCCATGAAAATAATTGTCACTGAACTGCTTCAGACGGTATCTCTTTAATCACACTGGCTAATGCACTAAGCTCATGCTGCACTTCTATGCCATGGCATTCCATGTTTCATGGAATTGTCAAATGTTTCACCTGTTTTTGTTCCCCTGTGTGTATTCTGTACCTGATTGACAACTGTCTCAGACAATGCTGTCAACACAGCTACTGCTGGCGAGTCTCTTCAGTTTGTATGAATCATTTTAAAGAAGTCAGATGACAGCATTGCCAGGAATGTGTGTTTTGTAAGGTAACACTTTGTTTTGCAAACTTACCTAGATGGTTTCTGTAGATGGCAGTTTGTGAGCTTAGAGCTGAATCAACAGGATGTCCCTCACCTTGTCCTCTTGTTCTGTAGTAGGTGCTCATTCTACCCTGGGGAAATACATATGGACTAAGTTCTATAGGAAAAGCAAATAGAAAAGAGATATTGCCTCTCCCTGGAAAAAAAAAAAGCAACACACACAAACCACAACAAAACCAAAAACCCAACCCAACACTATGACACTCGTACAGTTAGAAAGTTTTGAGTGTATTTCACAGACGTGGAGCAGAAGAAAATATTGAAATGAAATTAAACATTATAACAGTCTCATTTTCTCCTGTTTAAATCTCTGCACAGGTGCTTTAAGGTCATTATTCTCACACTGGCTAAATTACGTACCTGTAAAGTTTAATTAACAGAAATATTACCTTTAATTTAACTTGGAAGAAAGTGATTTGTTATAATGTGTGAAAAGATAACATTTTATTAATTGCCAACTCAGTGGCAAGTGCAAAAAAATGGAACTCATGAGCTCTGAGTGTGTGTCTAGTTCCTTTCCCTGGAGGCATTATCTTATTTTTAGTGATGAACATATATTAAGTTCTGTCATTCATCTGGTAGCTGGAGTCAGATATACTGGTGGTGGTACACAAGTCTTGCTCTTGGCTATGTAAAGACTCAGAGATGTTCTGAAACCTCTTTGGAAGTGATAGTTTTCCTGCTACATAGGTCTTCCATCCATTAGGGAGAAAGTAAGATCACACAATAAAAACTGTCTTCCAGCGGCTTTTGTCCATGATGAGCTCTGCAGAGCTTGTTCTTGGAATAATTTTCTGTTATCTTCAGTTCTCCTCGTTCTTTTTTAAAGGCAGAGTAACTCAGCTTTGTCCTCTGGTTTTGTGACATTAATGTACACCAATTTATATCTCCTTAGTTCAGTATGTAGTCTCCTTTCTGCTAGAAGGAATCCATCACTATTGCAACAAAAGGTCTTTAAAAAATACTTTTTTCAGGTCTTAGTTATTTTTGTTATATGATGAGCTTCCATTTCTGGTTGTCCCCAGTGTGCCACCTAGGCACAATCTGAGTCAGTGTTACAAGCTCAGAAATAGCAAAACAGGCTTATTTTTATATACATGACTTCATTAGTGATTTCCAAAGATAAATGCCACTCCACCGTTCTAAAAGACTTGGCTCAGATGAAGGCAGATGTAGATACAAAAGATGCTTGTGCTGTGCACAGTACCAAGATTTAATTTCTGTTGAGTTTTTCTTCCTCTCTGCTTAAGAAATTTGTGTTGTTCTTTGCAAGTTTTTCCCAAAAATAAATGATTCAGAGCTTCCTTCTTCTACAAAACAAAAACAGTGTCAACCCACAGCACAGCATGTGAGCAGCCCAACAATAATAAGGTAAAGTGTACCATGTGATGGAGCAAAACTGCTGATAAGAAAAATATTTTCAGTGACTAGTTTGAAATTACCAAGTCAATCCTGTTTCCATTAAAGTCAGTATTGACACACCCATTATTAAAAAGAAGATTAAATGGTGGTTTGATTACAATGGAAAGCCAAAAATACTAAGCTTGAAAGGCTCTTTGTCCCCAGGAGAGAAGCCACAACGGCCTTTCTGGAAGTTAACAGCTGGAAGTTGAATGTTGTTAAATTCAAATGAAAAGCATTTTCCTAGCAATGAGGATGCTGGGACAGACTTCCAGGGGAAGAATTACATTCTCTAACTTTTGAAGCTTTTAGCCTGAGTTTGGATAGTCTCGATGCTGTGGATTAGCCAGGATAGCTAACTTGTGGCCAAATTTGTAGTTTAAGTGGTCTTAAACTTATTACAAGATGCTAAGGTATTTTGTGATTTACAGTGAGGACAAAATAGAAGGTTGGACTCTTCTGGCTCAGACAAGGTTGCTACCATATCTGTAGGAAGAAGGAAAGGACCCATTCCTGCATTCTGTTCCTCAGTTCTATCTCTGTTTTATGCAGGAGTTTAAACCAGGAAAGATAAAGATTCCTTTTGAAATTCATTCGTACTATTCAGCGAAGTGGAGATAAGGACCATGTGTATTAATTACCAAGGTAACACTTGAATAATGCTCTTTTAACCATACCCAGCGTTTATGTGTGTGTCACACCACCGAGTGCATGGCAGGCATTGTCCTTGCTGACCCCCCAGTGCAGGGCACAGCTGGCAGCCAAGGGGAAATGCTGATGCTAAGCCAGCAGCTGGTTTCTATGCGCTGGTAAGTGAGGCATCGGGCAAACAGTGAGACTGGCCCGGAGGGCAGTGTATCCGAAATACCTCTCATACCGGTCTTAAGGTGGGCAGCACCATTATCTGATAGCGCCCTCTCTTCACCACTGATTATAGGAGGAGATTAAACAATCGACTGTGAATAGCTGTTGAAACCTCAAATTTTAAATTTCTAATGCCAGGTGAGACAGATCTTGCTGGGGAAAAATACCTTTAAGTGCACACAGCCTAATTCTACCAAATGCTGGCAGTGCCTCCAAAGTCGTGATAAGAGCAAAGGAAATCCTTAGGAAATAGTTTGGGATCTAAGGCTGTATTTAAACAAATAATATAAGTACTCTCACTGAAGTAGAGATAACTATATGTGTGAGGAAGGAAGCCACATTTTTTTCCTTAAACTCTAGTATCCCACCCCAAGTGTCTCAGAGGAATAAAAGAAATATAATTAGATAATTGTATGATTTGTTGCCATGAGCAAAATGTTCCTTCTTGAGTCTATTAACAATAAGTTTAAGCCACAAACACAATATTGTTTTATCTTCACTATTATCTTAGAGTGTATATGAAAATACAAATAATACAATGGATAATTAAATTATCAAGATATTTCTTAAAATCAGCGGTTGTATTTGTTTTGATGATTCCCCAGGACAAACAATACAGTACTTGCCTAAATGTTCCACTAAAAACTGTAAAAAATTGAAATGGTTTCTATTATTTTTGATGCTGCTTGGTGTTTTTTCAAATTTCATTCCTCAGGTTATGTTTTCAAGTTTTACACCTTAGAAAATCTATCTGCTATTCAGAGCTTTTGACATAAAGTAAATTTTACATAGTCTCAGTAATATAATCCTAGTCATTGTCATCTTTTTATTGAATACTATCATATTTCCAGTACTTTTTTGTTCTTCTGCCTTTTTTTTTAATATATTGTCGTTTCCTTTTCTTACAAGACCTAATTTGAGTTCATGAGAGTATGTGAAACCATTTCAGAAGTTGCACTCATACTTTCTGTGTGTTTCTATATTTTGAAATAGACATTTTTTTGATAAGCCTGCATCCTATCTCAGAAACCATAAGGCTTTTAAATGCTTCTCAGAACAGAGAAAATCATGTTAGTTTAGTTGTTATGGCTACCTCAGATAGCAACAGACAAATCATTAGCAACAGCTTGCTAGTTATTTCTTGGTTTGTACATTAGTTAGATTTTTCTGTAAGTTCTGCTATAAGGTATTGTATTTTTTAATATATTATATATAGGCAAGTGGCTGAATCTTTGTTTCTTGAACAACAGAAATATTTTACATTGGAAAAGCTAGTTTTTGCCAACTTTAAATTAACCTGGCATATGAACGTAATGAATCTGGAACCATTTGCACAATTTGTCTAAATTAAATTAATTTTTTGTTGATATTCTCCTTCTGAGTAAACAGACTGAGAAAGATCATTTTCCTAGGAAACAGGAGAAGTATATTCATCTGTGTCGTTTTGGGGAAAGGTTTTGACCTATTATATTCTGTCCTGCTGAACGGTTGTTCCACGTTGGCTGGGAGCTATTCAGGTGAGATTCTCTCATTACTTCTTGGTTAGAATTTTTGTTCCTTTAGCTGAAGATTTTTTGGATAAGACAGGCTTTCATTCTTGACAGGAATTTGAACAGGCACCAACCTGTTTTGTAGGAAGCCAGTCAGGCTGTGGAGTCATTATTACCTCTTTGATGCCTGGCACAATAATGTTTTGCTGTTCCATGCAAAAAGTAGCATGTCCAACACAAGTAATTGAAGCTGTAAGGCTTGTAGTTTGCAGGATGGAAGGATGTCACACACCCTAGTGAATGCTCTAACTGCTCATCCATGAGATAAGAGGGATCAGCAGACTCTTTCAGAAATCCATCCCCTTTTCTTAATTTTTTTCCCACAAATATTTCACTCCATGTGAATGAAGCATTATTTATGACATGAAAGAATGTGGGTTTAGTGTTTCATTTTTGTATTTAAAGTCTCTTTGGTTTACTCTGAATTTTTTAGTTTTTGTTCAGATTGATTGAAAACATATAAAAGTTAGAGATTTTTTTACAGACGGATTCACCTTGAAATATACTGATGAGAGAATTGACCACTTAGTCTCCCAATTCCTCTTTCATAAATCTGACATACAAATTAAACAAACGCTTAGTCTCTGAAATGTTTGATGGTTTTTTTTTTCTTTGCTTCTGAAAACGACGGCTGTTTAATTTCCTAAAGCACAGTTTTGCTGCAAGTTGTCTATGGGAAATGATCCACTTTGCAATCATTCACATGTGCACACTCTCTTGGAGATTAATTTAGTTGCTAGAGAAAACTGAGAAATACCCTTTAACTAGTTGAGTCAGGCACTCTATGAGTGGTTTTGGCTCTATTTTTCTTCATTATGAAGGTTCAGAACAGGGATTCTGCTTGATTAATATATAGAGAGGAAAGAATTACCACTACTTTTCTAGGAGAAAACAATTTTCCAAATACCCATTAGAGAAATGATCAAATGATCCATTTGTTTTACTTAGGTGCTTTGGAAAATCCTATTTTTCAAAAACCATGCTGGAAATACGTTGTGAGAAGACAATTTCGGTGTGAAGGTTCTGTTCCAGGTTGCATTCATACTATGCGGTTTGAGCAGCCTACCTGACTTGCTTAGTTATTAAAAAAAATGCATTGGATAAGAGCTATGAAAACCCAATATAGCCAGGAAACAAAAGCATACTAATAACATTTTTCATGAGCAAATGACAAACTGGTTTATAAATGTTTTACAGTCCTTACATTTGGATGATGAATGAACATCAGATTTAGCATTGAAATGGCAAATGACCCATTTCAATTGGGTTCTAATCTGGCTAGTGACTTAGATATAAAGGAAAAGAAGAGGAAAGCAGACTAGGAGCAAGCAGAAATTTTGGGAAAATTAAGTACTGTTATCTTAATCTGAAAATGCAACACCTCTTTTCCACCCATCTTGTCTGCCATTCTTTTTTAATCACTGCACTCATATATATATTTATTAAACACCTTAGTCAGCAAATAGTACATACAGTATGTCAGAAGTCCATAGAAGTCACTGAAAGAAATTATACTAACCCACAAGAACATCATACTAAACTTAGAATCCTTAAGGGAAACTATTTTTACAGAAGTAGAATCAGTACATATTTGTTTTCCTGGTGAAAGAGTAAAGGAAAATAGGTGGTTGTTCTACAGATGTTGTTGATACTGTTTCTCTTTGACAAATAGTTTCATGCAATAGAAATACTTCATGAAGCACTAGGGTATTTCAACATCTGCTGGCATTCAAATAGAGTAGAAGAGAAGAAGGCTCCTGTATGCAAATGCTGACCATTTAAAGCTTCAGACCAGAAGATATAAAGGTTTCAGTAAATGAGAGAATCAGAGTAAAGAAAATCAACAGATCAAAGAGAGACCATATGGTCAAAGACACTCTTTTGTGTAAAGTTGTGTCATGGAGAGATATTTTAATGTGCAAGGAGGTGTTGAATGCTGTGCTTGAGGCAACAGTGTGATACAGAAGCTGTTTCTATTTATATGGAACTATTTCAGTGCCTCCAGGACTGGAATAGTCATTCTGGGTTACCAAGGGCTGCTGACCCGGAAATTTATGAAAGACATTTCTGTTTGGAGAGTCCTTTGGAGAGGTTGCTCAAATTAGTTGACATCTTTCTGAAACAAGCAGCAGTTGTGTGCGCAAGTTGGGAGAAAATGCCGCGTTTCAATCAATGCTTACTTTCTCATGGGAAGAAAGTGTGTGAACAGCTCAGAAAGGCAGCAGAGCCTTTGCATCTGTGTCAGGGCAAACGAAAGCTGGCAGTCAGGTGGTTCCCCTTCTCACAAAAGGAACGACTTGAGTAAGGTAATTACTGTTTAATATTTCCAACAGGATGTTTGAAGGGAGCATTTAATTATCCTGCCAACATCTATTCAAATAAACATGAGGGATTTAGAACTTTTTTATTTTTTTTGGATTTGCAGGCTTAAAAGGAATGCCAAACATTCTGGAGCACTAAACCTCTTAGATCTCTTCAACGTGGCATAGTAACACATTTCTATTGACATTTTGCCTTTTACATGAAATGATGCCTACCCCAGAGAACACAGCAGTGATGTATCCTGCCTCCTCTTTCACCTTCTTAAATGCTGTCTGGAAGCTCTACCCTTTGGCAGTGTTTTCACTAGAGCCCACTAGTGCATATATTTTGTTTTCAGCTAATGTTCTTTTAAAGCAAAGCCATCGTTGAAAAATACTCTGAGCATTGTTCGCATGGGTTAAATCATGCTGCAAATGCCATGCTGTGGAAACTGCCAACTGAAAGCGGCCATATAACACCTATCAGAAAAAGGTTAATACTTGTTTCCTTTGCCTGTGTAGTCACATACATAAACATACACATAGGTGTAGAGATCATAATTTTTCCTAGCTAACAAAACCCAAACACATAATAAATCTGTCACTGACCCTTGTTCTATCTGTCCATATCTCGTATTTGTTATTTTTTCTTAAAACCTTTTTTCTTAAAACCTTTTTTCTGTTGCCTTAACTGCCAAGTCTTCAGGGTTCAGAAGGTTGCCCCACAAGGAAAATGTTACACAGCCTGGTCAGTTTTTCCCTCTTAAATCAGCTGAAAGATTCTGCATCAGATCTCTCATGAAACAGTAGCATTTTAACCCCAAAATGCAGACATCAGTCACCATCCAGTGAGCACACATTGGCTGAATGAGCTCTGCAAGAAGATATTGTTAAGAATAGAGCTGTGAGTCTGACAGACAAAAGCAAAAGAAGTCAATGCAGAGAAAGTCAGAGAGTGTGATTAGGTGTGAGGAAAGCTGGCTGAGAGACACTTGGAAAAGAGTACTAACTCTTTCCAAGGAGTGGGGTACAGTGATTGTGGGTATGATCTTCTGGGGGCTAATTTTCTTTTTATACCTGAAAACAAAAGAAATATTTGACATATAACTTTAACTTCTTTTCATAATTGGAACAATTATCAGACTTAAGGGTTTTTTCCTGACTTCTCAGAACAAATAAATTAGCAACATTATCTTTGTTACTGTTAAAGTTATTTAGGAAGAACAGTAATCTGGTTTTCAACAGTAAAAATCAGTATACCAAAATTCAGTGTAATCCTGCCCCACCCCTAATAGTCTAAGTATAAACTCATCTAGGGCTAGTTTTTTTATTTAGTAATTTACATTTAAATACCAACACCACATAGTACCTAAATTTTTTTTAAATATAGAAACTAAAAGGATTAATATGTCATTCATCTTTGACATTACTTGGATTCTGATTTGCCAGATCTTTTTGTGGATAAGGGATGACTTTACAAGTTAGGCACAATCCAAAGGGACCTTGTCTAATAGATAATGGAGAACTAAAAGCAGATTTCACCTCCTCCAAAAAAGGGGGAAAGGAGAGAAGACCAACGAAGACCAGGAAAATAATTGGAAATGGGACAATTCTAGTGTCTTCTGCTATTGTGTTTTCCTCTCAGTATGCAGGGAAATAGAACATGGATCTACACATGGTGGTGCCCAAGCACACCCTTCCTGATGTCAGCTCTCTGCAGTCAGATAAGCATTAAGGATATTTTTTCTAATAATTTAATAGCTCCAAGTGCCTTATTGTTGTTCATTACAGTTCCTTAAGCAGATGAGAAAAAGGAAAGAAAACCAGGGAAAAATACAGTAAAGGAATTGCAGGGCAGTGGAGACCTCTGTAAAATTTCAGGGTTTAGGCATGCCTCAAATCTGGGTACTCAATTAAATATTCCTCTGAATTTTGTCCATTTTTGTGTGGGTTTATGTTTTAAGATGTGGTGTTCTATGAACTTCCTGTATAGTTCTGCAACAAGGAAGGTTATTCATGTATCATATTGGTGGGTCTTGGATGTCCCCAATATTTATTCAGATCTCTAAAATTTTAAAATTAGTTTTATGCATATCTACCCCTTTATTTACCAATGTAGAATGAATGAGACGCAGGAAATCACTGTAGGATTTATATTCATTTCAAAAGATTGCAAGTAAAAGAAACTCATTATTATTGGAGTGGAAGTCCTTGAAAGGCAAGAATTAACTTGTGCAGTGTCCTTGAAAACTCCCGTTTTTTGCAGGGTTAACCGGAGCCATAGCCTTGAAATCATATGCATTTTCCCATTTGAAAGGGTATTTCTAACACCTTTTTAACTCTTTTATTACTGAGGTAGCATACACTGTTGAAACTAAGGACACAGTCTGTAATTTTTGTTGTTGTTTTGTTCTCTATACGTGGCATGTGGTTTGAGTTTTAAAGCTTACTTCCTTTTGGACTAATGAGCCTCTGAAAGTGATTAAAAAGAAGAAAGACAGGTTAAGCCAATGACATTTTATCAGAGGAAACACTATCAAATTCAGTGCATGAAAAACTGCTTGTAGGTTCCCAAGATATCTCACAGTAAATTTTTTCTTACTACTAGAGCTGTAATTAGAAACTTAAGGTATTAAAGGTTTGTCAGTTAGAGTTAAGACAAAAGGCAAACAATGATCACAAAAAAATGTTTGTATATGGTATAGAGTTATCTTTCATACATCTGGCTTGCCATTCTAGCTGCCTGCTCTTGTTTTTATGCTGAATTCAATGAACCTTCTTCAACCATGGGGAGATGCTACTTAAATCAAATGTTCAGGATTAGATCCATAGATTAAAATGATTTTACAGTCAACCCACATTTTATGGAGATGAAGAGATATGATGAGTGCACAGCAACAGTTTGCCTGTCAGCGTACTGTGTGTGCCACTGACATCTTGGTAAGTAAACAAGTGTTTGCTGGAGTTGAATGGGAAATGACTAAAATGATGGACAACAGGACATTTACCACTTTTACAGGGGCCTTGATCCAGCACCAGAGACTTCCTGTGCAAGGCACTTCACATGGTTCTGTCAGTAGAAGAGGCTGGCTCAATGGAAGAGCTCCAGATGGGCTGCAGAAGTGAAGATCGATGCGGTGGCATTGGCCAGAACAACAAGCAATCTTCTTAAACACATCTACACCCTGGCTATTTTGAACTTATATTTGTTTCCTACAGTTATGCCCATTGAATTATTTTCATTTATGGAGTTTATAGTAAAACCTACTGTGCCCTAACACACATACATGATAAAATACTGAGAAATTTAGGCAGTAAGTAATCTAGATAAACAAGCAGCTGACATCTGAAACATCCCCCCCAAACGCACACATCGCCTTTAAAGTGAATGTCTTGGAATAAAGATGTGAGCTTCAGAGACATTGCTCACAGGAGCCTCTTTGGTGTCTCTCAGTGGGCTGTGTAGCTGGGTAACATTGGTCTGAGTTGGAAACTGTGTTCTTCAGATCTGTGCTTGGGGTAAGGTGCATAACTGTCCTTGAGCTGGCTGGAGACCACCATGCTCTTGTTGAGAGACTGGCAATAATGTTAATCTCATTTATTTTTGCCATCTAACAGTCAGACATTTGGTTTAAGAGGCAATTTGGAAGTTCTCAGTGGAGAAAAAGAGATTCCTCCAGTAGAAACTTCACCCTATTCCCAAGAGAGCTGTCTAAAAGACAAGGCATAAGCTGCCATTTAGAGATCACTTTCTCTCTTGAATGCATGTTCGGACTACATTTCAGTAATCTGCATTTTGCTTTACATGTTAAAAATTAAGCAAGATAAACTTTGCATTTGCTGGCCAACTTCTTTTTATTTTTAATGTTTGAAATAGTATTTCTTAAGTTTTAATTAAAGCTGTCACAGATAAATTTTCACCATTTCATGTCATGTATCCCTTATACACAGTAATGTAGCTTTAACAATTTTTTCCTCTTAAATTATCTTTTAATGATAAATATTTTTTTGGTATAACTACAGCAAGTTGCATAAAATGAAGTAAAATGAAGAATTGCTAGTAAATCACTTGAGTAACAACCAAATAAAGAGAGGTTCTTGCACAATGCCAAGTAGAGTGTTTGCCAAGGACATGAATATCAAAGTATTTTGTTTTATGCTGTTTTATCCTCATTGTATATGCACTTGGTCATTCATTCTAGATCTGCTATTACATGTCACTATATATGAACACAGAATAAAGTATATGAAACAAAAGGGAAACAAGCCACTACAGAGGTGAAACACCCAATTCCCCAACTACAACTCATATTTTCCTTTTTCTTGTCAAAGACATTCATGTAATCTCTAAATTTATATCCTTACTAAAAATAAACTTGAAACCTTTCTCTAAAAATAAAATCCCTTAGAACTAAATGTAAGAAAGTAAATCTTCTTTCTTGATTCTTGTTTTTAATTTGTTTGAGAAGGAAAGCTTGGAATATTATTTATTTAATTTAAAATCATATTATTATGAACAAATTAATAAATCTCTTGCCCTTTCCTTATGTCAAACATAAACTATACGATTGTACCAAAAAAAAGATATACTGCACATGGCTGAATTCTCTCCTTGCCACAAAGATATGTGATAGGATCCCTATCTAGGTGAACAGGGAACAGCAAACCCTTTGCTGTTTGCGGTGACACCGCAACTGAGGATGAAATGTAGGTCTGGATATACTCAAGTCAATCAGTGGGATAACATTTACTGCCTCTAGTGCAGTTCTGATATCACACATGATATTAATGACTGTGTACACCTGCTAGCATGGATGCACATGACTATCCAAAACAGTCTTGCACAATTGTTATCTGAACAGTCAAAAATATGTAAGATTTCATGGTTATATTACTTTCTCTACAGAAATAAAACTTCCTTCAGACAGCTCATAAGGGTCTGTTCACCCTTTTTTCTCTCTCCCACTTGTAGTAGAAGACAAATTGCCCAAATATCTCCTGATCACATTCCACATACTTCTGTCAGCAAGAAAAGTAGAATTTAACAGAGAGTCCGGATACCCAGGGTGGTCAAACCCACCATTTCCAGGATTCAGGGATGATGGAAAAGAACCCCCTGCTTGTCCTCTAGGGTGACCTTCCATCTGAGCTGTCGGGTTATCACAGATCCATCTGTAAACAAAGGATAGCAGGTTCCCTGGGCAGTGTCAGGATCACACTCAGTGTGACACTGTGTTTGGATGTTCAAAGAATCCCCCTCTCCTTGCTTTCTTTCCAGGCTTAATAAAGGAACTGCTAAAACCTATGTAGCCTGATAAGATGACAAGACAGTCTTTTAGTGTTATTGATTGTATACAAGAGGTGGAATGATGAATTATTTCCTATAATGCACCCTGAGTGGGTTTCATGGTTTTGAGAGATGTTCTTGAAATTCCCTATATGAATTCAGATCTTAAACTTCCTGCTGGAAAGAAAAGGGACTTCACTAGGCCAAAGGGCTGGGGTAAGACATCTACCTGATAACAGAAGAGGGAGAACTTTCAGAGCCTGTGCTCTGAGAGGAATAAAGATGTATAGCATACAAAATAAACTATGGAATGCTATCATGAGAATGCTGTCAAAATGAACCAGAGGGAAAAATTGTGTGCTCCTGAAAGCACTTGATGTATAATAAACCTCAACCTTTCACTACCTTCCTTTATGTGTGGTGGCACAGCTGATTGGCTGCAGATATTTTTTTCTCACTAAAATGAAAACCAATTTTATTACTCAACAAAAGAAGTTCCTCTTGCAGACCACAAGTATTGGTGTCAATCCTTTGCCTTACCCATTTTGTGTCACTCTGTATGCAGTCACATGCAATACCCAGGGTATTGTGTGTAGCTGCAATTCCTATACCTGTTCCTATATTTGTCATACTCAGCCTTAGCAAAGTGGCTTAGAACCTTAAAGTTCCTTATGAAGATACTATCTTCTACATTTATTCTGTGTGAAATAAACTAAGTCTAAGCCTAGAACAAAAATATCAGGTTTTGCAACAAAACAATTGAGGATAGGATCCAAAAAGAGTGCCACTTTTGTAGTAGAATTCTCTGGGCCTCAACTATCGCCCAAAGATTGTTGTCAGTTTGGTTGTTGTGAAAAGCATCTGATATCAGTGGATAACTTTGCAGAGCTGCATGTAATTGTTCAAGTTTAAACAAATGTGTAAGGTAGCACTGATGTTTGCACGCTTACATGTAGATGATCTTTGGGCAGGCATTGCAAAGGGCAAGGATTGTCTTTGTTCTTTTAAGGAAATTTGTGCTCTTGCCATTTCTGTATCACTCATTCTGAGACCAGTTTGTTACTTTCCAGCTTTACTGAAAACCTCTGAGGTACAGAAAGGCTGCAAACAAAGACAATTACTTGTTGTCTTATTCTTGACTGTTGTTACGATTTTGGATATTGAAAGTTATTTTTTATTATACACTGTTTAAAACAAGGAGCTTTTAGTAGGTTTGGGAAGAGAGCAGCAGGTCAAACTGAAAAGTTGTTGAGATGCTTGAAGAGCAGCAACGAACCCAGGCAACAGAGAAGGTTGCAGATAGGTCCAACCTGAGCTGTCTACTGAGCTTAGGCTCACTGAAGAGGTGTCAGAAACATATTTGGGAATGCAACTACAAAACATTTTTCTTTAGCTAGAAACAAGCACCAGCATCGTAAATGTCATTTTTACTAAGGGATTTTTACTCTCCTTTATCTACAGGCTGTTTTTCCTGGCAAAGCAGTGCAAGAAAGTCTTGGTGCAAATGTAGGACATCTTTAGAGAAACAAAAAGAGGCTCTCTTTTACGTGCAAAGCTGTCTTTAGGAAAGCTTTTGATGGCTTGTGCTCACTAATATATTTAGTTTACAATATTATTATATACTTGTAATTAATGGATAATTATTACTTATTCTAATTTCACTGCATGATGAATGCTTCATTTACATATTGTTCCTGTTGGTCAGATGTCAAGGAGGTTATCTGGGACCTTCAGACACTTGATCAGAGTTAGCTGATGAAAGCCTAACCCTGTTGTCTAAATCTGTCACCTCTGTGACTTTACCACCATCGTTGAAACTGCCACCAATGGTTGGCCCATAATGAGAGTGCTCGGTGGTTTCTTTGTCAAACTTGTTTTTATCGATCCTTCCAATGCAAGGCACTGTCTCTCTCTTACAGATTAACCTGAGATATTGTATGCCAGGGAGTTCGCCATGACAGAAGAAAATAAACATGAATGATGAAGGAAGTTCTGATAACTTTCACAGCCCAGAGGAGAATCCAGACTCTTTGTGCTCCCATTAAGCATGGGCAGTGTTAGCAATGAGGATGTGAGCACTGAGCTGTGGGGAGAGCTGTATCTCATCCTTCCAGGAATCTTGTCTCATCATATACCACTCTCATGACACAACTCCAACTGATGTACCCATAGACACAGTTCTGGCTGAAATGCAGCTTGGCACAATTCATTATCTAAACAAACTCATTATCTAAACAAATTATGTTTGATTATTTTTCTACTGTTTTTAGTTTTGTATGTTGCTTTAATGTTTTTTATAGCCTTGAATTCTGTGTATTTATGATGTTTGTTCTCCTCTTAATGAAACAGAAGACTGCTTTTTCGACTAACTAATTAGAAGTGCAAGCTGCCTTAGACCCTACAACATGTCTTTCACAATACAAAATTAAAACCATAAAAAGCATAAAGTTTTCCAGGTATTTATCCTGGTTATATATGAAAGGTTAGATAATCATATGGCCAGACCACTGGACTGAAAACCACACTATGAACTTCCTTTTGATTGGAAAGGTAAATCTCAAAATTCTTGATAATCCTGCAGACATTGTTTACTTTTATTTATATCTCTCAAACGAAGAGGTCTAGTAATTATGATGACACCAAGCAGAAAGGTGCAGTTGACACAACAGAAGGAAGAGGCTATATCCAGGCAGAACTGAAAAAGTTGCAGAATATTAAGACATGTTAGGGGGAAAGTCTTTACTCAGAGGGTGGTGAGGCACTGGTACAGGTTGCCCAGAGAAGCTGTGGATGCCCCATCTCTGCAAGTGTTCAAGACCAGGTCGGATGCGTTCCTGAGTAACTTGGTCTAGTGGAAGGTATCCCTGCCCATGGTGGGAGAGTTGGAACTGGATGATCTTTGAGATCCCTTCTAACCCAATTTATTCTGTGATACTATTCTATGATTCCTGCAGTACAAAATATATTAAATAAATTATAAGGATGATCCAAGAGAACAATTAAAATCTGTAGAATTTTCAGGAAAATAAAAAAAGATATATTCTCCCCATCATCCTCCAGCACCTTCCTAGAGACTCACACAATGAAATGGAATTATAAATTGTTGTTACCACTCTTTAAACAAATGTTTCGATTTACTAATACATCTCTGTACCAAGTGAAGTAATCATAATACCCTGTATAAATATATGTAAATATATGTAACTTTATAAAAGAACATTCCTATTCTCTCCCATTTCTGTGCAGGATACACATGCCCATTTCCTATGGTTGTGTCTGCATGCTCAATAGCTCAGTTACTGGCTGCAAAGTAATGAAACACATTTTTTCAACAAGAAACTTCAACATTAATGTCATAGAATGCATGAGATTCCCAATGAAAATATGCCAAGTTTCAAAACTATTTTAAACATAAAACTTTTTTTTTGCATTTATTACTGAAGATCAATTCAAACAGATTATAGATTTTTCTATTTATATATTTTAAGAAAACATTATTGCTGTTTTGGTAACCTAGTGGAGCTGTACTGGAATGAAAGCATGATAACATTTATATCAGCCACAGACTTGTATATTTTTTTTTACCTGTCAAGAAATTTAAAGTATCTTGGTAAACCTGAAAAATCCAACAGAGAAATGTGCCAGTTTGTTTTTTAGTAACTGTTTCACAACTAAGGTGAACTAGAATAGATCATCTGAAGTTCCTATCACTAATGAAATATTTCAAGAGTCAATTAGTGAGGTATAGACAAAACAATTTTTAAGAACATTTAAAAACAATTCCCCACTCATTTACCTACCAATACATAGGGTTCACTTTAGGTGCACCACTAAGTCCTCAAACACCATACTGAAGTATACTTTGAGTATAGAAAACTAGTTTGGTTACACAGAGTAGTTAAAGTTGAAAGATTAATGCATGTATTTCCAAGGATTTTTTTTAACCTGCTTTTTTTTTTCCTGAATAAGGAATGAAAATATTAAATATTTATCTGTATGCTCTGAGTCGAATTCATGTGCAAACTAGAATTTTTACAATCAGACATACTTTTTTTTTCCGTTTCAAAAGCTATTTAACTTATCTTCAAACAAAATCACATTTGGATTAAGGATTTTTGTGACTATTGTCAGATCTCCCTGTGGGAATCGTATTTGTTAGCCTAAAATTAGAAAACTTTCTTCATTAGTGAAGAAAACTGCTCTTTTATGGGTATATGTTAAAACAATATCCATTTATGTTTTGTTTCTGAGAGAAGTATAGTGTTTTTAAGAGTAGAAAAGTTGCAGAGAGTCAAGATTTTGATAAGACCTGAAGTATCAAAAAACATTTTTGGAATGAGGATAGGTGACTCATCTTCACAGCCTGGAAGTGGAGGTACTGAGTCAACTGCTGGCTGGGAGCACTGTTGTTGACCAGAAAGAGCCAGACAGGATTTCTCCTTTTAGAACCAAATCCAAAGTATTTAGACACAGCCTGAGCAACGCCCCACAGACAATGGAGGAGCTTCAGGGCCAACTGACATTTGGAGCTGTGCACAATACACACAGTTGACCCTGAAAGTGGTTAGAGAAAGAAGAGTAGATATGGGAATGCAAGGAAATGGAAGGAGGTAGGTGATATTGCCCTTGTTCAAAGTGTTGCAGAGGAGTCACAACTCATAGGGAGGAGTAAACTTGAGCAGCAAGGGGAGCATCCTGTGCAGTGATTATACATTTGTGGTTTGTGTATAAATAAGACAGTCCCCATATGGCCCAGAACCTCACTTTGGATCCCTGTTGTGAGCTGTGCAAATGCACATCCTTGCCATTGGTGACAAAGGAGGGACAAGAAGCTACACCAGTGCATGGAAAACACTGAGACGTGTTTGGTCCCAGAGAGGCCTTTAAAAACTCCCTGTCAGAGAGGAATACTCATGCTCACATGTAGCTCCCTGTCTTTCTAGGGCACAGCTGATTTCCTCTGGCTGCATTCCATAATCTTTGAACTTACTGTGCCTCCTGTCATCCATCTTTACCACAAGTTGTTTCTTGTCACGTTCAGTGTCGAGTGCTGAGCTAGTAACCAGTGCCTTCCAGCCCATCAGTGAAGCCCCTAGTAGGTGTTACAATAGAAACTAACACATCAAATGTGTTACTAGCTCCCCAACACATAACATTTCCCTGCTAAAAAGAAATCAATATGAAATGCCCTAATTAAGAAAGTCAAAACTTTATATTACATAATGTTTCATTGATAATTTTCATCTAAAAATTTTAATTTCGTGACTGTGTTTGCAGCTTTAGCCAGAAGCAGACTGATTTCTCTCAGTGAAGGAAGGGAATAGTTGCAGTATAATTAAGATTTAAAAGTTTCATTCAACTAGTCTGTTTTTATATCCATGGCACCAACAACCTTTTCTTCTCCTATCTTGTAGCAACACCATTACTGAAAGGTTTGATGAATCAGCATTTGGATGGCATATTTAATAGCTGTTGACAGGTGGTGGGAAATGCAACACACCATAATTCAACAGGTGCAGAAAAGTTATAAGGCTGAAACACAGGAAAGTAGTCAGAATCTTAGAATAATCAGGAAAATAGTACAAGAATCTGTATCTTGCATGCCCTAACTTTTCTTTTCTGTTAATAATTTAATGCACAGAATGAAACATGAGAAAATAATTGTCTGATTTATATACTCTTCCCTTCGCACAATTTATGGTATCAGGGGCTTCTTGGAAATGAATATTTTGATCAGCAGAGCAACTCAACTTCTCTCAGGTTTCTCATCTTAGTCTGTGGAATAAAAACACACCCAATACCAAAACTACATATGGAAAAATGTATATATCCACCATATATATTTGCCCAGTTACTCTAAACTAATAATAAAAATATCACAAAAATGCAAAAGATAAATATGTCCACAAAAAATATTGCCTGTATTAATGACGCACAGTTCCTGATCTTATGGGGATGGATCCTCCGCTTGCAAAACTTGGTGAATGATTTGATCATTCATGTGGAGACTATGCCTTTTGGACATGTGTCAGATAAAGCATAGTTGAAGAATGTACAAAGAAGAGGTAAGAAAAGAAATCGAAAGAAATAAGTGTCATTCAGCTTCCCAAAAGAATTGGAGATCCTGTGTGACTGCATGATCAGAAAATGTGTCCATTACCTTTAAATTTGTTTTGACAAGAAAAAAATATTCATCTCTTTTATGCCCAGGATTTATTTCATGTATGGAATTCTTAGAATCAGTACACCTGTACTGATTACCTGTATTTGTAAATCCTAAGTAAGAAATATTTATTCCAGGTTAAGTCCAAAACAAAAAGCAGCTTCAGGCAAGAACAATTTGCTTTGGAAACAGTGAGCCTGAGTTGCCTGAATATTTTTACATTTCTTTCCTGGAGATCAGACAGGCAAATGACCCAACAAGTTAGAACATAGGCATGGCTACATACTGAGAGTTAGAATAGCCTTGAGAGAAAATAGCATTTTCTACATTAACAAGATAATAAAATAACTATGCTCCATTTAATATTGATGGCAATATGCTCCTAGATGTCACTCAGATGCTTTGAAAATTGTTTCTTAGGATCCTGAGTCAGTCATCATGATCCTGTCAGTACTTTAGTGGGAACGAAAAGCTTCCCTGCACTAAGGAAAACCATGAGGCCAGTTTTCAACATAATATTTCTTCTTGCCCATTCTTCAGCCTTTCACTGACTTTTAGCAATGTGTTGGTGCTTTTCTTGGTGCCCTTGGGTTATATTCCCAAGGGAATATAACCTTAATGACATATTGATGACATACCAATTCACTGAAGCATTCCCATATTTGGTTTCACCATCTGTAAAATAAGGGAAATAATATATTTTTCTATGTAATCATTTTATCTTTAGCATGGGGGATCAAGAAACAGCTGTGTAATAGTAGTTGATTACTACTTGTTTTAATTTATGAAACCACACTGTGCCTAGGCACCTGAAACTGAAGTAGATTTTTCCTTAAGGATTAATTCTGCATATAACTTTTTGTAGCAGCTCAAGCAGCACGCAGCCATTTCTCAGGCTCAAGGCTGTCTCCCAAGCTTTCTTAATACTTATTACTAGTATAAAACCCCCAATCAAATTCAAAAAGAGATAAGTCGTGTCAAGATTTTTCCCATTTTTCAGTGCTATTTATTCTGAGCTCTCCCCAATAACGTATCTTATAATAAAACAGCAGAAATGGGACGCCAAGATATAATGTAGATGTGGCAAAAATAGGTCTTTCTTGGATGCATTTGCCCTCACAAATCATTAATTCTGATGTACAGTCTTGCCAAGTCCCAGTTTCTGGAGTATTTACTGACAACCTGCCCAGTTCCTGAAGCAATAGGATTTTTATTTCAAATTTATGACTGTGACAGATTTCCAATGTGCATAATAATCACGGCTCATCTCTTTTACTCTCCTTCTGCAAATTTTTTGGAGTGGGAACGCCCTGATTTGCTTCTGCTGATTTATGCACTACTTATATCTGCTTGCACCTCACCAGTAGAATAACATCGTGCTATCATTTCTAGTGTTCACAGGACCCTGTCAGCGCTTAGCAGTCAAAGGTCAACCAACTTCACAACACATGGTTAAATAGATTGAAAAATCTCACCTACTATTAACTATTAACTCCCTGTACATCAAATGAAGAAAAATGGTGCTGGCATCACCAATAAAGCATCTTTACCAAACAGCAGGCAATTTCTGCTGCTGCATACAGGTAACATTGTTGAGACACGTCTGTTCTTCTGATGCCCAGTTCTAGGAGGAGACAGTGAAACCTGTGTTCCTGATTGCCGCTGATTTATGTTTTGCTTTGTTCTTTATCTGTTTAGAAGTATCCAGGAAATCCATCCACATGTTGCTATCTTGCTTTCATCTTCCAAACTGTCTGTGACCTGTTCATCTTTCCCTGATACTATCTTTCTGTCCGGGAAGCCCTTCAGTGTTTGTTTCCTACACTCATTTGCAAGTTTGCAGAACTCTGGCAATACTTAACACCTTAGCAACAACAAACTTACCTGAAAATAGCAAAAATAAATCCATCTGATTTCACCTTGTAAATATTCATATTCTTGTATAATGGACCTAAACAGAGATGGCAAATCCTTGGCTGCATTGAAGGCAATATCTTTATTGGGGATGTAATTTTCGGGCATTTGCGCCATTTCTTTTCTGAAGTTTAATGGCTCCTCCGAACAGATGTTATGGTGAAAAAAATTATTGCAAATGTAAAGTAATTTATGTGGAAGTGTAGATGCTATGTTGTACATAGCCTCTTTTCCTTTGATTTTGATCACTGAAAGAATTCTGAAGCTTTTAATGTAGGTACATACTATTTGGTTTTTAGTTTTTACTCCTGCTTTTCCCATTATGTTTCTTTTAAACTGGAAAAACTTGGAAAGGAAGGAACAAAAGGAAAAGAGCGGGAAATAATGAAAAAAAACCCCCTGCACATTCCTTTAAACAATGAAATGTTTTAAAATTCTCATTTAGGACATTAAACAATAGTATTAAAAAATAGATCACAGGAAAAAAAAGGCATTTTCAATGAAAAGTGCATTTTGATACAAACTTTTAAAAGAGTCTGGATCAAAATATCCAGGCTTCATTCAGCTGCTGTGAGAAACAGCTTTAAGAATCATTATTGACAAGGGTCTTGTCTCTCACGTGTGGGCACTTTTAAAAAGAAACCTAGAGAACTGTTCTGGGGCTGCTGCTGTGTAGCATGGAGAGGGAAAGGCTGTGTGGGCTGAACAGAGGCCAAGCTGCTGACAGCTGACTGTCAGCTTTGAACTGTTCTCTGAATCAATAATTTTCGATAACTGACAGTATGTGAACTCAGTGTTACCTCTGCGTGGCTGTGCTGCTGGAAGCTAAGCTAAGCTAAAGGCTGTCTACTGGAACAACACTTGATGATATTCCAGAGAACAGGTCACTAGGCCACGATAATCCAGCATGAACAGGGAATAGTATTTTTCACAAATATTTGAAGAAGAACTTTTCAACACTAGAATTACTTGACACTTTAAGATTAAATGTGGCAAAGCAAGCAGCTTTAGGTGCTCTTTCTGACAGTGCTTTAAAATTACAGAATGAAAATCCCACTCAAGTAACTCACAACTTGATCACTTGATCCATTTCTAGAATGAGACAGTCGGTTCTGAATGACTTATTTATTCTGTGACGCCTTGTAACACACTGGACTACAATGACCTGTCTTGTAATTTCTGTTTTGACTGTACTGGCAGTCCTTCCCTGCACTCTCCCATTTGTATGCTCACCAACCTGTGAACGGCAATATTTGAATTCTAAGGGTTTGGAATATTAAGGATATGCAAAAATGCAGTGAATCTGTCTCTTTGAATTTGCATGCACGGGTTGAGAAGGCCAATAAGCCAATAAGTCATTCTTTAAAACTCCCACAGTGTGGGAAATTCATTGGTGACAAACATCAGCATGATATTTGAGACACATTCAGACTCTGTTGTGAAACTCCTATTCCTCTAAGGGCTGTTTGAGACTTCTTAGCATTGCTAATGCTCTGTAGACTTCATTATCTGCCCAGTCATTCCCTCTATGAAAATCTGTTGCTGCTGTCTTTTCTTACATAAAATTGAATACAATTACTAAAAAATAAAAGCATTGCCAGTCAGCCTGGCACAGCACAGTTTATCTGTAAGAGGCAGCAGCAGGTATTATAATAATTTAGTCTGTGATGCCCTTCACCTAGCATTTGTACACTCACACTTGCATGACATTTTCCATTAATCAACTGGGTTATTTTGCCAGTGGGACTAGGGGATAGATATGGACACAGAAGGAATTCTGGACACCTACTTCAGCACTATGAGTTCCTAAATGGAGTAAATCCTTTGATTTGACACTGCTATAAATGCTCTTGATTTCGACAGCAAATGCTAAGCAGCTACTCAAGCAGTGCCATTAGTATTTTATATAGACACAGGCAATATTTGAATTATCTGTGCTCACTCCTCATTCTCATCTCAATGAGCAAACTAGGATTAAATTTTAACATCCATTAGCTGTTCTAGAGCTATAAATCTTGTCCTTATTGAAACTTATGCTTTTATTTCCTTTGTCAAACAGGTCAAGATTTCAACTGGGCAATTTTGGACTGGTGCAATTATAAATCTGGTCATTACTTGTTGCAGCCAATAGCAATATACAATATAGATGAGACCCAAACAATGACAAGACCAAAGGCATGAAGCGTATTACATTACATGGAAATTCTAAGAATAGGTAAAATCCGTCCAGTGACACAGGTTAATACTACACTTATGGCAAATATATGGAATCCTCATTAAATAAAAATAAAATGTCATTAGCATCCCATAATACTGCATTTCAATTACATTTAAAATGCAATCTTAAATTAGGAACTCTATGTTTAATATTAATATTATTCATTAATATTACTGAATATTTAGAGCTTGTTGCAGTGATTTGTTTACACAATGTACTTTGCTTAGCAGTGAAATCATAAAAAATAATTTGATGTTCTAGTTAGGCCACTTTCTACAGCCTAAATCTACTAACCAAGGAACAAAGCAGTGCCATGTGCTTTATATAGCTGGCCATGTAGGGTGAAGATTCAGTATTTACACTGATATCTTGCAAACAATGTGTATAGCAGATTTGTTTGCATAACAGAATCATTAAACAATTCTCAACTTTGAGTGAATTTACATGAATCAGTCTGTTCATAAACAAGATCGTAGCCTTCAGATAATTTTTTTGTTCTCAAACTGACCTCCTCCCTCTGCACTGTTTATGCAGCTATGCCATTATGCAACTATGTCATTAATTGGTGGCCAAGCACACATATGGTGTGCCTGGTTATGTGCTTCATTCTCTGAAAAACGGAGGTAATTTTTGCATGAATATTGTAAAAAATCATAATTAAAAATTGTATGAGAATTTTCCAAAAAGTGGGAGGCAGAACCATTAAATCCAACATTCTGTATCTAGACAGGCCGGTAATGCTCAGTACAAAGGCTCCTTAGTTTCCTTTTGAACTATAGTCCTTAACCTCTGAGAGACTCTGAATTGGAGAATGCCACAAGATATGAAATTGCATTCGATTCTGGTTCCCAAGCAAGGCAGCTTAGAGGGCAGTTAAATGTTTATATTTGCATGTGCATTTTCTGTTCTCTATCTCTACCAAGGCAGCAGTGTCAAATGGCAATTGAAAAAGAAAATATAGTTTTTCAAAATCAAATCATATGAATCATTTCAAAGCAGACAACAATCATTCCTGAAATAAGTCTGTCCATTTCTGAATGTTTTATTGGTATTGCAACAAAACCAAAGAGCAGTTCCTACTTGTTGCCTATAGTTAGGGAGAAATACCTCTATGACCTTTTGGCTCATTCCAGTTTTATGATTTTCAACATCCTAAGGCTAATGAAAGCCACACACTTCTTTTCTTATTGTTCTACAATGTTAAGCTGCAGATTACTTTTGACCAAATGCACAGATAGTTCTAGATCCCCAAAGATATTAAACAAATCTGAGTTTTGCCAGGCTTGTGTATGATAGTTAATACTTTTTTAAAAGACTGTTGATGACTTTCTAAGTTTTCAGAAAAGAGGAAAGTCTTGACACAAATGTACACATCACCTTGATTTGCAGAACTTGCATTGTGTAGCTATTATTACTGTTGCTTATTGAGAACAGACGAATGTCCTATGGGCAGGTTGGTTGCAACATTATTTCGGTAGTTTCTGAGAGGGCGACATATATTCCTGATAGTCCAAGATTCCTTAAAAACAGTTATGACAAGGTCCATTGTACAAGATGAAAACAAACATGACTAAGTAACTTATGAAGATGATGTCTGAGTACATTTGTGAGAAATGCTATGTAGCTGCACTGGATGAAACAGTAAGATCAACAAAACATTGAGTGCTCGGTCCCATGATATGGAAATTATGGTGTGCAGCCGCATGAAGAGCTCATTGTGCAGTGTAACTGGAATGCTGACAGAAGAAATTAAAGTTAGACCGGAACATCAAAATTTGGTGATCAACAAGGATTACAGACAAAACTCTGATGGAATCACTAGTAAGCTGGACCTTAAGTCAGGTACAAGAAGCTGAGTAACTGTGAGATTCTGTTTCAAGCATACTTAGAATTTGACCTTCCAGACTACAGTTAAAATAATGTCTTTTTTTTTTTCTACTGGAATTTTCTTTCTGTGTAAGAATTAAATAAATTAATTAATAGAGATTACAAATTTATTTAAAAAACTTTTAAAAAATGTCTTAGGACTAAGTTTTCAGGCAGAAGTGTGTACTCTCCATTACGAAGAAAACCCTTTAAATTTTTGCTGCATAAAAGATTACAGACGATAAAATGACCACTCCTTAAATGAAAGCAGCCTGCTTGGTGGCCTAGCAGGAGAACAGAAATGCTCTGCTACTTTCATGAAAGAAAAGTAGTCCAAACAAGGCAAAAATCACAAGTGATAGTTTACTAAGGAAAGAAAATTGATATTAAATAATTCAATTCTACTTATTCAGTAATTGAAAGCTAAGAAACTCTTGGTGAATAAATTTAGTAGAGAAGTGTAATATCAAGTTGTATCATGATGTCTCAATTTTCAAGAAAAATCCCACCTAGGACCAGCACACCAGATATGCATCATATTCAACATTGGCATTTTACATATCGTCCATTTATTTCAAAATCAAAAGAATTGATTCTAAGTGCCCAGCTCCAAATTTTTATGTGAATAAAAAAAGCTAGAAAACTATTCAAATTGCAATTCAAAGCAGCAATGCTACGTGTGGTTTGGTACACAGTACCCATTTCAGAAGATACAGCTTCATCTGTTACAAACCCGTTGTCAGCTCGTTGACGTCAGATCAGGAGTATTGTGGCTCATTTTGCCAAAAGAAATG
Source organism: Pachyramphus minor (assembly GCA_013397135.1). NCBI lineage: Eukaryota > Metazoa > Chordata > Aves > Passeriformes > Tyrannidae > Pachyramphus > Pachyramphus minor. The sequence goes on from VYXB01000621.1 coordinate 283,758, forward strand.
TCAGCTGTTTGCTGAAGCAAGGAAGTTGATAAAATTTATTTTGGTGGCATTAACAGTGAGGCTGTAAGTGAGCATAGCTTCAGCGTCGTGCATTTTTGCAAAACATGGCTTTGATCCACAATAGGACAATCAAGTCTGAACTGGAGTATGATTTGACATGTACACAAGGACAAAACAGATGCCTAACAGCTTACATATGGTGTAGAACTCTTTCAAGAAAATCAGAGTGTGGATGTTGTTTGCAACTTTTCAGATTTAGAAAGCAAGTGTTTTAAATCAATTAGGAAAAAAAATAACACTTGCAGAATATTTTGTGACTGAGATTTAATTTTCCACTTCAAAAAGTAGACTAATGAAATAGACATTTGTTCATTTGATAGTTTCACCACTTATGCTTTGAGAAGCAGGGAACCATGATAAATTCTATAGTTTATTCTTACATTTTCTCCTCTATAATAAAATGTACTTATAAGATCCTATAGCTGCCACATCTGAAAATGGAACATTTCAGCAATAAATTTATTTTTAAAAATCTCATGACATTAAGATTTCTCATCTCTATTTGATAGCTGGAGAACACTGGCATATTGTAAGTTTAAGATTTTACTTTGAGCCATATAATGCTGCCCACAAAAGGAGCAGGAACTGAACAAAAATTCCTCTTGTCCCAGTTCTGTTCATACCTCAAAACCAAAGCCTCTCTAGTCCTTAGTCTCTGTATTCTTTATTTTTCAACAATTTAGTGACATGCAAAGGTGTCTGCTGAGCATCACTGTGTGATTTTACATAGTCTGTAGGAAGTATGTATGCTGATCCCCAGGTTTGTTGTAGCTGTCGCTCACCTCCTGTGGGGTAACTGTTGTGGTCCCCCAGCAAGGGAACCATCTCCAACACCTACGCAGCCCATCCTACATTTATGTCTTTTTCATGATCCAAAAGTATTTTTTTTCAAGTCCAATCTTGACCACAGGCACCATTTGAGTCCCGTATCAATCTTCCTATAGTAAAAGATACTTAATTTTGCAATTTTCTTTTTTTTTGAGAATTACTAGTTTCAAAGCTGTGTCACAAACTGGTGGCACCAAGGTGATTGGCCACGCTGCCTTCTGAAAACCACAGAGAAAAGACCATCAAATAGAAGAGAACCCGTCTAAAGTTAAAATAAACTTGGAACAAAGGTACACATTGGGATTGAATGCTCAAGAAGAGCAAATCAAAAATTATTACAGTAGGTGAATAATGACTTTAGTTACAGAAAACAGACTTGCTAGGCCTGATTTCAGTCTGGCATTATAGAGCCACTGTTACGAGGAATAATCGCTTTTCCTAAACAATCTCTACACTACACCAACTAAAAAATACTGAAAACACTATTTCCTTAGAAGTAATGTGATTTGCATACATACATCTCTCACATATTTTTGTTTGTTTAGCTAAATCTCTGTGGCCTCAGGATTCTCAATATATGATTTACCTCTTTACTGATCACTGATTTATTACAATGCAGACTTATAAAAATGCAATTAATACAGAACAATCCTGGTAAACCTCCTTGTGGACACATCAGGGTAGGCCAAGATTATATCTATTATTAGAGTCATGTGAGTGGCCTTTCCCAAGGCACACATCACACTGATGTACCTCTCAGCAAACTGCAGGGAGAAGTTAATTTATGACATATTTAGAAAATCACTTCCATTCTTGAACTTCAGAAGAATGCTGGCTTACATATGGGATTTGTGGGGTTTTTTTCAAGAAGTTAGAAGGTTTTTCATAAACATAGCTACATAACCTTAATATGCTACACTATAGATTCCAAAATATGTGAAACTATGAATTACACAGGAAGAGTAAGTGGGTAGGCAAGACAATACCTTGAGATTAGATGCATATTCCAGCTAAAATTAGTGAATCATTTTTTAAGTAACAGCTATTGATACTATACATTATTTATTACTGAACCCTTTGAAACCATCTCTCCAGAACTTTATGATATGTTAAATTATCTCCCTTTTTCAGAATCATCTAAAAAGACATTTAAGATATCTGGTTGGAAGCAAGAGCATGGAAAAAAAAACGGGCCTTATTTTATGTATGTTTTATGAAGAGACCAAGGCTCCTCCATTCTCTTTCAGTACTTATCAGAAGCACAAAGTACATCTAGTTTCCATGAATTTGATAACAATTTAGCCCTTACAGACTATTTGCCTTAAAAATTCATGTTTCTACAAATGCTCGTGGGAAAACTCCTTACTTTTCCCTTCTGCAGGCAAACTTTCTACATTGTTATTCCCCCCAGGAAATTCTAATTTTCTACTACACAGTCCAAGTGAATGAAGGCAAGCCGGTGCAAGATAAGGCTACACAGCAGTAACATTACCTTTGCTCTCAATAGAGGAGCAAAATCCTCAGATCACTTTCTACAATTTACTAATGTGTTTACCTGTTGTCTTTCTGGTTCATTTTTAGTGACATTTGTTTAGCTACCAAACTCCACCACTTCCTCTGTTCCCTTGCATTTAATTTTAGAGAAATATTCTTTATTTTCCTTTATGCTTTAATTTGAATTCTGGTGTTTAAATTAATAGACTTTATGATCAGCAGTCACTGGAACTTTTATTAATAGGGTGTTCTGGTCAGGTGAGAAATTTAATATCCTGAGTTGGAAGGGACCCATAAATTAAATACCCTTGTGGTTTAAAAGGCTTATTGCTTGTTTCTAGTTTGAATCACTGCCTCTAGCTGCCATTTTCTTCTCTTCCAGTCTTATGAGACAGGTAACTATTGAATTAATCTGGTAGCCATAAGCAGTGTATGTCTCTAACTGTGGATTTCTACACATATACATGAATTTGTGCACCCAAATATGTACATGTATGAAGGGAAAGCTGCACATATATATTCAAAGTGTCACTGAAGGGAAGAGACCAATCTTATGACAAAGCCAGCAGACCCATGAGTTACAGACAAAAGACGAAAGCATCTTGCCTCCAGGACTAAAAGTATACTGGGGGGGATGATATTAAAACAAGTACCTCAATGACTGCAAATTGTATGGTTACATGAATGTCACAATTTTTCATTGTATAGATATGGAATATGGTATATTCCCAGGAGTGTCTTGGTTTGTTTGGTGCTGACACTTACCCATACGCATTAGTTTCATACTGCTGAAGCTTTAGTCATTGTTTTGTTGTTCTGGAGAGGAGATGAAAAAGCTCAATAATGCAGAAAAGTAGAACATATTGTCCTAATATCTCTCTCATTATTAAAACTACAGGGAGAAATATAGGAAATCAGAAGCTCAAAACACATCTGAAAGAACTGAGAGTTGAATTCAACCACCAGTGAATTGCACTCCCACACATGTACAGCCCTAGACAATAGGCTGATTCAAGACAATGAATGCACAAGAAAAAAGTCACTATTCTCCCTTTTCTCTTTGCAATGCTAATTCTTTTCCTAAAATTGAATGCCTGAGAAACAGATCCAGTGTTGAAATCCTTTCTTTCATAGTTGATAACATGAAATAGGCTATGATATCACTTTGATTCCATCTTGACTCTGAACACAAACTTTTTCCTCAGAAACATGTACATTATCAAAATTCATCTACTGAGTGAATTGGTGTCCCAAACCACATCACCATGTCATTTGTATCACCGTATCAATATGAAACCTGCTGAGAGATGAGAAATACAACTTCCTATTGTATTGATGATCACAAACCCAATATGTGATGCATCTGTTATAAAGGAGTGTGTCAGACATTGAGATTTTTCATAAAAAGTTCCCAAAGCCTTTTTATACACAAGATAAAGATTAATCTTTTTTTTTTTTAACTTACATACATAACAACCAAGGGCACACAATGCTACACTGCCAGTACAAACAGCATCCAGTTTTGCCATGCAGTCTGATCATTACCCTGCATCTATCTATGTGTGGTGTGGTGTGTAATAGACAATTTAAGCTATATGCATTTTCTCAGCATACCTGCCAGACTGATGCCTCTAGATTTTGTCCTTGTTTCTGACTGGCTGGGATTAAATTTTGTTTCCTTCAACCACCTGAAATTGTGGCCTATCTGACCACTGAGGCTCCTCCTTGAGGCAACAGGGAGATGTTTCCTCTGTATGATGGTTGATCTCAGATCACCACATTAGTTGTGTAAAATATGTAGAACAGTTTGCCTTTGGAGATGCTTATCTCTTCCTGGTGACTGGAAACAGAGCTTTACTTTGACAAAGCAGCTCTTTTATCTGACAGAAATTAGATGAAAGGAATCCCAGGCACAGGGACCTAATTGGCCTCTCCCTGTTCATTATAAAGTGTCACTTTGACCAAGTCTCTATTGCTGGTTCTTGGTGTGAAGATCACCACAAACACAGAGGTCCCTGTCCTGCAGAGATCCCACCATATATGTGCTGTCCTGGTATGCAGAGAGTGACGTAAGCCTAGCTAGACAGAATCTTCTGAGTTCTCCCTTTGGGAGGCTTAATTTATTATCATTTTTCTTGGCTTCCTGACATAAAAGGGGATTTAAGAAAGACAGCAATGTCTCTCAAGTAATTAAGCAAGGATTGTCTCCAATCTGATGAAGTGTCAGCCTATTCTTCTCTTCAGTTTCTCAGTTTAGGCACAAAACACGGGTACAATCTAGCAGCAGGGAAGCAAACAGCTGTAAATTAGAGAAGTGGAATATGTAAAAATTTATGCATCTGACACAGACTTGCATGCATGTTTACCTACTGTTATTATTTTTGATATTATTAATGGGAACAAATTCAAAAATTGCTCAAATTAATAATGCAAGAATATAATTTTAGTCCAGAAAGTGAAGGATGCTACAGTTTTAGTAGAAAGCATTTATTGGGTGAGCAATAATAAAAGCAAATGAAAATCAGCTATAAATTGGTGCATTGTTGTGTTATTCCATTCCCCAACTCCAAGAACAAATTCGCCATATGGTCTTTTTATAAATATTTCGGAAGTAAAGTGACTTCTGGAAAGGATTGGATTTTGAGATATGCACAGTTATCAGCATTTTAGAAGATCCAATTTAAAACATCTGCTAACTCTTGAAAGAGTTATGTTGAAACAAAAAACAGTTCTTATTTAGAAGGGTTGTATGCTCAGAGTTTTGAATTCTCCCCTCTTTTCTGCAAAAATAGTGGGAAGAGGAGAGAGCTGCACCAGCATTTTACTTCCACCTTTTCCAGGTCCAAGATTTAAAGATTTATGCTGAGGAAAATCAAGATGACAGATGCAAAGCCACAATAAATTACTGACACACTCTTCTTCAGTCATGCTTTGAAGTGCTAAAGAATTCAGACCAAATCTCAACCATGAAAGCTTTGTGAGAGGCAAGCTGCAATTTACTAGGCCTGTGGAATGTAACAGATATATTTTAAGAGAATGAATTTTTTCAAATCCTGGGATTTGGGACAAAACAAAAACTTTTCAAAACAGTAAATGTTCTTGACCTCTGCAATGCTTATGCTTTGGGTTATACTGTTGTTATCAGTATGCAGTTGCAATTCCTACAACTTTCACTTCTTCTAACCTTCCAGACAGACTATAAATATTTAACAGTTCTTGCAAGTTGGTTTACATAGTACTTACTGGGTAAATAATACTTCACTTCTGAAGAATGTATGCACATATATAGTGCAATGTAAATAATTAATCAAATATAATAACAACAAAATAATGAGAAGAAAATACCAGTTTTCAGAAGACATAATCATCTCTAGATAGATTTTTTTTAAACCCTTGTCTTTTCCTTTCTATCATTATTTCTTTCTCCTTTCCTGTATCCTTCTTCTAATGAGTTTATTATTGTTGTCATCATAGCATTAATTTCAATCAGAATTGTTTCTTTCTGAAATGTTTTGCGTACTATAGGTAGAAAGCAGAGCCATTTAGCATATTTGCTGATGCTTCATTGTCAAGCTGAGTGATTAATTCTAATGTGAACTCAGATCTTGCAATAGGATCACAGATGGAGTCAATTTTTTCATTTTTGAAGTGGCACTGAAATCACGATAAATCTTTGCCACTTCCTGGGTCTGTAGAGTTTGATACAGGTTGTGAAGCCACCAGCAAATTCTTGAATGGAATCATCAGCTCTGAATCAAGCATAGAAATGCAGAATTAATTATTTACTTTGTGACACAATATTAACACTTAAACAGATCTTGGAAATATCAGGTTCAGTCCAAGTCTCAAGAACTGTCACACCCCTCTGTCTCCCACTCTAAGTAACATCATAGGAAAGGACACAGTAGCTCTCAGGACAGTAAAAAGAGAGTCTGAACAGCCATGATGCTGGGTAAGAAAGGACACATTCTAGAGAAGATATACAGATAATCCGGGAGAAGAAAACACAGAAGTCTAAGTCAGCTTCAAATATGAATTCAGAAGGAAACTTTCACATGGCTCAGCCAGTGAGTGTGACTGTCTCTATTTCAGCTTATAGTTTTTATGCTTGTTAGTAATTTTTTTCAGTTAACTTATTCTTTTCTTTTACTCTTAGGAATTCATTTAGTCTCTTTCCTATGAAACTTTCTGATAACATGGACAAAGAAAAATGTTTTTAAAATAGGAGAGTAGCCTACACATCTTGAGAGAAACTGCTAAAGAGATGATAATAAGTTTTCCGACAGAAATTTCCAGGAATGTGTAAAATTCAAGGATAGATTCATCCTTTGTCTGATTCACATCCAAGAATTTATCTTCATCTAATGAAGTTTCACAGAGTCCTCTTGAGGAGATGCGTAAAATCCTGCGCCATTCTTGGGCAGTTCATAGAATAGAATCATAGAATATCCTGAGTTGGAAGGGACCCATAAGCATCATCAAAGTTCTTCTGCCACTTCACTGTTTTCTTCTTTCCTGAAAAAACAATCAAAACCTTCTCCTTTTTATTTTTTTTCCCTCCCTCTGGGACAAAACAAGAGCAATTTGAGAAATCACACAAGATTTTCTTTATGAGCTTGATTCCTTCTTTCCCATCTGAGTATTATGGCACTCCCTAATAATGGCCATGTGAAAGTCAGAATGTCACTGTTACTTCACTTGGAAGGTGACACCTTCAAGGCAGGACAGATCTATTTGCAATGGTATCATGAGTCACAACTGGCCTACTATTCAATTCACTCACGTCCCTGCACAATTCTTCTGAATAGTGCATCTATTCCCTAAAGAATATCCTCTAACAGTTAGTGAAACTTTGCAGGTTTTGCTATATAACAGAGGAAGCAGTGTTTGAACAACACTCAGAAGGTATGTGATTTGGATCCATGGTTTGCAGTCAGAGTTAAAACTCCCTTTCCTTCCTTCCTTCCTTCCTTCCTTCCTTCAGGTACTGATATGGCCAGAGATGAGCACTCTACCAGTATCCCAGAAAAATGTATTCAATAATGGAGTGATGTGTGGGATCTGCCAAAGACCCATAAAATTTCCAGGCTGAAAATTTTCTGTGGAATTACATTGAACAGTTGATATCTTAGGTTCTAGTGCTCTACTAGTAAATTAAATAACAGCAAGTAACTAACATTCGGGCATCCAAACTAGTAAATTGATAGAACAATCATTATTTTGTTCCAGGTTAATTAAAAATATCTCAAAAGACTCCTGAGCATGGGTAAGGACGCAGCCTTAATAAACACATCCCAGAAATGCAAGGAGCCATTTCCAGGACTTCCTAGACAACACAGAAATCCCTGTATCATATATTCAAGCCTACCTGAAAATCTTAAAGAGTTTATTTGTTTGATGGTCTGTTTCTTTTAGAAAGAATAATTTGGTGCAGTAGCATGCCTCCCGGAACTATGACATAGATGTAGATTTATAAACTCTATACTTCTACCTCATCTTTTTGGTTGCCTGGGTTTGTGTCATCATAAAACCTCAGAGACATCCATGCCCAAATTTTGCACTTAAAATTTCTCTCCATAACAAATTTTGCCATTTGGATCTGATATAACTAAAAAGACTATACTTATTATCAGCAGAGGGGAAGAAGAAAATATATTTGCAGTTAACAATTAAAACGGAGTGTTTCAAATCTCATTGCATTATGATGTCTTATTGCAATACCTGCGTTCCACTAGCGTGTGCTAGAAGCCAAGCCTAAGTAATTTCAGTATATGGTTAATGAATCTGAATTTTTCTGTTTGGAAGAAGGAAGTCATACAGATACCATCATAAACTGAAGCCAGGCTGTTCATATCTGGATTTGTATCAAAACCCTTCTCCCTATTTTTCATAATATTTTTCTCTACATTGTTGCTATATAAAAGACCTAAACAAACAATAAGGAAACTAAGCAATAGTTGTAACTGCGTACATAGTACTCTAATACAGAACAAAGTGATGACAGCTGGAAAAATGCTTTCCCGTCATTTTGTTTTTCATTTTTAGTAACATGGCACTTCTGCTCTTCATAGAAATATGGGACAGACAGCTATTGTCAGGGGGGCCTCCTTTTTAACCCATGTTTTAAAGTGTACATATTGGGGTTTTTCCATTTTAATAAAATGTTTTCCCAAACACTACCTTATATGTTATGCTTTAGTTACATTTTTGTAAAACATTTAGTTGTAAATGATTACACAGATAGTGTAATCCCATAGTGTTAAAAACCTCAGAGTAGACACACCATTTAGTGTTTGATGAGATTCAAAAAATGCCATACTAATATTTCAGAGATAAATGCTTAAGGCCCATAGAAACACTGAGTTTGTGGTGTTTTCACACTTACAATGTTCGGACATGTCAAAGAAGTATTATCAAATAAGAGATATTCAACTTGAGTGCAGACTGAATTGAGATATCTGAGCAGTACAGGCTTCATTCCCATGCTTCCTGGGTGAAATCTTCACATTTCTGCACTCAGCTTTTATTTGAATCACCCATTTTTACTCTTTGTGGGGAAAAAGTCAAATAAAATGTTGATGAGGGAGCAAAAATTAGCTTGCTTAGTAAGGCATGAGAAGTTCTCTCCCCACCCAGGAGAGGGTTATTGCAGGTTAGTGAACAAAGTCCATGTGGAAAGTTCCAGCATGGTTTTGTAAGAGCTCCCATAAGGATGGTAATGTAGCTCTGCAATGAATTTCATGATGTTTCAGATGAGTTGTGCTGCAGTTCCCAATGGGAAGGACCTCAATTACAAGGTCATGCTGCAAAGCTGAGCCAACAAAAACGGCACCAAACTCTGTTGCTCCCTGCCAGTCTTTAGAAATCAAAAAGGAAGGAGACTTGTGTCTGATGTTCCAAAGATCATGATCCTGACCAATATCTGAATGAATTTATAATACATATAATAAATACATGAATTTATAACACTGCTTTAATTGAGCTAGTTTATTCCACTTGAATACCAAGGTTTTAAAAAGTAGAGACCATTTACCATCAAGAGAGCAAAGACAATTCAAGAAAAAAGACAGATAAATTTAGCCCTGGTAAATAAACTAATTACTGGCCTTTCAGTCACTAATCAGTTTAACTGCACTTCTCTAATTCATTTGGCTGGATCAGCTCTAGGGAATTGCCAAACAAGTACGGTGAGAGGGAAATGTTATTTCACAGAGTGCCTTGTGATGTACCTAATAAATCCAATACTGCAGCTTGACTGTTCACTGATGACAACGGACCATACCTTCGATGTCATGACCCCTGATGGGCTAAGGGGCATGACTCTTAAAGGGTTAATCTTTTCCACCTGTTGTTGACCACAGAGCAAGCTCTCCTGGCAGGTCTCCTACCAGGAGAATGTGACCTCTGACCTTTGTAGGAGAGGGATGTTGCATTAAAGGCTCTCCCTAACAAGCACTGCAATCTGGCACACTCACCCCCACTCTCTGGTGTCTGACTCCAGTAGTAAAACCAGCTGTGAACCAGCGACTTCTGAATTGAAAGGCAAGGGTAAAGGTGGGGTACAACTCCCAAAATATCTCAGTCAACCCTAGATGGGCGTTACCTTGAGCTGCATATGCTATGTTGCGGGTTTGGGCTCTTCTTTATGAAAATACTAAAATCAACACAAACTGAAAACAAAATACTAGAAAAGTCAAGAATATTGAAATTGAGATGGAATTTCAGTCAAAAACAAGTGGTTGGAAGTCAAAGCTGTTGTTCTCCTGAGACAATGTAACTGTTCTGACCTATTAGGTACAAGCACATGTAAAAAGCAAAGACATAAGACCGTTCTGACAAAGTAGCCTCTGTAAATATAGAGAACGTATTCTGAAGATTCAAGGTATCTTCATGAAGCCTAAACTATTTTTCTTCTCTGTGATTAATTTGATATCTAGGTCATACTCATCTGGAAAGGGAGTTCCTAAGACATCATAAATATTTTACCTAGAGAGAAACCGATGCAGGAGCATCTCCTGACATCTGCTAAATTTTTCTACTGATGCTCTTTGCTGCTTTTCTACTCAACACCTTTGCCTATTTGAGATTTTTCTTCCTGTGAAGAAGTTTTTGTCAGGTTTTCTTGTTGATCATGAGAAAGATCAACAGAAAAAAAGTCTTTAGAGGTTCTTTGAACAAACTGCCTACCTAGTGAAAGAACAAGCTTAGGACTTCACAAGTCTTCCAGGCACTGCAGCTTGCAAGTGAGCTTGATCAAAACACTCTAACCACAACTTTAAAAGTACTTCAGTGTTTTAATGCCTCCTCTCTGTTACCATGTGGTAGAAGTCTCAGCCCTGAGGCACAGCTGTACGTATATGAATATTGATACTAATGCCAACATAGTAGGGGAATTAAGAGAGATATTCTCCTGAATTATAAAGCTGTGAAATACAAAAGAAAGGGTGTGCACTCTGGTGTCCAAAACAACCTGCCTGATCAGATACAGACCACCATCTCTACAGTGAGATGGGTCTAATTGTTGGAACTTGGCCCGTGAATTTGTTTTCAAATGTGCTTAATTCCCACATGGAGGAAACAACAATAATATCACAGAAAAGTGATATTATACCCAAAAAGCTGGGTCCAAGTTCAAAATATTTGAATCAGATCATGCAGTATTAAAAACCACATATTTGAAGACTCATACTCTCTCTACATATTTTCAAACATTTACTGAGATTACTGAGAGTCTATCAGACTATGGAGTTTCTCACCATACTGATAAGTCATGCACTGCAGCCCAGAAGCTCACTTCCTCTGCAGTCTAAATGTAAGAAGACATTCCAGTTCACTGAATGCTGTAACCCAGTCCATATTACCTTTCTGACAGAGGTAAAAAGAAGGGAGAGACAAAAACAATTCCTAACCCACATGCTTGTTCATTTGCCCTGTCTTTTCATCCTTCAGTCCTTGTTTATATGCATAAATGGGAGCTTTAGGAAATACGAAATCAACAAGGAAACTTAAAAAGGAATCATAGAATCAACTGTGCCGAAAAAGACTTCCGAGATCACCAAGTCCAACCCTTGATCCAACACCATCGTGGTTACTAGACCATGGTGCTCAGTGCCACATCCAGTCTCATCTTAAAAACCTCCAGAGACAGTGAATCCACTACCTCCCTGGGCAGGCAGCCCATTCCAATGCCTGATTACTCTCTCTGTAAAAAAGTCTTTCCTAATATTCAACCTAAACTTTCCATGGCATAGCTTAAGACCGTGCCCTCTTGTTCTACTGCTGGTTGGGAGAAGAGACCAATCCCCACCTGGATACAACCTCCTTTCAGGGAGTTATAAAGAATGATGAGGTCTCACCTGAGCCTTCTCTTCTCCTGACTAAACAACCCCAACTCCCTCAGCCTCTCCTCATAGGGCTTGTGCTCAAGTCCCTTCACCAGCCTGGTTGCTCTTCTCTGGACCCGCTCCAGCACCTCAATGTCCTTCCTGAACTGAGGGGCCCAGTTCAGGGACACAGAACTGAACACAATACTCCAGGTGTGGACTCACCAGCGCTGAGTACAGGGGAAGGATCACTTCCCTGCTCCTGCTGGTCACACTCTTTCTGATCCAGGCCCGGATGCCATTGGCCTTCTTGGCCACCTGGGCACACTGCTGGCTCATGTTCAGCTTCCCGTCGATCCAAACTCTCAGGTCCCTTTCTACCTGGCTGCTCTCCAGCCACTCTGTGCCCAGCCTGTAGTGCTGCAAGGGGTTGTTGTGGCCAAAGTGCAGGACCCGGCACTTGGCCTTATTGAACCTCATCCCACTGGAATCAGACCATCTCTGCAGCTTATCCAGGTCCCTCTGCAGAGCCCTCCTGCCTTCCAGCTTATCAATATGGACCCCCCAGCTTGGCGTCATCTGCAAATTTGCTAATGGTGCTCTCAATCTCCTCATCCAGGTCATCAGTAAGGATATTAAACAAAACTGGGCCCAACACTGATCCCTGGGGGACACCACTAGTGATCAGCCGCCAGCTGGATGCAGCCCCGTTCACCAGCACCCTCTGGGCCCGGCCCTCCAGCCAGTTCCTAACCCAGCACAGAGTGCCCCTGTCCAAGCCATGGGCTGCCAGCTTTTCCAGGAGTATATTATGGGAGACAGTGTCAAAGGCTTTGCTGAAGTCCAGATAGACACATCCACAGCCTTCCCCTCATCCACCAGGCAGGGTCACCTGATCATAGAAGGTTGGTCAGACAGGACCTGCCCTTCCTAAACCCTTGCTGGCTGGGTCTGATCCCTTGTCCATGCTGTACGGGTCGTGTGATTGCACTCAGGATGATCTGCTCCATAACCTTGCCAGGCACTGAGGTCAGGCTGACAGGCCTGTAGTTTCCCAGGTCCTTTTTCTAGCCCTTTTTGTGGATTGGTGTGACATTTGCCAACTTCCAATCATCTGGGAGATTTACTTAAACCCACTTCAGAATGAACATTCGAGGGTGCATTGGAGAACTAGAGAGAGGGAAGGTCAGAATAATGTGGAGAGGATTTGTTACAGTTCTGTTAAAGCCTGATTATTCTGGAGGGCACTTATTCTGCAGAGTGAATAGAAGAGCAGAATAGCAAAGTGCGCTGGTCAGTATAGGGAGAAGAAAGTCAGGCTTTCTGATGATAAATGTTGTGACTTTTGCTGTAATGACTAAAATCTAACATAAAACATTAAAGTAATGAAGGGGCAGAGAAATTGACTTTCTCTGTAGAGGACCTACAGTATCTTACTTACACTTTAAATATACTAACATTTTCAACCCTTCACATTCAGATTTATGTATTAATATAATTATGCCAGCAAATCGACACTACAACTTTCTCACTTGTGCTACAATCATTTTAGCGAAATACTGACTGCAGTGATGGATCCAATTGCAGAGATACACAGGGTAGCACTAATGCATGTTGGGAGGCAAGTATCAGGTAGAGTCACCAGCTCAGACTTAAATGTAGTGTAGCCATTTGCCTGCAACAGCTCCTACCCTTATTTGTCTTTGTATGTAAACAAAGATATACTGCTTCCACATGTCAGGTATTTCACTGGAGAATGGATGGCTCTATGCTTTGTCCCTATACAATTAGGAATTGTCTGTGGGGAGAATTCCGTATATATATCCACTGAATGCTCTGAATTAGCTACCTACAAAGATTTGAACATGATGATGATTGGAGTAATTCTAAAGCAATTTTCTGTGTCGGAATTTAAACCCCACAGTAGCATATGGTGACCAAGGACTTCCAATACATACTACACACAGATGGTTCCAGCTCTTGCAAAGAAAGGGCATTTGGTTTAGGAAAACAAGGTTTTTCTGCATCATTTGCACAATGTAAATGTCAAAAATGTCTCTGAAATATAGAAATACTGTGTCACATTAAAAAAAAAAAAGAATAATGTTTCTATGTCTTTATTTTCAAAACCTTGTAAAATTTTACATTCAAAGGAGAAAAATAATTATGCCTTAGGAAAGGAAACATTTATTTCAAAGAATATTTTGAATATTTGTTAGTAATGGATACTCTCTCACACATACACACACTAAATCCATCTATCCCAGCTCAAATTTTTAGGAAATGCATGTTAGCCTGGGATGCGGAAATGTGAAATCAGGACATTCACGACAGCATATACATGAAATGGGTCAATTGCTGTCTTCACACTTAGGTTTGCAGATAATTAGTAGTTTGGTATGAAAGGATGAAACTTCCCTCTGGAGATTTCTAGATTATATAGATTTATACCATATGGTTCTTCTTTCAGTCCAATGGCTTTAAAATGCTGAAGTTTCTGGAGTGCAGAAATTATGCATGTGAGAAGAAAAAGCAAAGTGAAAAGCAAAGTAAAAGGATCTTGTTTTCATCCTAAAAATCCAGTATACAGGCAAATATGTATTTTATTGTTTATTATGCACACTTTCCAAATTGCATTATAATATTAAAAAAACAAACCAAACAAACAAAGCAACAGATATTCTGATAGCTTGCTTCTTAAAGAAAACCCCAAACAACTAATTGAGGTCAATTTGATTTCATGTCAGCCTTCTGACATATTCTAATTCCACATAATTTCATATATTGCAGAGAATAAACAGAATTTACTGTAAATCTCCTCTGCAATAATGTATATTTTCTCTTACTTATCTGGCAGTAAGACATTATGCAAGACATTTTATATTTCCCTGTGGCTGATAGGAAGCATTTTATTGTTACTGGTATTGTTATTGTCATAGTATCATTCAGATCATGTAATGTGAGATATATTAAAATGGGTTATGAAAATGAGAACTAGCTCTGAACTAGTGGGCTGTAATTACAGTGTTCTTATGACCTTCCAGTTCTGAGGCCAGCCACTGATAATTCTTTTCCTCACCAACTCAGAGCCAGCTCAAGTCTACTGATTTTTGTTGTGCCTCGAGGTGGGATGCAGCTTGTGGGCTACTGGGTTTGTCCTCGTTTTTCTGCTGCCTGCAGTCAATATTCATACAGGATGACAAGGACATAAGACAAACCTTTCATCTTTTTAATCTAGTGTTCTCTTTCCTTGCCTTATAGCACTTATAGCGCTTATATCAACAACTGCTTGTGTTATTTTTCTACTCTGAACTGTCAGTTACTCTCATAAATCAGAGTGTACCTAGACACTGTCACCTTTTCTTCTCAGCATCACTGATCTTTGTCAGCATATTGTGTACTTCTAAGAGATAGACACGTCGAAAGCTGACATAAAAGGGTGCCTCAAAACACCATGAACCATAGAAAACTATAACACATTTTACTGTGGAGAATACAACAGTGTGGGCTGTGTTGTATGTCCAGGAGTCTGTGCGTAGACCTGAGGAAGTCTCTTACCTATCAAAATCAGAGGCAAACCAGTTGAGTTTTTCATTGCTTAACGTGAGTCACTTGCCATAATTGATGTCTCAACAGTTATTACAATACTAAGAGATGACAAAAGCAAAGTAAGTATAATAATAATAATAATAGTTGGAATATTAAATATTAAGAGAAGGATGGACAGTGATATAAAATGGACTGCTGGGGTAGGAAAAATTGAACAACTGGATAGTCTCATCTATGGCATATGATCAGGAACATGCAAACACTGCACAATAGTACTCATTGCATAGGTCATGTTTTCAATTAAGAAGAGCTCATTTTATGAGCATCTTTTGCTCTTAAGTGTCCACATAACCAAAGTCTTTTCCTCCTCAAACACTCATCTTGATGGTATATCTGATACATCACTGTCACTGACAGAGTGAAAGATTTATAAAGAACGTCCACAAAAATATCTGACTTCACTAGACTTTCTGTCTCTGAAAGATAAGATCACAGACATCATCAGCTTTAAGAAATATATAATTTTTCTTTCTCCTCTCCTCTCCCTCTCCTCTCTTTCTCCTCTTTGTCTCCTCTGATCTCTCTTGTTATTTACCTCTTTCTACATGAAAGCCTACTGAAGAATGCTAAATATTAAGCCAAATTGGGAATTGAAATATGTTGATATTTTGGTGAACTAAAAAAATAAGTATTCCTCATTTGGGGTGTTGGTATGGCTACAGAAGAGTAAGCAACATATTGACAATATGTTCAATAAGAGCAAAACAAGCAAACAAAAAACTTTACGTAAATATAACTCAAAAGCCTTATGAAGTAATAAGTTAATTGAAGGGACTTTCGTAGATTTATGGTAAGAGTATTTATATCTAGTAATTCAGAGTACTTTTCAGCTACAGAATGACCAACATTGCAAGACCTACATGAAAATACACAAACATATATCTGGGATTTTTACAACAAAGCTGTAGGTAGTTCAAAGAAATTAAGACAGACTTTGTAAATACAGTGTACACTTATACTTCTTAGATATGAAATGCGATGGCTACCTGTGGCAGCTCAAAACTTTCTGAATGCAAAAAAAATAGTTCTGCTGAGTTCTATCAGTCCCTCACATTATGACAGATTTTACAATTGTTATCAACTAATCTGATTCCACATCCAGCTATTCAATATTTGTTAAAGCTGCAGGCTGATCCTATCACCCTTGTTTGGGTGAGTAATCCTAATTCCTCTAAAAACTTCTATTGATATCTTGCAAATAAGATTTGTAAAATAAACCCTAGGGCTTGGTAAGAACACTGATAATATGATTGCCTATAAAGGAGGAATCAAAAACATTATCAACAGTAGAATTTTGTGTCTTTCTGCTTTCCTTACAATGGGTAATGAAAATGCAAATATGTTCTTAAGGGGTTGCTTGCTTCACACTGTGCAGAAAATGGGCCTATAGAAACTGCTTGGAACATCAGTGAGACAGACAGAACAGACAACAGAAACAAACCATTTCTTGCACATATTTCTGTCTAGCATCCACCAAATGTTTTTCGTAATGTCTTACTGTGTGCTAATGTAGTACAATTTCACAGGTGTTCATCTATCTTCACATTACATTCCTCAGGTGGAGACAGACTGGGATCTCATCACAGATTATTGAAGACAAAGACTTAAAGGAGAAGATACCTTTAATAAAATCCATCTTTTAAAGATCATGCGTAGGTACAATGAAAACAAAAGCAGATTAATTATATTTGAAATACAACAAAATAATATTTAAGAATTATAAATAGGAAGAAAAAGAAGAAAATTTTCTTTCTTTAAGCAGATTCCATACCTATTAGATACCTATTGGGCAAGGTACTCACTACATACCTAGAGATCAGTTTTCAAAAATGTGGTAGATAGTCTATCCCAAGGTTCTCTACCATGTGGGACTTAGATATAAGAGCCTCTGCCTCAAAAGCTGTCTGTTTGCTATGCATTGGAAACAAAAGGAGTTTAACATGTCAGTCTTGCTTAAATTTAGAAGTTAAGTATCTCAAATCAACCTCCTGAATCCAATTTTCAATCCCTCTGTTCTTTTGTTCCCTGTCAAAAATAAAGCTAATACTATCCCTATCTTCTATCCACATACAACTCTTCAAAGGATTTTTTTTTTTTTTTTGCATTTCCCAGCTCATCTGGGACCCCTAGATATGATCAAAACATTCATATCGTGGGCTAAGCTTTTAACAGCTTCCTTATACTCTCATAAAATCATTCTGCCTTTTTTTTTGCAAGAACTTCTTTCAGTACCAAAATTTATAAAGAGGTAAGAGAGATTAATCAGTTAAGCAAGTTGATACTACTCTGCAGTATAGGGCATTTAAACAAAGAAGGAAATGGGAAAGGGAAAGGGAATCCTCAAGCCTACCAGCCCTTTTCTAATGTTGATTTTCCATGTAACATAAGGGTAAGGAAAGTGACTACTTTGCATGTATTCCCATCTACAAAATGCTTTGGAAAAACATTACTGTCTTCTGTAAACAAGGTAAATAAGATATAGTAGCAATGTAATTGAGACAAAAGAAGACTGTACAGCAGTTTTGTAATTAACGAAACATGAAACTCTAGAGCATTAGCAGCTGATCCAATTACAAAATATTAGCTGCTCTGGGAGGGACTCATGAACAGCAAGGTCACAGCACAAACTCCTTGCAGATGTTAGATCAGTTGACACCTGCAAATCATTTGGAAGCAAGTATTTATTTAAATATCTTATTGTGCTACCAGTTTTTCTGTTTTCTTTCATGCTAAAGCTTTGCTCCCATGGGACCAAAAGAATTAGAAGAAAGTCAGTGCAATCTTTTTTTGGTTTTTTTTCTAAGTACAGGTCTAATTAGCATAATTTTCATTTTATTTTCTTGCCTCAACAGACAAGTCAATAAACAAATCCCAAAATATTAGCAATGGATTTATTCCCCAGTCTGATTTTCATTTCTTCAGCAAAAGAACTTTCTCTAGTGTCTCTCACACTTCAATTTTATATTGCAGCATGGGGTACTGATAAACCTTTGAAAAATTCACTATTTTTCTACATTCATGCCAACCTCCTGTACATATATTCATCTACTTGTTGATGTATTTTCCGAAATTTTCCTCCTCAGATGCAGGAAAAGTGAATAGAAGCACAGATGGACAAAGTGTCTTCAGACAAATGGTGTAACAGGAGCCTTCAGAGTTTCATGATTCCTTTGTACGAATTGACACACTGGGGCAGTGCTACAAGTAGGATTCCTCTCTGAAGGGTTCATGGCCTGGCCTGGCACTGCTCTGACCATATAGCTACAAAAATCCCTGATTTCCTGCAGTCACTTACAGCTCTGTATTGTGCTTGCTTGTGTATTGTGGTCATGCCCAAACTCTGTTTGCCTTGCTTAAGTTCTTCTATGTGGTCACTTAGGACAGACTTTGGTATAAGGATTTACACTTAGTTTTACCATCTTCTACTTTATTTCTTACAAATATAAAATCAAGTCTTCTCTTTTTTCCCCCCAAGAAATTACTGTATGTACCAAACAGAGTCTTCTTTTCGTGTCAATAAAATTCCTAGTCCATCAGCAGGAAATCTGTTTGGAGACAACGTAAGCATGACCCCACAGTTCTTGCTGCCATCAGCCTACTCCCCTTTCACACAAAGGAAGCAAAAGCAAGCCTGGCAGTCAGTCTGTAGCTAACCAGTGGAGGACTAAAGCTCCAAAGCAGAATCTATAGCTCACAGCAGTCAGCTGCTAAAACACTCATATAAAATATTATTCATCCAAGTGCCTTAAGCTGAGCAACGACAGTGGCTGCTGCATATGGATTTATTTATTCTGTATGGATGAATAAAGAGCAGTAAATGGAAAATTAATTAATTTAAAATTCCAATTAATGAAAAAACCCCACTATACTATCTATTCCAATGCCTAATATTAATATTGTTAGCAGTAACAACTCTGTTGGATCTGGGCTACAATCTTACTTTTCTAGAATCGACAAAGTTCTAAACTTGCTCAGAGACAAACAATGCCCAAATGAAAGAGGTTTCATTTTTAATCTTCGCTGAATTTATCTGATATGATATCATCTTTCCCTAGTTATTTTAACTTTTACTTTGCTAACATTTCCAAATTTTGAAATATGTGTTACCATGATTGCAGCAAACATTCTATTTTTAGAATTCATTAATCTCTCATCTTAAAATATAGAAAGGCAACTAATAACAGTAGTAAGTAGCTTTCTCTGGTGGAAATTCAGCTATATTATTAAAGAATTAGATCCCACTCAGATGCACAAAACTGTTTTAGACATTTCTTGATGAAATTTTATGCCAAGGAAAATTCTTTAACATGAAGTTAATTTTCTGTACTGTTTACTAACAAGACACAAACCTTAGAGCTAACATTAATAGATGCTACTAACGTTCCATTTGTATCTTATTATGCAATGATAGATGTTCTAATCTGTTACCTAGGCAATAAAATAGGATTTAACTAAATATACTAAAAAGGTATACATTTAATGAAGAACCAAGATTTTGATATTTCTCTCCACATTAAACATACACACATGAATGTACAAAAAACACACCATCACAGGAATTATTTCAAACAGCCATCACAATTCACTTCATCAAAATGAAGACAGATGTTCAGAAAGAGATAGATTAGCTATTCATTGAAACTTTCTGCTGTAATCCTTAATAATCTTAAAGCGCAATGATTCACAAAACACAGCAAAAGTTACATAGAATTGATGTGGAAATAGTTATTTATGTGTTTGGAATGTAGGTATTGGCTCTGACATAGTACTCACAAGTTTGTTTCCATTATAGTTCTAGTATAGTCATACTAGAGTCAGTCAGATGGCATACTTAGGGTTTTATTTACCATTCTGATAGAAGCCCAAAACTTTATCCTGTGAGAATATCAAAAAGCACCAAAACAGACACGTAATTTAAATACTGAACGCAATTTGGATTTTCCATAGTCCTTTGCTGAAAAACTTCTGATTTCTATAAATTTACACATATAAACAAATGTCTGCTTCCAAATGAACCTATACTAACATTTGAATAAGGCATGTAGATTTCATATGAATCCCTTGGTTGTCCTCTTGTACATTACTTACATTCACTTCATGGAGCAGTTTCAGAGTCCCTGAGCAGGGATCATTTTGATCCACAAAAAGGGCCAGAAGAAGGACCTGGGAAACTACATACCTGTCAGCCTGACCTCAGTGCCTGGCAAGGTTATGGAGCAGATCATCCTGAGTGCAATCACACGGCACCTACAGGATGGACAAATGATCAGACCCAGACAGCACAGGTTTAGGAAGGGCAGGTCCTGTCTGACCAACCTGATCTCCTTCTATAATCAGATGACTCGCCTGGTGGATGAGGGGAAGGCTGCGAATGTGGTCTATCTGGACTTCAGCAAAGCCTTTGACACTGTCTCCCATAATATACT